>OX578154.1:81373877-81543877 GCA_951213105.1 Amaurobius ferox | reverse complement strand
TAGCCGTTCTCGAGATATTTTAGTTTTTCGTACTTTCCCTACGCCACCTTTGAAAATAAGCCCGGTTACCGAATGAGAACGAAAATTGAATAAAAGTGAAATAAATGTAATTAAAATAAAGAGAACGTGGATATAAGTCTGCAGGGAAAGTCATGTGCTGCCCACATCAGATTTTTACTTTCCCTGCAATACATGGTAATGTATAGGGAAAGTATTGGAATCATGCCGAAAATCACAACTCGAGTTTTCGACGGATCTACACGTTTCGAGACCTCTAGAATACGAAAAAACCATTTTTAGCGTGACGTCTGTGCGTGTGTCTGTGTGTCTGTCTGTCTGTCTGTCTGTCTGTGTGTCTGTGTGTCCGTCTGTCTGTCTGTGCAGATTTTGTATCCACTGTAACTAAAAAACTAATGGCCCGAATTTCACAAAATTTGGTAGGTAAGTCACTTGTGAGCGGGGCTAGTGCTGATTAGTTTTGGGTACGATTCGGAATAAAGGAACTCGCCTTTTTTTGCGAAATGGCCCGCAAAAGCTTGTATCCACTCTAGCTGAAAAACTAATGAACCGAATTTCACAAAATTCGGTAGATGAGTCACGTATAGGTCACTCTGGTGCTGATTAGATTTTGGTACGATTCGGAAAAAAATAACCTGCCTTTTTTTGCAAAACGGCCCGCAAAAATCTTCAAAATCTAAAGTAAAGAACTTGGTATACTGAAATATATCCATTAAATGCCCGTTTAATACGTAATGTTTAACGACGAAAAGAATAAGACCAACCCCATTACACTAGGACTAGCCGTTCTCGAGATATTTTAGTTTTTCGTACTTTCCCTACGCCACCTTTGAAAATAAGCCCGGTTAACGAATGAGAACGAAAATTGAATTAAAAGTGAATTACATTTAATTGAAATAAATAGAACGTGGATATAAGTGTGCAGGGAAAGTCATGTGCTGCCCACATCAGATTTTTTTTATTTCTTTTCATTTTTCTGGATTTTAGTTACGTTCCCGCTATATTATTTGACGAAGTTAGCTCATATTACAGAAACAAGTTGGTTCTATCATATTTATTTTTTGCTTTTTTCCCCTTTATATTTATAATTGTTTTGCAATTTTTATTTATTTTCTACTTATTTTACTTTTTTACAGCAGATTTAAACGTCTTATGTTTTTTCTTTACCGTTTTAATTGGCAACGCAATTTACTTACTTATTAATTAGATTTTTTTTTCACTGATATCTGTTCCCTTATCGCTTGGGTTCCTTTTTATTCATTTTATTTTTCATATTCTATTTTCAGTCTATGATTTTGCTATTGATTTTCAATCTGTAATTTTGCCATTAATTTTCAGTATCCTACTTTCCGTTTACTTGCCTATTTGTCTTTTATCACTTTCATTTCTTGTCGTGGCTATGGAATTTTTTCTCCTACCTTTAGCTACGGATGCTATTTGCTTGAATAAGTTTGATAAAGCATCTTGTTTGTTCCGAAGAAGAAGGCTGTTTCTCCTTTGAAACAAGTTTTCTCTTAAATATTATTGTACACGAAAATTTTGTATTAATTTATATGTTTTCATATTGTTATCTTTATTTTCATTCGAATCATACTATCGAACTTCGTGAACTCGGAAGAATATTTTGCTTCAAGCCATTTTATTACTTCACAATGAGTTATCATTACTTCTCTAAACATAACATTTTCCAGAGATTTCCTGAAGAATGAACAGATATCCTGAGGCGTAAGTGTTTTACAAATGGATTTCGAAGAATAATGTGTATTCTGCTTTCTTCTGAGAAGAAAAATGTGAAGAATGTGAGAAATTTAGTGGAAAATAATCTGTATGCTTGGCGGTGTTTCACTAATATATTATTATTGGGAACAATGCTGCGTAGAATTCTTTAGTTTTAAAATTTGAAAGTTTGCAACATTCTAGAATTTGGATAAAGCTCTAAGTAAAGTTTGAAGTAAATTTAAATTCTTAGCCAATGATCAAAATACGGCATATCCTTGTTGCTGTATTTGCTACTATTTAACCAATTTCCTATCTGCTACAAATTGTCTTTAATTGCATTACAGACGCATATATATATATATAGTTGAATATTTAAAATTTACAATTTTTACTTTCCTTATATACATGATGTATAAGGAAAGTATTGTGACGGGGTCGAAAATTCGCATTCGAGTTTTCGACGGGAGAGCACGTTTCAAGCATCCCTAATCACGAATCGAACATTTTTGAAGTTATGTCTGTGTGTGTGTGTGTGTGTGTGTGTGTGTGTGTGTGTGTGTGTGTGTGTGTGTGTGTGTGTGTGTGTGTGTGTATGTCAGTGAGACTGTGGAGACGATAACTGACGAACGAATAGACCGATTCAAATGAAATTTGGTAAAAAAATTACAATCCATAAAGTCTGGAAGTCTATTGTTTTTATACGCAATCGAATGTTCAGAACCCCCCCTCTAAATTTTCGAGTGAAATTTTGAAAAAATCGTCATAAAATCAAAACCTCTAATAAAGATACGAAAATAGACATTTCCTATGTAATTTTTCATTAGAAAACGATTGACATAAATTTTAGGACGCTAACATGAACCGTTCTTGAGATATTGCACATTTTTCAAAAATTTATCAAAAAATCATATAAAAAAATTTCCTATTGAGAATCATGTTCACTTTTCATATGTAATACCGTGCGATAAATTTGTGACATCATTTTCGTGGATCTAGCTCATTCCATTCATGAAAAAACATACTTTGAGTAATACTTTTGTATTTGAACGCCAATAGTCATTTATCTGCTGTAAGAATAACTTATTTCTCCGTCCATAACGCTTGGCGAGATTTTGGCGAGGAATTTGGTGGGATGTCGCCAACTTGGCGACTTTCTTCAATGTTGCTAAATTAATGAAAAACTCTCCAAATGGATAAAAATGACGCTAAATCAATGAAAATGACGACTCATTGATGAAAATTCAATACCTTGCAAAGAATATAAATATATGCTATAAAAATACTCTTTTTTTTACTGTAAAAGTAGTAAATTCATTGCATTATATAAGGAAAGTCATGTTCTGCCCACATCAGATATTTATATATTCTTAAATGATTCGAATTTTTCAAATTTTAAATGTTTGTTTTCTCGAACTCGTGAATGATGAAGATATAGTACTTAAATATGTACATTATTCGTGCTCTGTACGTAGGATCCAGAGTGTTTTGCTCTTAAAAGACACTCGCTGAAAATAACCACTCTGAGATTGTTTAGATTGCTCCTAATACTTTATTGTTATATTGCGACCGCAGCAATGATATTTACTTTTAACAATAGTTAGGTTCCAACAATATGTTTTTATAAGCTTTTATTTTGCCCCAATCCATATTTTAGGTTCATTATTGAAATAATTCATATCTGTCTGAATCATAAAAATATCTCCAATTAAGTACAATTTGATAAAGCACTTTACAACAGTTAGTTTAAAAAAAGGCGGGTTCTTAATTTCCGAATCGTACCAAATTCTAATCAGCACCAGATTATCCAACAAGTAACTTATCTACCAAATTTTGTGAAATTTGGTAAATTAGTATTTTAGCTAAAGCGGATAAATGAAATCTTTACAGGCCATTTCGTAAAAAAAGGCGGGTTCTGTTTTTACGAATCGCACCAAAAACTAACCAGCACCAGGGTCACATCCAAGTGACTTACCTACCAAATTTTATGAAATTCGATCTATTAGTTTTTGAGTTAGAGTCGATACATGCATTGCACAGACACACAGACAGACAGACAGACAGACACACAGACAGAGAGACACACAGACAGAGAGACACACAGATAGACAGACACACAGACAGAGAGACACACAGACAGACAGAGAGACACACAGACAGAGAGACACACAGACAGACAGACACACAAACAGAGAGACACACAGACAGACAGACACACAGACAGAGAGACACACAGACAGACAGACACGCAGACAGAGAGACACACAGACAGAGAGACACACAGACAGAGAGACACACAGACAGACAGACACACAGACAGAGAGACACACAGACAGAGAGACACACAGACAGAGAGACACACAGACAGAGAGACACACAGACAGAGAGACACACAGACGCCACGCTAATAATAGATTTTTCGTATTCTAGAGGTCTCGAAACGTGTAGATCCGTCGAAAACTCGAGTTGTGATTTTCGACATGATTCCATTACTTCCCTTATACATTACCATATATTGCAGGGAAAGTAACAATGGAATCAAACAAACACATTTAAATCATCAGAATATATTTTCATAGATTTGCGTTTTATTATTCCATGTATCATGCAGATAAAGGGTAGCTCTAACTCCAGAGTATGTATTATGTTTCGTTGCATTCTTCGTGTAAAATAGGGTAGTGAAGCTCATTGTTACTTTCCCTGCAATACATGGTAATGTATAAGGAAAGTAGGTAATGTATAAGGAATCATACCGAACAGCGCAACTCGAGTTTTCGACGGATCTACACGTTTTGGGACCTCTAGAACAGGAGAAAACTATTTTTAGTGTGACGTCTGTGAGTGTGTCTGTCTGTGCAATGCATGTATCCACTGTAACTCAAAAACCAATGGACCAAATTTCATAAAATTTGGTAAATAAGTCAGTTGTGGGTCATCCTGGTGCTGATTAGATTTTGATACGATTCGGAAAGAAACCTCTGCCTTTTTCTGCGAAGTGGCCCACAAAAATCGTTAAAATTTAAATTAAAAGCTACGTATACTCAAATATATCAATTAAAAGCGTGTTTTATACGTAATGCTTAACGATAAAAATAATAAGACCAACCCCGTTATACTAGGACTAGCCGTTCTCGAGATATTTTAGTTATTTCGCATTTTTACTACGCCACCTTTGAAAATAGGCCCAGTTGCTCAATGAGAACGAAAATTGAATATAAGTTTAAATTCAGTGTCATTTAAAATAATTATGGGTGTAATTTTGTGTAATTATACTTAATTTAATGAATTATTGAAGAACTAAAAAATACGTGAATATGACACTGCAGGGAAAGTCATGTGCTGCCCACATCAGATGTCTACTTTCTTTGCAATACATGCTAATGTATAGGGAAACTATTGGAATCGTGCCGAAAATCACAACTCGAGAATTCAAAGGCTTTACACGTTTTGGGACTTCTGGAACACGAGCAAACTAATTTTTGCGTGATGTGTCTGTGTGCCTGTCTGTCTGTGCAGATTTTGTATCTACTCTAACTGAAAAATTAATGGATTAAATTTTATAAAATTTGGTAGGTACGTCTCGTGTGGGTGGCCCTGGTGCTGATTACATTTTGCTACGATTTGGGATTTCAGATCCTGCCGTTCTTTCTTTCAAAATGGCTCGCAAAATTTGCCTGTATCCACCCTAGCTGAAAAGCTAATAGACCAAATTTCACAAAATTTTGTAGATGAATCACTTGTAGGTTAACAAGGTGCTGATTTTATTCTGATGCGATTCGGAAAAAAAGAACCCGCCGTTTTTGTGAAATGGCCAGCAAGAATCGTTAAATTTAAAAATAAAAGACTACGTATGCTCTATATCAATTAAATGTTATTTTATCAGGTCAGTGACCCAAATATAGGCACTACACCTAATATGGGCACTGCTGTAAAAAGACACAGATATTCATCAAATATCTACTTGCGATATTTTAAAAAGACCAGCAGAAAAAGGCTTTAAATTATCGAGCTGTAACACTGGTGAAATCGCTTTTACCAGAAAAAATGGTAGCCAAGTTAAAGCAGCTGGAAAGTCCAAACGAGCAACTAAGACGAAACCAGCACCCAAGTCAAAACCCAAGACAAATGTAATATCAACTGCTACAGCTAAACCGAGCTGCAGTGGTGTATCCAGCTCAAAAGAGTCCTGCTATTGTGTGCTGTGTCGTCAAGAAAAACAATTAGACATGACCCAGTGTAATACGTGCCGTGTTTGGGAACATGGAGAATGTTGTGGCCTTACAATTAAGGAAAAATTTTATGTTTTTGTAAGTCCATCTTGTGCCGACTGTGATTAAAGTTTTACATTGATTTAAGGGTTTTATTAGCATAAATTTTAAGGGTGCCCATATTAGGTGCAAAGGTTCCAAATATGGGCATAGGTTCCCAGCATGGGCACTGTCCATTATTAGCACCTATCTGATGTTCATGGTAATGTATAGGGAAAGTATTGGAATCATACCGAAAATCACAACTCGAGTTTTCGACGGATCTACACGTTTCGAGACCTCTAGAATACGAAAAAACCATTTTTAGCGTGACGTCTGTGCGTGTGTCTGTCTGTCTGTCTGTGTGTCTGTCTGTCTGTCTGTCTGTCTGTGTGTCTGTCTGTCTGTCTGTCTGTGTGTCTGTCTGTCTGTGCAGATTTTGTATCCACTGTAACTAAAAAACTAATGGACCGAATTTCACAAAATTTGGTAGGTAAGTCACTTGTGGGCGGGGCTGGTGCTGATTAGTTTTGGGTACAATTCGGAATAAAAGAACCCGCATTTTTTTGCGAAATGGCCCGCAAAAGCTTGTATCCACTCTAGCTGAAAAACTAATGGACCGAATTTCACAAAATTCGGTAGATAAGTCACGTATAGGTCACTCTGGTGCTGATTAGATTTTGGTACGATTCGGAAAAAAATAACCTGCCTTTTTTTGCAAAACGGCCCGCAAAAATCTTCAAAATCTAAACTAAAGAACTAGGTATACTCAGATATATCCATAAAATGCCCGTTTAATACGTAATGTTTAACGACGAAAAGAATAAGACCAACCCCATTACACTAGGACTAGCCGTTCTCGAGATATTTTAGTTTTTCGTACTTTCCCTACGCCACCTTTGAAAATAAGCCCGGTTACCGAATGAGAACGAAAATTGAATAAAAGTGAAATAAATGTAATTAAAATAAAGAGAACGTGGATATAAGTCTGCAGGGAAAGTCATGTGCTGCCCACATCAGATTTTTACTTTCCCTGCAATACATGGTAATGTATAGGGAAAGTATTGGAATCATGCCGAAAATCACAACTCGAGTTTTCGACGGATCTACACGTTTCGAGACCTCTAGAATACGAAAAAACCATTTTTAGCGTGACGTCTGTGCGTGTGTCTGTGTGTCTGTCTGTCTGTCTGTCTGTCTGTGTGTCTGTGTGTCCGTCTGTCTGTCTGTGCAGATTTTGTATCCACTGTAACTAAAAAACTAATGGCCCGAATTTCACAAAATTTGGTAGGTAAGTCACTTGTGAGCGGGGCTAGTGCTGATTAGTTTTGGGTACGATTCGGAATAAAAGAACTCGCCTTTTTTTGCGAAATGGCCCGCAAAAGCTTGTATCCACTCTAGCTGAAAAACTAATGAACCGAATTTCACAAAATTCGGTAGATGAGTCACGTATAGGTCACTCTGGTGCTGATTAGATTTTGGTACGATTCGGAAAAAAATAACCTGCCTTTTTTTGCAAAACGGCCCGCAAAAATCTTCAAAATCTAAAGTAAAGAACTTGGTATACTGAAATATATCCATTAAATGCCCGTTTAATACGTAATGTTTAACGACGAAAAGAATAAGACCAACCCCATTACACTAGGACTAGCCGTTCTCGAGATATTTTAGTTTTTCGTACTTTCCCTACGCCACCTTTGAAAATAAGCCCGGTTAACGAATGAGAACGAAAATTGAATTAAAAGTGAATTACATTTAATTGAAATAAATAGAACGTGGATATAAGTGTGCAGGGAAAGTCATGTGCTGCCCACATCAGATTTTTTTTATTTCTTTTCATTTTTCTGGATTTTAGTTACGTTCCCGCTATATTATTTGACGAAGTTAGCTCATATTACAGAAACAAGTTGGTTCTATCATATTTATTTTTTGCTTTTTTCCCCTTTATATTTATAATTGTTTTGCAATTTTTATTTATTTTCTACTTATTTTACTTTTTTACAGCAGATTTAAACGTCTTATGTTTTTTCTTTACCGTTTTAATTGGCAACGCAATTTACTTACTTATTAATTAGATTTTTTTTTCACTGATATCTGTTCCCTTATCGCTTGGGTTCCTTTTTATTCATTTTATTTTTTATATTCTATTTTCAGTCTATGATTTTGCTATTGATTTTCAATCTGTAATTTTGCCATTAATTTTCAGTATCCTACTTTCCGTTTACTTGCCTATTTGTCTTTTATCACTTTCATTTCTTGTCGTGGCTATGGAATTTTTTCTCCTACCTTTAGCTACGGATGCTATTTGCTTGAATAAGTTTGATAAAGCATCTTGTTTGTTCCGAAGAAGAAGGCTGTTTCTCCTTTGAAACAAGTTTTCTCTTAAATATTATTGTACACGAAAATTTTGTATTAATTTATATGTTTTCATATTGTTATCTTTATTTTCATTCGAATCATACTATCGAACTTCGTGAACTCGGAAGAATATTTTGCTTCAAGCCATTTTATTACTTCACAATGAGTTATCATTACTTCTCTAAACATAACATTTTCCAGAGATTTCCTGAAGAATGAACAGATATCCTGAGGCGTAAGTGTTTTACAAATGGATTTCGAAGAATAATGTGTATTCTGCTTTCTTCTGAGAAGAAAAATGTGAAGAATGTGAGAAATTTAGTGGAAAATAATCTGTATGCTTGGCGGTGTTTCACTAATATATTATTATTGGGAACAATGCTGCGTAGAATTCTTTAGTTTTAAAATTTGAAAGTTTGCAACATTCTAGAATTTGGATAAAGCTCTAAGTAAAGTTTGAAGTAAATTTAAATTCTTAGCCAATGATCAAAATACGGCATATCCTTGTTGCTGTATTTGCTACTATTTAACCAATTTCCTATCTGCTACAAATTGTCTTTAATTGCATTACAGACGCATATATATATATATAGTTGAATATTTAAAATTTACAATTTTTACTTTCCTTATATACATGATGTATAAGGAAAGTATTGTGACGGGGTCGAAAATTCGCATTCGAGTTTTCGACGGGAGAGCACGTTTCAAGCATCCCTAATCACGAATCGAACATTTTTGAAGTTATGTCTGTGTGTGTGTGTGTGTGTGTGTGTGTGTGTGTGTGTGTGTGTGTGTGTGTGTGTGTGTATGTCAGTGAGACTGTGGAGACGATAACTGACGAACGAATAGACCGATTCAAATGAAATTTGGTAAAAAAATTACAATCCATAAAGTCTGGAAGTCTATTGTTTTTATACGCAATCGAATGTTCAGAACCCCCCCTCTAAATTTTCGAGTGAAATTTTGAAAAAATCGTCATAAAATCAAAACCTCTAATAAAGATACGAAAATAGACATTTCCTATGTAATTTTTCATTAGAAAACGATTGACATAAATTTTAGGACGCTAACATGAACCGTTCTTGAGATATTGCACATTTTTCAAAAATTTATCAAAAAATCATATAAAAAAATTTCCTATTGAGAATCATGTTCACTTTTCATATGTAATACCGTGCGATAAATTTGTGACATCATTTTCGTGGATCTAGCTCATTCCATTCATGAAAAAACATACTTTGAGTAATACTTTTGTATTTGAACGCCAATAGTCATTTATCTGCTGTAAGAATAACTTATTTCTCCGTCCATAACGCTTGGCGAGATTTTGGCGAGGAATTTGGTGGGATGTCGCCAACTTGGCGACTTTCTTCAATGTTGCTAAATTAATGAAAAACTCTCCAAATGGATAAAAATGACGCTAAATCAATGAAAATGACGACTCATTGATGAAAATTCAATACCTTGCAAAGAATATAAATATATGCTATAAAAATACTCTTTTTTTTACTGTAAAAGTAGTAAATTCATTGCATTATATAAGGAAAGTCATGTTCTGCCCACATCAGATATTTATATATTCTTAAATGATTCGAATTTTTCAAATTTTAAATGTTTGTTTTCTCGAACTCGTGAATGATGAAGATATAGTACTTAAATATGTACATTATTCGTGCTCTGTACGTAGGATCCAGAGTGTTTTGCTCTTAAAAGACACTCGCTGAAAATAACCACTCTGAGATTGTTTAGATTGCTCCTAATACTTTATTGTTATATTGCGACCGCAGCAATGATATTTACTTTTAACAATAGTTAGGTTCCAACAATATGTTTTTATAAGCTTTTATTTTGCCCCAATCCATATTTTAGGTTCATTATTGAAATAATTCATATCTGTCTGAATCATAAAAATATCTCCAATTAAGTACAATTTGATAAAGCACTTTACAACAGTTAGTTTAAAAAAAGGCGGGTTCTTAATTTCCGAATCGTACCAAATTCTAATCAGCACCAGATTATCCAACAAGTAACTTATCTACCAAATTTTGTGAAATTTGGTAAATTAGTATTTTAGCTAAAGCGGATAAATGAAATCTTTACAGGCCATTTCGTAAAAAAAGGCGGGTTCTGTTTTTACGAATCGCACCAAAAACTAACCAGCACCAGGGTCACATCCAAGTGACTTACCTACCAAATTTTATGAAATTCGATCTATTAGTTTTTGAGATAGAGTCGATACATGCATTGCACAGACACACAGACAGACAGACAGACAGACACACAGACAGAGAGACACACAGACAGAGAGACACACAGATAGACAGACACACAGACAGAGAGACACACAGACAGACAGAGAGACACACAGACAGAGAGACACACAGACAGACAGACACACAAACAGAGAGACACACAGACAGACAGACACACAGACAGAGAGACACACAGACAGACAGACACGCAGACAGAGAGACACACAGACAGAGAGACACACAGAGAGAGAGACACACAGACAGACAGACACACAGACAGAGAGACACACAGACAGAGAGACACACAGACAGACGGACACACAGACAGAGAGACACACAGACAGAGAGACACACAGACAGAGAGACACACAGACAGAGAGACACACAGACGCCACGCTAATAATAGATTTTTCGTATTCTAGAGGTCTCGAAACGTGTAGATCCGTCGAAAACTCGAGTTGTGATTTTCGACATGATTCCATTACTTCCCTTATACATTACCATATATTGCAGGGAAAGTAACAATGGAATCAAACAAACACATTTAAATCATCAGAATATATTTTCATAGATTTGCGTTTTATTATTCCATGTATCATGCAGATAAAGGGTAGCTCTAACTCCAGAGTATGTATTATGTTTCGTTGCATTCTTCGTGTAAAATAGGGTAGTGAAGCTCATTGTTACTTTCCCTGCAATACATGGTAATGTATAAGGAAAGTAGGTAATGTATAAGGAATCATACCGAACAGCGCAACTCGAGTTTTCGACGGATCTACACGTTTTGGGACCTCTAGAACAGGAGAAAACTATTTTTAGTGTGACGTCTGTGAGTGTGTCTGTCTGTGCAATGCATGTATCCACTGTAACTCAAAAACCAATGGACCAAATTTCATAAAATTTGGTAAATAAGTCAGTTGTGGGTCATCCTGGTGCTGATTAGATTTTGATACGATTCGGAAAGAAACCTCTGCCTTTTTCTGCGAAGTGGCCCACAAAAATCGTTAAAATTTAAATTAAAAGCTACGTATACTCAAATATATCAATTAAAAGCGTGTTTTATACGTAATGCTTAACGATAAAAATAATAAGACCAACCCCGTTATACTAGGACTAGCCGTTCTCGAGATATTTTAGTTATTTCGCATTTTTACTACGCCACCTTTGAAAATAGGCCCAGTTGCTCAATGAGAACGAAAATTGAATATAAGTTTAAATTCAGTGTCATTTAAAATAATTATGGGTGTAATTTTGTGTAATTATACTTAATTTAATGAATTATTGAAGAACTAAAAAATACGTGAATATGACACTGCAGGGAAAGTCATGTGCTGCCCACATCAGATGTCTACTTTCTTTGCAATACATGCTAATGTATAGGGAAACTATTGGAATCGTGCCGAAAATCACAACTCGAGAATTCAAAGGCTTTACACGTTTTGGGACTTCTGGAACACGAGCAAACTAATTTTTGCGTGATGTGTCTGTGTGCCTGTCTGTCTGTGCAGATTTTGTATCTACTCTAACTGAAAAATTAATGGATTAAATTTTATAAAATTTGGTAGGTACGTCTCGTGTGGGTGGCCCTGGTGCTGATTACATTTTGCTACGATTTGGGATTTCAGATCCTGCCGTTCTTTCTTTCAAAATGGCTCGCAAAATTTGCCTGTATCCACCCTAGCTGAAAAGCTAATAGACCAAATTTCACAAAATTTTGTAGATGAATCACTTGTAGGTTAACAAGGTGCTGATTTTATTCTGATGCGATTCGGAAAAAAAGAACCCGCCGTTTTTGTGAAATGGCCAGCAAGAATCGTTAAATTTAAAAATAAAAGACTACGTATGCTCTATATCAATTAAATGTTATTTTATCAGGTCAGTGACCCAAATATAGGCACTACACCTAATATGGGCACTGCTGTAAAAAGACACAGATATTCATCAAATATCTACTTGCGATATTTTAAAAAGACCAGCAGAAAAAGGCTTTAAATTATCGAGCTGTAACACTGGTGAAATCGCTTTTACCAGAAAAAATGGTAGCCAAGTTAAAGCAGCTGGAAAGTCCAAACGAGCAACTAAGACGAAACCAGCACCCAAGTCAAAACCCAAGACAAATGTAATATCAACTGCTACAGCTAAACCGAGCTGCAGTGGTGTATCCAGCTCAAAAGAGTCCTGCTATTGTGTGCTGTGTCGTCAAGAAAAACAATTAGACATGACCCAGTGTAATACGTGCCGTGTTTGGGAACATGGAGAATGTTGTGGCCTTACAATTAAGGAAAAATTTTATGTTTTTGTAAGTCCATCTTGTGCCGACTGTGATTAAAGTTTTACATTGATTTAAGGGTTTTATTAGCATAAATTTTAAGGGTGCCCATATTAGGTGCAAAGGTTCCAAATATGGGCATAGGTTCCCAGCATGGGCACTGTCCATTATTAGCACCTATCTGATGTTTTTAACTCAATTATCATTTTTACTTTCCCTGCAATACATGATAATGTATAGGGAAAGTATTGGAATCATGCCGAAAATCACAACCCGAGTTTTCGACGGATCTACACGTTTCGAGACCTCTAGAATACGAAAATACCATTTTTAACGTGACGTCTGTGTGTGTGTCTGTGTGTCTGTGTGTCTGTCTGTCTGTCTATGTGTCTGTCTGTCTGTCTGTGTGTCTGTCTGTCTGTCTGTCTGTGCAGATTTTGTATCCACTCTAACTAAAAAACTAATGGACCGAATTTCACAAAATTTTGTAGGTAAGTCACTTGTGGGCGGGGCTGGTGCTGATTAGTTTTGGGTACGATTCGGAATAAAAGAACCCGCCTTTTTTTGCGAAATGGCCCGCAAAAGCTTGTATCCACTCTAGCTGATAAACTAATGGACCGAATTTCACAAAATTCGGTAGATGAGTCACGTATAGGTCACCCTGGTGCTGATTAGATTTTGGTACGATTCAGAAAAAAATAACCTGCCTTTTTTTGTAGAATGGCCCGCAAAAATTGCCAAAATCTAAACTAAAAAGCTACGTATGCTCAAATATATCCATTAAATGCTTGTTTAATGCGTAATTTTTAACGAAGAAAAGAATAAGACCAACCCCATTACACTAGGACTAGCCGTTCTCGAGATATATTAGTTTTTTCGTATTTTTCCACCCCACCTTTGAAAATAAGTCCAGTTATCAAATGAGAACGAAAATTGAATTAAAAGTGAATTACATTTAATTGAAATAAATAGAACGTGGATATAAGTCTGCAGGGAAAGTCATGTGCTGCCCACATCAGATTTTTACTTTCCCTGCAATACATGGAAAATGGAAATGCATAGGGAAAGTATTGGAATCATGTCGAAAATAGCAACTCGAGTTTTCGACGGATCTACACGTTTCAAGACCTCTAGAATACGAAAAAACTATTTTTAACGTGACGTATGTGTTTGTGTCTGTCTGTGTGTCTGTCTGTCTGTGCAGATTTTGTATCCACTCTAACTAAAAAACTAATGAACCGAATTTCATAAAATTTGGTAGGTATGTCACTTGTGGGCGAATCAGGTGCTGATTAGTTTTGGGTATGATTCGGGATAAAATAACCCGCCTTTTTTGCGAAATGGTATGCAAAAACTTGTATCCACTCTTGCAGAAACACTAATGGAGAAAATTTCACAAAATTAGGTACATGAGTCACTTATGGATCACCTTGGTGCTTATTAGATTTTGGTACGATTCGGAAAAAAATAACCTGCCTTTTTTTGCAAAATGGTCTGCACAAATCGTCAAAGTCTAAACTAAAGAACTAGGTATACTCAAATATATCCATTAAATGCGCGTTTGTTTAATACGTAATTTCTAACGACGAAAAGAATAAGACCAAACCCATTACACTAGGACTAGCCGTTCTTGATATATTTTAGTTTTTCGTATTTTCTCTACGCCACCTTTGAAAATAAGTCCGGTTACCGAATGAGAACGAAAATTGAATTAAAAGTGAAATAAATTTAATTAAAATAAAGAGAACGTGGATATAAGTCTGCAGGGAAAGTCATATGCTGCCTACATCAGATTTTTTCCCTGTTACCCCCTGCAAGGAGAATAAAAACATCCACCAATTTTCAAATTTTTATCTGCTAAAACACACATTATAATAATTAAAATGCTTAGGGGTGTCCATATCTGGGTCACTTACGTAATTTTTGACAATGAAAACAATAAGACCAATCCCATGACTCTAGGACTAGCCGTTCTTCAGATATTTTTGCATTTTCGTGTTTTGCATTTTCGCTACGCCACCTTTGAAAATAGGTCCAGTTATCAAATGAAATCGAAAACTGAATTAAAACTGGAAATTCTGTGTAATTTAAAACAATTATGGGTGTTACTCTGTCCGATGGAACTCAGTTTAATGAAACATTGAATAAATTAAGAGAACGTGAATATGAGTCCGTAATCAATGTCATGTGCTGCCCACATTAGATTTTTACTTTCCCTGCAATACAACATGGTAATGTATAGGGAAAGTATTGGAATCATGTCGAAAATCGAAACTCGAGTTTTCGACGGATCTACACGTTTCGAGACCCCTAGAATACGAAAAAACTATTTTTAGCGTCACGTCTGTGTCTGTGTCTGTGTGTCTGTCTGTGTGTCTGTGTGTCTGTCTGTCTGTGCAGATTTTGTATCCACTCTAACTTAAAAACTGATTGACCGAATTTCATAAAATTTGATAGGTAAGTCACTTGTGCACGAATCTGGTGTTGATTAGTTTTGGGTATGACTCGGGTTAAAAGAACGCGCCTTTTTTCGAAATGGCCCGCAAAAGCTTGTATCCACTCTAACTGAAAAACTAGTGAACCAAATTTCAAAAAATTTGGTAGATAAGTCGCTTGTAGGCCACCCTTGTGCTGATTAGATTTTGGTATAATTCGGAAAAAAATAACCTGCCTTTTTTTGCAAAATGGCCCGCAAAAATCATCAAACTCTAAACTTAAGAACTACGTATGCTCAAATATAGCCATTAAATGCTTGTTTAATACGTAATTTTTAGCGAAGAAAAGAATAAGACCAACCCCATTACACTAGGACTAGCCGTTCTCGAGATATTTTAGTTTTCGTATTTTTCCTACACCGTTTTTGAAAATAAGTCCAGTTTTCAAATGAGAACGAAAATTGAATTAAAAGTGAATTAAATTTAATTTAAATAAATAGAACGTGAATATAAGTCTGCAGGGAAAGCCATGTGCTGCCCACATCAGATTTTTACTTTCCTAGCAATACATGGTAATGTATAGGGAAAGTATTGGAATCAAATCGCAACTCGAGTTTTCGACGGATCTATACGTTTAAAGACCTCTAGAATACGAAAAAACCGATTTTAGCGTGTCGTCTGTGTGTCTGTCTGTGTGCCTGTGTGTCTGTCTGTCTCTGTGTCTGTCTGTGCAGATTTGTATCCACTCTAACTAAAAAACTAATGGACCGAATTTCATAAAATTTAGTAGGTAAGTCACTTGTGAGCGAGTCTGGTGCTGATTAGTTTTGAGTATGATTTGGGATACAAGAACCCGTCTTTTTTTGCGAAATGGCCCGCAAAAGCTTGTATCCACTCTAGCTAAAAAACTAATGGACCGAATTCCACAAAATTTGATAGATAAGTCACATGTGGGACACCCTGGTGCTGATTAGATTTTAGTATGATTCGGAAAAAAATAACCTGCCTTTTTTTGCAAAATGGCTCTCAGAAATCGCCAAAATCTACAATATAAAACTACGTATGCTCAAATATATCAATAAAATGCATGTTTAATACGTAATTTTTAACGAAGAAAAGAATAAGACCAACCCCATTACACTAGGACTAGCCGTTCTCGAGATATTTTAGTTTTTTCGTATTTTCTCTACGCCACCTTTGAAAAGAAGTCCAGTTATCAAATGAGAAAGAAAATTGAATTAAAAGTGAATTAAATGAAATTAAAATAAAGAGAACGTAAATATAAGTCTGCAGGGAAAGTCATGTGCTGCCCACATTAGATTTTTACTTTTCCTGCAACACATGGTAATGTATAAGAAAAGTATTGAAATCGTGTCGAAAATCGTAACTCGAGTTTTCGACGGATCTACACGTTTTGAAACTAGAATACGAAAATCTATTTTTATCGTGACGTCCCTCTCTCTCTCCGGTCTTCAATAACAGGAAATAACCGGTATTCAGTTAGATTTGACCGGCTGCCTTTGGTTAATCCAACTTATGTTAAAGATGATGTTCCAGATCGAACTTTTACTTCAATGAGAGAACTTCTACTTGAACAAGGAAACTTTTGCTTCAACATAGGAAGTCATAGAATTAACATTCGCAATCAAAGAGAAGGCAATTACATTATACAGAACAAAGCATGATAGCGTTTTCATAGCAAATCCATTTAGATGGAGATTAAATTCAAACATGGAACGGTATGAACAAGAGTTCTGAGAGAATTAATACATATGTCACAAAGAGCGATCATCCAAATGTAAATTGTCTCTTCAAACAATGCGAGGTTAAAATTCGCAGAATATTAAATCAGTGTATAATATATCTAGAAATATAAATAATGCCTATTTCTATACTATATATAGTTCTAAATTATATATAGTTCTAGACTATATAGAGTTCAGCTTAGTAGATGGTTTAGTTTATAGTTCAGTTTACCTTTTAAATGTTACAGGAAAACTCAGGTCAAAATATTAAAATATCGAAATTATATCCACTCTATTTCTATACTATATACAGGGTGTCCCCAAAATATCGACCTCTGCTTTTATTCCTTAAATATTGATCTTAGACATATATAATAAATTACAAAGTTGCGTAAAAATGTACAGAATTTTATGAAATCGATTAAAATTTTCAGGGGATTAAATTTGAAGAAATACAAAATTTAAATTCTTATACGGCCCCCGTACAAAAAACATTTCCAATGAGTAAAATATGCCCTATATACTAATAAGGTGAAGTATAAAATTTCAGCATTTTATCATAAAAAGTCCCAGAGATATGTTTAAACAAAGTTGGCGAGGGATTAATCACAAATTAAAATGTAAATGCTTACAGCAAGAATGCAAATGACGCAACGCAGAAATGCATCATAGGCAAATACTATCTGGTTCTCTTTAATGAATCTTTGACATGGATGGAAAGCATTTTGAACAAGCTTTGTAATCTTTGTGTAAAGTTATTATTTCTATACAATGCAGATACTTTTGTACCAATAAATAGCAAAATTATTATTTGTTTATGTTTTCTTTCATTTATGTTTTCTTTCATAATTTGTGCATAACCCCTGAAAAGCGATCTGTCGACATGATTTTTCCCCTCTGAGAACCCATGTCGATGCATCGAAAAGTTGTTTAAGTCAGCATTTTTGCCCTTTCATATCTCTGGGACTTTTGATGATAAAATGCTGAAATTTTGTATATCACCTTATTAGTGTATGGGGCACATTTCACTCATTCAAAATGTTTTTGTATGGGGGCCGTATAAAAATTTAAATTTTATATTTCTTAAAATTTAATTCCCTTGAAAATTTAAACGATTTTATAAAATTCTGTACCTTCTTTTACGCAACTTTGTAATTTATTATTTATGTCTAAGATCAATATTTAAGGAATAAAAGCAGAGGTCAATGTTTTGGGACACCCTGTATAGTTCTATTACACTATATATACTATATATAGTTCCACAATAGTTCTATTAAAACCACTATAGTTGTCATTATAAGGCATTCAAAGGACTACAAATTACTTCTTATCGTTCATAGCTGTCCCATTTATTTTTTGAGATATATTTTTTGAGATACAGACTTGATAAACTAAAAAATTTTCAATCTTCTTCAACTTAACGAGACGGTTCCTCAAAAACTATAAGAACTTTGTAAAAACAATTTATTAATCTATAGAAAGTGGTTATCCTAAAAATGAATTATTTATTGACATATAGACATTTATATTTTGAGATATAGGCACTACAGACTTGAGAAACGAAAAATTTCCAATCTTCTTCAACTTGATAAGGCGATTCCTCGAAAACTATAAGAGCTTTGTAAAAACACAAATTATTAATCTTTAGAAACTGGATGTCCTTAAAATATGAATCAAGTGATTTATGTGAAGTTTTATATGCTTATTTTAATCGGTAACGAATATATTTATATTTATTTTTAACGTGACGGAGTAAAATAAGAAAGAACTATTTTGCCTTACTATTATACTAAAAAAAATCTAAATAAATAATATTGAAAAGTCATCTATTTATTCGTCTCATCATCATGGGAAAAGGTTGTACTAGAATTTCATGAAATTTCGATGGGCAGTCTTAGTAGAGGTATACTTAAGATCTAGAGGTCCGTTTGTCTGTATTCATGCCCTGCTGATTATTTCTCATTTTAAGCATAACCCACTTGTTATATAAGCTTTCAAATAAACGGGAGCTAGTCGTTATTTGAGCCTCTAAACTAAAGTGAATTAATTATTTCAGCTTTTCTACAATAAATGCAATTTAAAATCCCATAAAGTGAGCCGATCGTTACTTGTTTTTCTGTCTTTAAAATTGCGGAAGCTTTATAAGCAAGGACAGACAGTAGAAGCAAGGGAAGACAGCAAAAATAAGGGTAGACAGTAGAAGCAAGCGTTGACAGTAAAAGCAAGGTCAGGCAGTAGAAGCAAGGGTAGACAGCAAAAGAAAGGGTGGACAGTAGAATCAAGGGTAGATAGTAGAATCAAGAATAGACAGTAGAAACAAGGTCAGACAGTGTAATCAAGAGGAGACATTAAGCACACCGGCATGGACCTAAATACCTACTGCTTTTCGGATAGCCAACTGTATGCTGCCTGTTTAAGGACCATAGATAAACTATTTCTCTTTATTTTTATACTTACTAAGAAGACCAGAAACATAGTCTACAAAGAAACAATTGTTTGATTTTTTAATTGTTTTTATCTGTATAAATAAAATAAAGTTGTGCTTCTGTCTATCTGTTTACGGTCTCAGTACTGTAGGAAATGCTCCCAAACAATGTCGCCACATCACTTTTGAAAACCCTTTACTCCTCCCCCTCTCCCTAACCTATGTGAAGGACAATTTAATTTCCTTCACGGATTTTATTTTTTAAATAAAAATGGTCATCTGCATTAGCACCCCCGAATTTTAGCCATCCCTTTGGAAACGGTTTACTCAATGAATAACGAAGTCGACGTCACTGGTTATATCGGGTTATACGCACATCAGACGATAATATTAGGCAGGAAGGGAGGCAAGCCAAGAGACCTAGCTCAATGCTCGAGCCCAATGCCGAAATATTCCCTTATTTCCTTTTTGTGAGAATTATTCTAAAATGTCCAAGAGACTTTATTACAAGTACCTACAAATTGCGAATTAGATTTCTTTACATTTTATATTTCGTACGAAGAACGGGTATACAGTAAGTTTAGAAAAAACATATTTTCAACACGTAGCATTTTCAAGTATCTATTCGACCCACAAACGTTTTACGATTATTTTGTCTCCCTATTGTGTCTTTCAAAAATCCCTAGATACTTTTTTTCTTTCTCTTTTTAGGCAACTAATTTGTCCGGGACTTTGAGATATCTAGTTTCAGCCGGCCTTGTTAAAGAACTAAGCGAAAGCCGGACTCTCTGCAAGTGACAGTTTGATAGCCACTATATTTTCTGTCAGCTAAAGTACAAAAGGGAACTCGTTAAGAAGACCGACATCTATTATCTTAACTGTACCCGGTGGGAACTGTACCCACTGATCTTTGTGCTCTTAGGTTAATAAAATGAGATTTCGAAATGACTTCATTTTCTCAAAAATGCTATAGAAAACTATTGTTTTTCTAAAATTTTCTATTGCTAGATCAAGTAAATTTTGAATATCTTAATATCATAGTCATAGACTTCACTTAAAAACACGTTCCCAAAGATTGCATCGTGCTCTCATTACAAGTGACAACATCTACGTACTGGTTTCGTGTTTTTGATGTGACATATAAAAGCACCCTGTAGAGTGAATTTTGAAAGAAATGTGACTTAGATGAAACGGAAGTATGTAACGGAATGGACATGGTATTGTTACGAATACGTAACAGAAAACCATTGTTATTATTTAAAGGCCTTGATTGCTTGATCTTGACAACAAATTCGGTTACCTTGGTCATAAACTTGGTAAAATATCGCCTACTTGGCGACTTTTGGGGAGTTTAAAAAAAATGTCGAATTCTATACATTGGATAAGAATTTTACGAGTTATTTGATTTTTTTCAGAAGTTACCACAGATGGTGTGGTATATAAGTTCGCCATCGCTCAGTTGGGTTGTTGACCTGATACCAGTAAGGGTTTCTGTCGAACTCAATACAAAATCCGATGTATAATTTTTCTTCTGGTTATACATACCATTAAAGCTGTATTTTGAAATAATACCGGAAAAAAATATGAAAGTAAAATTTTGATCTGCGCATCAGCATCTGTACATCAGCATCTGTGTTATACGACAATGTACGATTACCGCTTACGCCGACCGCTGGAGTGACTGAGGACGTTACATTCGAACGCTTCATTTTTGATAACTTTGTCGTTTGTGGTCCAAATCGGATGAAATTCACTTCATTCTAATAATTCAACGAAAGTGTATCATTTTAAAAAGCAATAAAAAAATAAATTAAAGCGAAAATATACTGAAATCTTTCTCTAGGTACCATGTACCAGGTCCCACATATCAACATTTTCTCATTCGAGTATGCGGAAGAGTGAAGTTACACATTGATCTATAGCGAGTAATATAATTACCCATTACTTTTACTTTCCCTGCATTACATGGTAATGTATAGGGAAAGTATTGGAATCATGACGAAAATCGCAACTCGAGTTTTCGACGGACTTGCACATTTTGGGACCTCCAGAGCACGAACAAACTATCACGTCTTAGCGTGACGTCTGTGTGTGTGTGTCAGTCTGGGCAATGTATGTATACACTCTAACTCAAAAACAAATTAACCAAACTGCATAAAATTTTATAGGTACGTCTCTAGTGGGTGACCGTGGTGCTGATTAGATTTTGGTGCGATTTGGAATGAAAAAAACCTACCTTTTCCCCGAAATCATTGATTTTATAATTCAAATAAGTTGATTTTTATTACTATCCTTATAATACATGTTGATGTATGGGAACAGTATTGGAATCGTGTCGAAAATCACAACATTTTTGGGATAAAAGAACCTGCATTTTATTGTAAAGTGGCCCGCAAAAAATGTATGTATACACTTTATCTGAAAACCTGACTAAACAGACCAAATTTCACAAAACTTTGGTAGATAAATCAACTATGGGATACTTTGGTGATGATTAGATTTTGGTAAGATTCGGGAAAAAGAAACTGTTTTTTCTTGCGAAATGGCCTGCAAAAATCGTTAACGCTAAAAATAAAAGACTACGTATGCTCAAATGTATAAATTAAATGCTTGTTTTATACGTAATTTTGGTTAATATGTAACTTGTTTAATACCTTGTTTAATACGTAAAATAAGCCCAATTCCATTATTCTAGGACCAACCATTTTAGAGATATTTTATTTATTTCGCATTCTTTCTCGCTATCTTTGAAAATACGTCCAATTATCAAATGATGACGACAATTGAATTACAAGTGCAAGTTCAATGTAATTTCAAATAAGTATGGCTATTATTTTGTTCAATTACATTTAATGTATTAAATTATTAAAGAAATAAGAGAAAATAAATGTTTGTCTGTAGCGAAAGTCATGTGCTGTACACATCAGACTTTTTCTATTATTAGCTCTACCGTCGTATGTAATAGAAGCGTGCAAACATACTATATTTTGTATTTTTTAACACATTATAACATAGTTGAAACGTATTTATGACTTTGTTCATTCTGTCTATCTGTCTGTCTGTAGGTTCTCACGACAGCTGCCGTAAATATGACTTTATTAAAATAAAATTTTAGTATGTTGTTCAGACGGTCTGTGGAATCTGTGGGAATATAAATTAATAATATCACCCAATTAGTTTGGGAGTGAAGACGGGTTGAAAAAATGAAATATATTGAACCCTTTGGGGCCTAACATTTCAAAAAAATTTCAGTCGAATTTAAAATTCACAAATTACTTCGAAAGTTTTGGAAAACATTCCAATTATCCAATAAAATATATAAAAAAAATTTCAGCAAAATATATTCAGTATTTGTTGAAATAAAAATTAAAATAATAATTACACCTTTTATATGAAGTGATCACGTGACCATTATATGAAGAGATCACGTCACCCACCTCAAAATAAAATATGGCATCCCTCTTGTTGTTGTTGTTGAGACCCAGACCGTCCGACCTACCAGAAAGGTGTAAGGTAACTGTTTGGACGGCCGGGAAGTGCCACCCAATTTGGACCGGAACCCAGTGGGGGAGGCATCCACAGGGACCGTACCCTCCTTCCCCTACCACCAACCTCTCGGGAGGACTTACGGACCCACATGTTTAACGTGATCGTACTCCGCGTGAACACGGCGGCAGTTTTGGCAGTGGCTGGAATCGAACCCGGGCCTACCGAGTGCAGCTCCAACGCGCTAACCAATGGGCTACCGCGCCCCGGCATCCCTCTTGTGTCAAAATTCGTGATTTTTAAAGTTCTTTTTAATTCATACTTAGTGTTGTATCCGTTCTTAAAACCGCTTTATTTTTACTTTAATTCTGTGCATCTGCATACTGAAACAATGCAATTACAATATTTTTCAGTTTAAATGATCATCCAAATTTGATTATTTCTACAACGAAGTCTACTTTTCACTTCTGGAAAATGTAAACAGCAAAATATGTAGAATGAGTTGTATAAGAATTGCAGCATTTCTTTAACGCAAAATTATTTAGCTCATGGAGTCTGCAACATAGCTGAAATGAATGAAATAAATATTCATTGATTTTACAGAGAGAAGGACGATTTTTTCGATGAAGTTTTAAGCATAGAGTTTAATTACTTGAACCTCCATGGTCTTAAGTTTTTAAATAAAATGAATTATTATAGTATTGTGATGAATGAAATGAATGGAAAAATGTTTATGGATGAAATGCTGCTTTTACATAGAGAGCCAGGCGTGTTATATTTCGATGACGTCATTTGAATAAATTTCAGTTGTTTTGGATGATGTTTTCAAATAGAATCAATGATTGTAGTATTCTGATACTTTTAAAAATATTACCGAGGAATGTATCGCATTTTAGAGATATTTAAACCAGGCAATTTATATTTCAATGCTGTCAGTTGAATGAAGTTCATTTTTTTCGATGAAGGTTTAAGTTTTCAAATATAATAAATTAATGTAGTGTTGTGATAATTTAAAAAATATTACCGAGGAATGTATCGCATTTTAGAGATGTTTAAATAAAATTGCACTGAAATTGGAAAGTGTTTTATAATCAATGGTTTATCCGTGATTGATCTTTCCTGTTGAAATTATGAACTAGTGGATATTAATTTAAACATTGTATATTATTTAACTTGAGAATTTCTCATTGTTTTGGATTATTTTAACTGTATTCCGATTTTGCGGAAAAAACCTTGAGCCATACTTTGAGCCATAGAAGAAGTTAAGGAAGAAAACGATATAGTTTTGAAATACCTACTTGAAAGAAAATTGCAGTAAATAAGAATACCAAACGATCGTCTAGCAAAAATGGTACTTAAGACAAAAACCAATATGTAAAAGTTGAATTGGAAGATAAAATAACAGGAGTTATGGCTTAACTTAGACAATTTTTTTCAAATTTTACAAGACACAATGTGAAAAATCGGTGTCGTGGGCCCAAATGATTACAACTATGGTGTGTTACCTTTTACTGTAAAGGGCTTCAAAAAATCTTTCGCTTGATATCATACTTGACAATATAGTCCCCCGGGGGTCACTTGCCACCAAGGAAGTTAATGACGTCACGAAGAAAGAAATCTGATGTGGGCTGCACATGATTTTCTCTGCAGACTTATATTCACGTTCTCTTTATTTCAATTAAATTTAATTCACTTTTAATTCAATTTTCGTTCTCATTTGATAACTGGACTTATTTTCAAAGGTGGCGCAGAGAAAATACGAAAAAACTAAAATATCTCGAGAACGGCTAGTCGTAATGGGGTTGGTCTTATTCTATTCTTCGTTAAAAATTACGTATTAAACCAGCATTTAATGGATATATTTGAGCATACGTAGTTTTTATTTTAGATTTTGACGATTTTTGCGGGCCATTTTGCAAAAGAAGGCAGGTTATTTTTTTCAGAATCCTACCAAAATCTAATCAGCACCAGGGTGGCCCACGAGTGACTTATCTACCGAATTTTGTGAAATTCGGTCCATTAGTCTTTCAGCTAGAGTGGATACAAGCTTTTGCGGGCCATTTCGCAAAAAAAAGGCGGGTTTTTTTTATCCCAAATCGTACTCAAAACTAATCAGCATCAGAATCGCCCACAAGTGACTTACCTACCAAATTTTATGAAATTTGGTCAATTAGGTTTTTGGTTAGAGTGGATAAAACATCTGCACAGACAGACAGACACACAGACAGTCACACACACAGACGTCACGCTAAAATAGTTTTTTTCGTATTCTAGAGGTCTCGAAGCGTGTAGATCCGTCGAAAACTCGAGTTGCGATTTTCGGCATGATTCCAATACTTTCCCTATACATTACCATGTATTGCAGGGAAAGTAAAAAGATGTATTGCGGCCATTTTTCACAACAATTTATAAAGTCTAATGATCATTTATCGACAAATAAACCCTTCTATGCATGATCTTGTCAAATTTTGTCCTATGCTGCCCGGTTAAGAAAATAATATTTCGAATAAATTTGAAGTTTCTCTCGAATTAAAAAAAAATTCTATCTTGTTCTAGATATTTTGATAACAAAGCCGGACATCAGAGAGACAGACACAGTGTTTCTTTCAGGCATTCGGGGGGGGGGGGGGTTCGACCCCATGCAAACATTTTATTTTAACCTAGTTTCTATTTAAGTGACAGCATTTAGATATAGTATATAGCGAACATAGAAAACCCTCCGCCCTCCTAACGTTTCATTCTCCTCTCCCCCCCCCTTCCAAAACGTCTTGAAATAAACACTGGACCGATATCACTCCAATAATATTCTAAACGTGTTCAGGAGGTTTTAAAATATATATTGACATCAAAATTTTTAAGTCGAAAATTTTCGTGCAAATAATAATTTCCTAATGAGAAAGTAAAAATCTGATGTGGGCAGCACATTACTTCCCCTGCAGATGCAAATTCATTCTTTCCACATTTCTTTAAAAACTTAATATTCTTTAAATTGAATTTAATTGTGCAAAATAACACAACATTTTCATTTTTAATTCAATTTCTACTTTTATTTGGTAATTGGACATTTTTCCAAAGGGGACATAACAAAAATGCAAAAAATCTCAAATATCTCGAGAACGGTTAGCCCTAGAGTAATAGAGTTGTTCTTATTATTTCCCTTGTCAAAGATTACGAATAAAACAAGCATTTAATTGATACATTTGAACATACGTGCTGCGAGGGAAATTCCACACGCCCGGTTTGGGCGCTATAAATACTTAGTATGTTCATGAAACATAAAGTTAAAGGCTGTCGTGATCGTATAGGTTTAATCTGAAAATTAGGAAGTAATTAAAAGGTTTGTAAATGAGGACACCAATTAGATCTAAAATAACAATAACAAGTTTATTTACACAATTTAACATTAAAATATGAAAAGATTTGAGCCCAAAAGTTGCTCCCTTCAAATATTAACACATCGTAAATCATTAATACATCGTAAATCATTCACCACTCATTCTAACATATTCTTACTCACATTTCTCAAGTATTAAAAATAGTCATATACTTCAAAAGGTTATCTTCTCTTTAAATTACAGAGTATTATTTAGCACCAAAATACATATTCCGAGAGTCTGACTTGTGGCTTTTAAAACAACGCATTTGGCTTGGGGCCACAATGTAAGATCATTAATCTCTTCAGGTAGAGATAATTAAAAGAGAGGAGAGAGACAAAATCAACTTAGAGTAATGAATGAATCCAAAGGCCTCCCTTCTGTTCTGAGTCCAGCAAGGGCTCGAGTGCGATGACATGACGAAGACTGGCGAAACCTTATCTCGCTCCGGCAACGATTATACAACCTCACTCTATCAGCTCGTAAAAGGCACTCTCGACTTTCCAAGTCAAAAATCTCTCTCGAAAATCTTCTAAGTCGATCTCTCCTCCCTCTTAAATTTTCATTCGCTTCAAGGGTTAAGCCCTTAAATATTATTGGAAGGTGTAATGTTACTGTTTTACCAGTGGCTAGACCATGACAGGAGGCTTGGTCAGCCACTGAATTATCGGTGCAATTGGTCAAGATCCCACGCTCCGGCGTGACAGCTGGGTCCGGGTGCACCCCTTACCACCCGTGGAGCGTTCCTCCATCTTGGATGCGCCTCCCTCTGGCATGCCGTCCGAATCCACTGACCGTTTCTTTTGCAGATGGCCAAAGGGGAACCTTATACATATTTGTAAAGGCCCTATCACATTCAACAACTTTTCCGGCAATTTTTCGGACAACCAACTTTTCGAACAATTTTTACGCCGAGTTGGGGGAAAACTCGTGTGAAATAAGATTAAAAAATTGTGACAACTTTATCTGACCGGTATAGAAAAAGTTGTTCATTTGGGACAATTTTTTACCAACCAGCCAATGACAGATGAGTAAGGAATCACGTGTGTAGAAAGGTTGGCGCAGATTCTACTACATTCTGGTTTGGCGTGAAATCCTCGCGCAAGTTTGAATCTGTGGAACGCGAACAGATAGAATATAATAACAGATAGATTATATTGATATAATAACCAGGCAGCGCGAAGTAGTATTTTAGTTTAGATTTAGAATTTTGTTAGGTATTTATAATATTTTTGTGTCATAAAGGTGGATGTCAATGAAAGTCGTCTCGAAGTCGAAAAAAAGTAGTCATGCGAGATGGAAGTGCAGTTAATACGTGAAAAATCATTTTTGTGGAATCTAAAAGATTCACTGTATTTAAAAAAGAATTTGAAGAAACATGCGTACGAGAAAATATCATCTTTACGAACCATCTCTTCCAAAGCGATTTTATATACATGAAATATTATATAATAAAAATTAAGATATTATTACTAATATAATATATTTGGTCTCTTCTGATTCAAATTTATATTTACCAGCGGCTTGCTAGTTTACAGTATAGATGCGTTTCAGAAAATCCGCCTTTCTGTGAATTTAAACAAGAGCGTACGCGAGTTTGCTTTGGCGATATATACATATTTCATCAGTTTTCTAAAATAAGCTAACTAGTGATTCCATCACAAAACACAAAGGATCCTAATTTAAATTGTTTTAGAATATTTACTACACTAAGGCAATTTCCTTGTTTTAACGAATACAATTATGTTCTCTTTCTCGAATCGTTAAAAAAAAAACATCAGACAGAATTTAGAAAATTAATTTTCATGTATGTTCTTTATAGACATCTTTTTATCCTTCTATTGCAATACTAAAACAACTTGAAAAGTTATTCTGTTTATTCTTCAAAATAGTATTCTAAAATAACACTAAATACATTGCATGATATAATTTATTAGTATATTTCAAATATGAAGTTTTTGCTTGGGTGATAGAGAATCAGCTCAGCAAACGACTGGGCTCTGGTTCGAATCCAAGCGAATTTTAAATTTTACAAGTGCTGCCATCTGTTGCTAAAATATTCAAATACAGTTTTTCTTTAATAATCTGCAGAATTTCGTTTTTTTAAATTATTTTACATTCTATATACAAAATAACCTTATATCAGTAAATTATTTTTAAATTTGAATGCTTATAAAAATTTATTTCAAAGTTACTTTGAAAAATATCTTGAAGTATACTTTATACCAGGTATAGATGGAATATATTCTTAAGTAAAAAAGTGCTTGTAAAATTAGCAAATATAAAATGTGCATGTAAAATTAGACAGAAATCATCGAACATCCTTATATGAGTAGTAGTTATCTTTCGACATGTAATTTTGAACATTTTAGATTAGAATAAAAACAAAAATCAAACTACTTTGAAATTTTAATAATTTAATGCTAACATTTGAAGAATTTTTCTATTATTTTAAACGCACATAGACAATTAGAAATTTACAATACATTTGAGAATCATTTACTTTTAATAAAAAAAATAAGTTTGTATGTAAATATGAAAAGTTTACTCTTTTAAATTTGAATGTTTATAAAAATTTATTTCGAAGTTACTTTGAAAAACATCTTGAAAAGTATACTTTATACCAGCTATAGATGGAATGTACATTTAAATCTATTTTAAAACATAATTACTCAATAAATATAAATGTAGATAAAATAATTTTTAAAAGTTTACTTTAATGAGAAATATTTTAAACGTTACAAATGAGCAAAGAACATCTTCGGATATTTAATATAGATACGTATTTGAAAACCTTTAAAATCAAGTATAAAATGGTAATGAACTTAAATTTGTTTAAGACATAATATTTTAATAACGGCATTCTTGAATTTAAATATTTTTCGTTTTCTTTTTCTTTGTTTCATTTCAGTCAATATCGGCAATATCGCTTTTTAAACTAATTTTGTATCTTAAAATAGAGTGAATATTTTTCAACAAATATTTATTTGCTTTTTTATACGGATGTGTGACAAATCCAAATATTTTTTAATGTTCATTCATCTGTTTAAGCTTCTGATATCTGAAGTAATCCATATAAAAAGCGCAAATCAAAAATTTACAATAGATTTTGTCCACATCCTTCTCGGTTTACAATTATGCCAAGACATATTTGATTTTTCCCTGCAGCTGATAGCAATTTAGTCATAATTACAAAGTAATAAAGGTTACAAAAGGAAGTACTAAGTAAGTCTTGTTTTACTGCCGAAGTCGAAGCGAGAACGCTCTGCCTGCCGAAAAGTACATGTACAAATGTGTAGTAGTCGCCAAAAAGCGATAAACATACCGCCGTAGTTTTGTCATTTAGCACAACTTCTTCAAACTGTCAATAACCCTATCGCCAACTTTTTCGGCGAAAAATTGGGGGAAAAGTTGTCCGAAATAGTTGGTTGTTCCAAAAGTTCTTGAGTGTGATAGGGCCTTAACAGGGCTAGGGGCCGTCCTTTGCATGTCGCCTTCCTCTCCAATATTTCGCAATGTTACATATTTTTGAAAAACACCATGTAACCATTTTGTTACATATTTTTGGAAAACACTATGTAACAATACGTAGTCTGTTTCTCAGATATTAGCGATTTTTGCGGGCCATTTTGTAAAAAAGGGCAGGTTGTTCTTTTCCGAATCGTACCAAAATCTAATCAGCACCAGAGAATCTCACAAGTGATTTATCTACCAAATTTTGTCAATTAGTATTTCAGCTAGAGTGGATACATGGGATTTTTGCGGGCTATTTCGCAAAAAGAAAAAGGCGGGTTCTTTTTTCCGAATTGTACCAAAAACTAATCAGAGTCTTACCTGCCAAATTTCATGAAATTCGGTATATTAGTTTTTGAGTTAGAGTGAATACATACATTGGACAGACACACAAACAGACACACATACACAGACGTCACGCTATAAATGGTTTTTTCGTATTCTAGAGGTCTCGAAACGTGTAGATCCGTCGAAAACTCGAGTTGTGATTTTCGGTATGATTCCAATACTTTCCCTATACATTACCATGTATTGCAGGGAAAGTAAAAATAGGATGATTTCGACAATTTAGTTGGCCAGTTTAGCAAGCGTAACTGATAAGTGCCCATTAAAAATCCTTTCTAAGAGGGTTAGTGCCCAAACAACAATGTGACACCTATAATTATGATTTTATTTGTGTTTATGGAAACTATATTTTTTTCTTTCAGCTGTTCATGTTTTCTTTCAGCTGTTCGATTTTACTAAAAATGACGCATTTACAATGCTCTCGATCACGCATTTCAAAATACCAAGGAATGCGGATTATATTTCCTGTTATCGATTTGCCATTTTCCTAGGTTCCGGAAAATCTGCCTTGCGTCTTATTTTCAAAACTAAAATATTATCATTACCATATTGTGAAATTTAAATATAAGATGTTGTAGTTTGAAGAATAGTTTTTCAATTATTGAAATTAAAAAGTATTTTTAATATAAAACAACTAGTAAAATAGCTGATACTTATTTTACAATTTTGAACCTTCCTTTGTCGGTAAAAATCATTTTCATAATAGAAAAGCTAATAAATATGCTAATCATAGAACTCAAGAAAAAAAGTGGATAATTTCAAGTTTAGAAACGACAACTTTCTATACGTGTTTTATAATTGCTTATGTTTGAAAGATAGTCTGTTACTGAAAATTCCTAAAGCTATCAACTGAATTATAGAAATATTAAAAACATGTTTTAAAATGGATGTTTTACAAAAACATTATATTACAAAAGCAGTGCAACATCGTGAATATGCAGTAATTAAAATAGTTTATTTATAAGTTTAAGTTTTATTCATTGATTTTGTTTATGAATTTTATCTAAGGACGATTTTTCTTGGAATATTATATTTATGGATTTTTTCATAACAAATTTTCAATAAATATGTTAATTTCATGGAATCTATAAACATAATGGACTGCTCTAAATGCCTAGCAGGATTAAAAAGCCGTTAGATTCAGGAAATTTGAGCACACGTCCAACTAACATAATTTATAAATCGAGAAAATGTTTTCCTCTTCTTTACACCTCTGTTTTACAAGTAAATATTCCAAAATATTTAGAATAAAATCATATTAAAATACTGTTTGATGTCGTAATTGGAAATGATAATTTTGAAGAGTAAACAAAAGAGCTTGGGAGATAATTTTATTTATTTTCCTTTCGAAAATAAATTCAATATTCATGAGAATTTTGTAATTTTAACGGTAAACTGAATGTAACTGCTTAGTGCTAATGAGAGGAAGACTTTGCAAAGCCTTAGTGTTGTAAAGAGTTAATAGAGTTAATTTAAAGAGTTAAGAGTTATAATCTCGACACCTATATAGCAATCCTTACACCATTTCTAATATTCCTTTCTGCAGTTTTAAAAAACAACACTTAACAAGCTGATTATTTACTTCCCTACACGCATCGTATAATGTACACATAATTATTAACTAGTTACAATAATCATTCATATTCCTGCGGCGGAGAGAGAAAGTGTGAGACCATTTTTTCAATAATTTCCTAAATGCATTACCGACCTGCTACAATTATTAACGGGCACATACCTTCATTTTCTAATCTGTCATTGACCACAATTCTTGCATCTGCATATATTGTACTGGCCTTAACACGAATTGTTGGGCTCCTTGCTCGTACTGCATCTGCTCATTGTACTCTCGAACACTTCTGGAGCCTGTAATCAGGGCATTGTCGTTTCACATTTGTCTCTGGATTCCGTAGAGGTCATCATGACTTTTCATCTGTATTGCTTCCGTACCACCGCGGAGAACCTCACTCTTACTTCTTATTTTTCAAACTACTTCATCACTTGTTTCATAACTACTGACTCGTATTCTTGTAGGATTTGTGTAACAACATCTCGTGGTTGCCGCCTCTTTTAGCCTGAGGTCTGTCACGCCTCCTTGGCTCTGATTGGCCGACCTTCGACACTGCGCTCTGACATCTTCCATAGTTGGTTATTCTTTTTAACCACTCTCATGACTACCCCTCAGTCTGTAGGCTTATGGCCTAATTTGACCTGTCAGGTCAAAGTGTTGTAAACAGTGGCGTCGTTTCGTCTGAACCATTGTTTGCTATTGCAGCAAACCATAAATACTGAGCATTAAACTGTTTCACCAAAAACTGGTGTGAGATAATGTCTGGTCTTACAATATATATATATATATATATATTGTATATATATATATATATATATACATATATATGTGTATATATACATATATATATATATATGTATATATATAAATATATCTATCCATCTCTATCTATCTATATATATATATATATGCATATATATATATACATATATATATATATATATATATATATATATATATATATATATATATATATATATATATATATATATATATATATATATATATATATATATATATATATGGTGGGAGGGGATTTCGTATGACGCCTGTTGTGCCAATGTACACGGATTGCATTCAATTTTCACTGTTACTTATATGAATAAAATTTACTATTTGTTATATTATTCCTTATAACTACCCTATTTAGTTTTAACTCCAGGATAATGCCGAATATATCTTATCGTCTTAAAAGCGAGTCTCAGAAGAGAATATATTTAAACCGGTATTATGGATAATTATGATTGATTAGCGAGGAGCAGGGTCAATTACAAAAGTGAAGGAAATAGAGCTGATTAGACCAGTGAAAATTGCATGTGCATCGGATCAGTAGAGGCTGAGTTAACAAAATATACAGTTATTAAAATGACGAGATCCAAAAAAAAATTATAAATTAAATCATCCAAAAATGCATAGAAACTTGTTACGTTATGGAATCGTTATTTTGTGACGTCACATCTTTCGGAGAAAAGAAGTTCTACTCTTCCGGAGAAGAGAAAGTTTGAACTTCTGGAGAAAAACAAAAATGTTTTTTTTTTCTGCGGTTCGATCAGAGAAAAGTTCTCTCTTAAACGTTAATTAGTAATTTTCAAATAGGGTAATTAAAAAAAATAGGCTGTGGTTCTAGTCCAGAAGCAAAAAGGGTTTTTCGCGAATGATATTTTTTCCTGACTGGATTTTTTTTAACATATTATGGTTTGTGTGGATGGTTTGTTAGTGTGAGACCAGAAATTGATCTCGCACCTGTTTGTTGTGAGACAGCTTTATATGTACATTATTACTGTGTTTGAAACGTCAGACAATACCTTCAGTCTCAATGATGTCAAAGTTTACAACATGCTGACCCAAAGTCCAGCTAAAACCATAAATTTAGGGACATCAAGACAGAGGGGGGTCGAAAGACTCTTAAGGGAATGTGAAGTTACGACATTGGATTAAAAGGCTGACCAATGGAGAAGCTGCGTGTGGCTTCGCTATGAAAGCTGCCAATAAGAGCAAAAGAGGAGTTGAAGACCCAGACCGTCCGACTCGTCCAGAGGACTAAGAGCAACTATTTGGACGGCCGGGAAGTTGAGCAAAAGAGGAGTTGTTGTTGTTGAAACCCAGACCGTCCGACCTACCAGAAAGGTGCAAGGTAACTGTTTGGACGGTCGGGAAGTGCCACCCAATTTAGACCGGAACCCAGTGGGGGAGGCATCCACAGGGACCGTACCCTCCTTCCCCTACCACCAAACTCTCGGAAGGACTTTCGGACCCACATGTTTAACGTGATCGTACTCCGCATGAACACGGCGGCAGTTTTGGCAGTGGCTGGTATCGAACCCGGGCCTACCGAGTGCAACTCCAGCGTGCTAACCAATGGGCTACCGCGCCCCGAGCAAAAGAGGAGTGTCAGACCTGAGGCAAAAGAGCCACAACCAAAAGAAAACATACATCCAGTACGATGGTACAGAACGACGATATTGATCGACTATAGAAAACGAATATAGAGAACGACTTCGACAGAGTGGCCTGGACATAGTCCACGAAAGGTGTCCTAATATGCAATTCTACGACAGCCAGAGTTCAAGGAGACTTCAACAAAATGTGCAAAACCAGTGCAATCTACAAGAAAGCAAGCGTTGTGGTCAGGTATGTGCTTATTAAATATGGTAGCAGGTCTTAGATTATATCGATAACAAATAGTGATGTGGTTGGTCTCACACGGTAAATCTCTCACATTTTGCTCGCTCCTTCGCAAATAAATATGCAAATTGTGTAATGAATTGAATTCAATAAGTATTTTATGTTATTAATAAATGATTTATTGTGTTAAAGTTAAAATGTTGCAATTAATGGAGTAGTATTATGTTAATTAATATTCCTTTACAGAACTCGCACTGAAGAAAATAATGGTGGGTTTTAATGGCGGCAAACAACGCAATGTTTAATTTAATAATGTTTTGCTATGTACGAATTTATGGCCATGTCAATTATGTATAATTTAATAATTTCACTAAATTAATATGGCCAAAAAGCCAACTTTAAGTTTATATTGTTTTGTGCACCACAGTTAAGTGATGAGTTTATGGTGGTTCATTAGGTGGTTTGTTTTAATTAAGCAGTTCAAAATATTAAAATATCTGAAATGCGAACCGCATTTTCAAAATTGTTGAAAATACTAAAATATCAAAATTATAACTACTTAAAAAAATTATGAACCTTATTCAAAATTTAATTATAATATTCTTGTAGGGCTATCGAAGGTCTACAAACCACTTGTAAAGTTTATAGCGAACGCTTTAAGTGTTTGCTCCAATTTTAGCCCAATTCTCGGACAATACACTTGCGTGAAAATATCATATGAACTAAACTTATACAATATTTCCGGCGCGATTTAAGATTCAGCTGAATCTATAGACTTTCCTGGTGTGACATAAAGACGTGTTAGTATTTCATACTTCCAATTTGTCTCTTCAAACATTATCAATCATTAAACGTATTCACAATCCTCAAGTTAACTACATTTTCTAATTACTATAACACTAAATAAAACATCTCGTGCTTGTGAATCCATACTTCACCAAGTAGGTAACATAATGGGTTGCAGAACCTGTGACATTTTAAATGCTACTGTTTTTTCTCTCAATAGAAAACTTTAACAAGGCAAAGTAATAAAATATCGAAATTATAAACACTATATTTAAAAAAAACTCGATCCAAACTCAAAATTATATATCCTTGTATGGCTTTCAATAAATAGACTACAAATTATTTTTTATAATTTATAACTAGCATTTTCAGTTTTTAAGATATAAACATACATTGCAAACTTGAAGAAAGAAAAAAAATCAATATTCTACCAATTGACAAGACGATGCCTCAAAAATTATGAGATCTTTGCAGAAGAAGTTATTGATCAAGAAATTGGATTTCCTACTAACTGTTTCTGTCGCTTACTATTTGTATCATTTTGTCGCTGACTATATATCTTTTATAGTTTCGAAGATATTTCGAGTGCCATACACAAATTTTCAACAAAGTGAAGCAAAACTGCGTTCGGACAAACCCTTCTTAGTTTCTTCGAAAAAAATAATTTCAAAATATTAAAATATCGAAATTCTTTTGTTATAGTATTCATAATGTGTACCATATTTCCGGACAAAATAAGTAGAATAAGTAAAAATCTGATGTGGGCTTTCCTTATATAATGCATGACTTTCCTTACATAATGCAATGAATTTACTACTTTTACAATAAAAAAATGTTTCTTTTTGTAGTAGATATCTATATTCTTTCCAAGATATTGAATGTCAATTTGTCGTCATTTTCATTGATTTAGTGTAATTTTTATCCATTTGGCGAGATTTTCGTTAATTTGGCAATATTTAAAAAAGTCGCCGAGTTGGCGACATTTCGTCAAATTCGCCGCCAAAATCTCGCCAAGCATTATAGACGGAGAAATAATTTATTCTTATAGCAGATAAATAACTATTGGCGTTCAAATATAAAAGTATTACTCAAAGTATCTTTTCTCATGAATGGAACGAGCAAGATACACGAGAATGGTGTCACCCAATTTATCGCATTATATTACATATGAAAAGTGAACATGTTTCTCAACAATTAATATAATTTTTTTATTAGGGGATTTTTTGATAAATTTATTTTTAAAATGTGCAATATCTCGAAAATGGTTCATGCTAGCGTTCTAAAGTTTATGCCAATCGTTTTCTAAGGGAAAATTACATAAGAAATGTCTATTTGCGTAAGTTTTGATTTTTTCATGATTTTTTCAATACCCGAAAATTTAGGAGGTTCTGAACATTTGATTGCATTAAAAAACAATAGGCTTCCAGTACTCACGGATTGTGATTTTTGTACCAAATTTCATTCAAATCGCTCTATTTGTTCGTGAGATATCGTCTCCACAGACTCACTGACACACACACACAGACAGACATGATCTAAAAAATATTTGATTCGTGATCAGGGGTGCTTGAAACGTGCTCTCCCGTCAAAAACTTTAATTCGAATTTTCGACCCCGTCACAATACTTTCCTTATACATTATGTATATAAGGAAAGTAAAAATTGTTTACGTTTTTGAAATATATGAGACCAATATGTTTGTAAGTTTCTTGACTCTTCCATTTCAACCAGAGATACTTTAAGCATAGAAGTTTTTCTCAATAAATCTCTTGAGGTGGCAATATCGTTATCAACAGGGAAAGCAATCATGGGGTTAGAAAGAAGGATATAAAACTTGTACGGATGCAACGCTTGAAAATGCCATAATGTTTTGAGAATTATATCTAGGTGTCGCTAGTGTTAGTAAAGTAGCTGTAAAAAGTGTTGTTTTCTCGAAAACTTTCAAATTAGAGATTTTGATGCCAATATATGTTTTAGGACCTCCTGAACAAGTTTTGACTATTTTTGGAGCGATGTCCGTCTGTTTGTCTGTCTGTATGTGTGTGGTCGATTTCTTGTTTACACGGTAACTGCTGCAAACATTAATGGATTTTGACGAAACTTTATATCCGGCTTTGTTACTGAAAGATTTAGAACCCGATAGCGGCTACAAATATTAATAGATTTTGGGGAAACTTTTTGTCCGGATTTGTTACTGAAAGTTCTAGAACAAGATAGCGGCTACAAATTTTAATGGATTTTGATGAAATTTTATATCCGAATTTATTACTGAAAGATATAGAACACGATAGCGGCTACAAATATTAATGGGTTTTGAGGAAACTTTATATCCGGATTTGTTACTGAAAGTTCTAGAACACGAGAGCGGATACAAATATTAATGGATTTTGACGAAACTTTATATCCGGCTCATTACCGGAAGGTATAGAATTACCGGAGGAAAATAGTTACTACTAGCTACCGGAAGGAAACTTTATATCCGGCTTTGTTTTGAAAAAATCTAGAACTAGGTACTATTTTTTTAAATTTGAGTGAAAACCATAAAATTTATTTGAAATTTTATATTTTTTTATCATTGTAGCATAGGACAAAATTTGGCATAATTATGCATAAAAGGGTTTATTCACGGTTCAATGATCATGAAACTTTATAGTTTCAATCACTGTTATGAAAAATAGCCGTGATATATTTTTTTTCGTGGCGTCATTAGCCCCCTTTAGGGGGAAGTTATTCGTCCACCCCCGAGGCGTACATTGATAAGTATGATATCAATCAACAGATTTTTTCATGTCATTTAAAGTGAAGGGTAACACGTTAAAATTTCAATCATTTGGACCCATAATAATGACTTTTCAAAAAATTTCCGTGTAAAGTTTAAAAATAAAATCTACTGGAAAAGGATTCTGATATGAGAAAGTAGAGTTGAGACACATTGCAGTTAATATTTTATAAAGCGCAGTTTAGCAACAACAAAAATATTATTAAAAATCTGTTGTGGGCAATGTGGTGAGGTGAATTTTACACATAAATACAATAAACTTAAACACATAAATACATTAAAGATACTCACCAAATAGTTCCACCAGGCTCAAGCGCGTTAAAGTATAGTGGGGTCCGATTGGACCAAAGTACATTGTGTTTACTCAACAATTAATCACTCCCTTTTTGTGGCCAACTAACCATTTATTTAGAACACATGAAATCTCAATTTTAAACATTAATATACAAAAATGCACAATTACAAAAAAGCATTCCCAAATTACCTAACTTGACCTCGGGATGTACAATTTATTTTGCATGAATTTGCATATTTATAAAATCCAAATTTGTAATTAATTACTTTTTGTTAAGAACACAATATGTATATTCAATTTTGCTAAAACTCCCATTTATCATAACCCTGCCCTTACACTATTGGATTACATCAGTTACTTAAACATTCATGCACACATTTTAAAATCAATATATAATTTCCATACCTTCATACATAGGACTCTCACTGAGTGCTGTAGCTGACCTCTGCACGTAGGAAAGGGTTGCACAATTAAATTGAATGTTTATTAGTTCATTTATTTCGATGGTTCGTGGAAAACACTACCCGTCCGGGAAACACTAGGTTGCCTATCATCAGGTCATAAGTTATTGCCAAGTATTATTTTGGAGATGGGCACACAGTCCACTTTCCTTCTCCTCCTCTTAAACGATGGCTTGTCCCAGCGGCTCTTGAGTGAGCATGCGTACAGGTTTTGCCAAATATATATATACGTTTTCGTAGAGGCTTGTCTGCTGCTTAGGATCCCGGAATTGCGGCTCCGCAAACAGTCCTTACACGCAGTGTTACAGTTACCACGGCTTAATGCAGCTAAAGGAGCAAGGTCCTACACCGCGCCGTTTGAGTGGTGGAGCTGTGTTGCACTGCAACTAACAAAAACAAATGACGATGGGCATACTGCTCACTTTCCTTCTCCTCCTCTTAATGCGGCTTAGACCTAGCGGCTCTTGAGTGAGCATGCGTACAGGTCCTTGCCTAAAGAGTGGAGATCAGATACTTTATTTGTAGAGCTTAGGAGCCCTGGATTGATGCTCCGCAATATTCCGTGCACACAGTATTTACGTAACCACGGCTTAAATGCAGCTAAAGGAGCAAAGGTCCTATACTGCGCCGTTTTGGTGGTAGAGCTGTGCGTACTGCAACCAATTAACACATGACGACCTTCTTCCATTTTCTGGTCGAACTGCCCGAAGAAAATGCGCCCTCGCTCTGAGTTAGGCTCGGCTCGATTTGGCTACGAGTCGCCTTCTATACCGGACCCACCACGTCGGTTCCTCGGCAAGGCATTGCCGCCCGAGATAGGAATCGCGGATGCCGGCTCAGAGATGCATCAAAAATACATGCCGGGTCGGGCTACACCGAAATACAAGTGCCCCGCACTTGGAGTGCTCTCTACTCGAGCTCAGAAAAGCAACTGACTATTTTTTACATTTCTTAAAAAATCCAAACTTTACAAACAAGGGGAACGACACAAAACAGGGAGGAAATCCCCCCAACTCTCATTCGCTGTTCCCAAACGCTATAAAAAAGGAGGAGGTCCAAAAATGCTTCACCATTGGTGTCAGAAGCGACGCTTATTTTATATGCGTTCCACTAAAATACAAGAACCAGAGGGCATACAAAACCAGGGTGGTCCAAAAGACCGGACACCGACTCGCGCCACACCTGACAGGGCTATAAATTTTCAAAGATTTGTAGCTCAACTTTGACATTTTGCTGCAATTAAATCTCTGAATATTTACAATCCATGTCAGTGCGCATACAAGCCACAGGCGCCAAAAAATCCCAATTCCGTCTGTGCAAAGGCCTAGCTATAAACATAAATCACAAAACATAGTATACATTTCAATATATTTACACCATTCCCTTTTTTCCCAGGGTTATGTATCAAAATATGTGAAAATATTGTCACAGGCAACACATGACTTTCCTTATATAATGCAATGAATTTACTACTTTCACAGTAAAAAAATATAGTAGATAAAAAAATAGGTTTTTCTTATAGTAGATACTAATATTCTTTCCAAGATATTGAATTTTCTTCAATGAGTCGTCATTTTCATTGATGTAGCGTCATTTTTATCAATTTGGCGAGATTTTTGTTAATTTGGCAACAATTAAAAATGTCGCCAAGTTGGCGATATTCCGCCAAATTCGTCGCCAAAATATCGCCAAGCGTTATGGAGGGAGAAATAAGTTATTCTTACAGCAGATAAATGTCTATTGGCGTTCAAGTACAAAAGTATTACTCAAAGTATCTTTTTTCATGAATGGAACGAGCTAGATCCACGATAATGATGCCACCAAATATATCTCATGGTATTACATATGAAAAGTGAACATGTTTCTCAATAGGAAATATTTTTTTTTATTTTATATAACTTTTTGATATTTTTTTTGAAAAATGTGCAATATCTCGAGAACGGTTTATGTTAGCGTTCTAAAATTTATGTCAATCGTTTTCTAATGAAAAATTACATAAGATATGTCTATTTGCGTAACTTTATTAGCGGTTTTGATTTTTTGACGATTTTTTTCAAAATTTCACTCGAAAATTTAGGGGGGTTCTAAACATTCGATTGCGTATAAAAACAATAGTCTTCCAGTGTTTACAGATTGTGATTTGTGTACGAAATTTCGTTCGAATCGGTCCATTCATTCGTCAGTTATCATCTCCACAGGCTCACTGACACACACACACACACACACGCACACACACACACGCACACGCACACACACTGACATCACTTCAAAATGTTTGCTTCGTGATCAGGGATGCTTGAAACGTGCTCTCCCGTCGAAAACTCGAATTCGAATTTTCGACCCCGTCACAATACTTTCTTTATACATTATGCATATAAGGAAAGTAACGAATAAATAAATAATAACTTCACTGTCTTGATGCCCAGTATCGTACACGCCAGTTCAATGCATTTATTAAAATATTTCATGATAAAGTAATGCAACATAAACATACGTAGTACAGCGGAGAGAACATATAGGACTGAAATTAAATTTTCTCTTCACCGTCTACTGCCGGAATTTCCAAGTGAGTAGGCTAGAGAAGACGTATGTATATGACTTAGGGATGTAAAAAATTGTCGCCGATATGAAATGAAATCTAACAAATGTTTTTAGTGAGTTCTGCGTTTGAAGTTCTCGGAAAGGAGTACTTTGAAGATTGGCGAGTTTAAACTTTCTTTGGAATGCAGAATTCAACATCACGGCGTCATAGTATATTGCAGATGAAAGTGGAAATATAAAATATTCTGGAAGTAAAAATATAAATTATTTTTTCCATGCTAAATATTCTTTAAGTACTCCATTTCCTTTTATTTCTATTCAAATATTTATACTTGTCAATGATAGGAAAACACAATTCTTGCAAGATAAAATTGTGACTTTTTTTTAACGAGTTTTATTTTATATTTAACAATATATGGCGCTTAGTGTTGGAAAAAGTGGTCTGAATTGAAAATCCGGCTCCCTTAGGTTCTGTCTAATGGACGATACTATAAATATACAAAGGCACGGGGAGGGGGGATAAACTCAAATTTGCTAAAATGTTGTATTGTCATCGAAAATATGTAAGATTGCAAAATCTTTAGAAAATGGACTCAGTAGAAGTGGGTCAAAAATTTATTTTAATATTTGACCCAAACTAGCAAACAGAGAAACCAACATACAAAAAACAGTATAAAAATGATATTTGTCTTCCTGTCTGTCAGTGTGTGTCATCTGTAGCGGAAAATCTAAGCTTCAGACAGCCGCGAAATTTGATACTGGATTAGCTGAATTCCATATACAATATACTTCAACATGTTTTTACTTTCCATATATACATAATCTATAAGGAAAGTATTGTGACGGGATCGAAAATTCGAATTCAAGCACGTTTCAAACATCCCTCCTCATGAATCGAACATTTTTGAAGTGATGTCTGTGTGTGTGTGTGTGTGTCAGTGAGTCTGTGGAGACGATATCTCACGAACGAATGGAGCGATTCGAATGAAATTTTGTACAAAATTCACAATCCATGAATACTGGAAGCCTATTGTTTTAAAACACAATCGAATGTTCAGAACCCCCTAAATTGTCTAGTGAAATTTTGAAAAAATCATCAAAAAATCAAAATCTTTAATCAAGTTACGCAAATAGACATTTCTTATGTAATTTTTCCCTAGAAAACGATTGACATAAATTTTAGAACACTAGCATAAACCCTTCTCGAGATATTGCACATATTTCACATAAATTTATCAAAAAATCCCATAAATAAAAAAAATACTACCTGTTAAGAAACATGTTCACTTTTCATATGTAATATCATGCGGTAAATTTAGTGACATCATTCTCGTGGATCTAACTCGTTCCATTCACGAGAAAAGATACTGTGAGTAATACTTTTGTATTTGAACCCCAATAGTCATTTATCCGCTGTAAGAATAACTTATTTCTCCATCCATAACGCTTGGCGAGATTTTGGCGACGATTTTAGCGGATTGGCGACTTTTTAAATGTTGCCAAATTAACGTAAATCTCGCCAAATGGATAAAAATGACGCTAAATGAATGAAAATGACGACTCATTGAAGTAAATTCAATATCTTGGAAAGAATATTAGTCTCTACTATAAGAATAACATTTTTTTTAACTGTAAAAGTAGTAAATTCATTGCATTATATAAGGAAAGCCATGTGCTGCTCACATCAGATTTTTTTAAAAATTCGAATTAGTTTTTTAATCATTTTATGTTTTAGCAGGATTATGTATGATATATGCAAACGAATCGGATCTTTAGTGACTGAAAATATTATCACTGAGTTTCTATTTCGTCATTATCGGAAATATGGAAGAACGTCCTTTGCAACGAACTTTAAAACGAATCTGCAGGACAATCTCTTCCTACTTTAATTATATTTAAATATATTGTGAAGGACCCAAGTCATGAAAGTCGTCTTATTAATCATGATCAATCATGATCAATGTAATATCAGTCATGTATAAAGCATTGAATATGAAACACTTTCCAACTGAAATGCAATTTTATTTAAATATCTCTAAAATGCGTTACATTCAGCTGTTACTCAAAATCTTTTTACTCTAAATACATTTAGCTGCGATTCATTCAGTTCTATAATAATTTATTTTATTTCGAAACTTAAAACCATGGAGGTAAAAGTACTTTTTACTAAATTGTCATTTTTACGGCAGTTGTCTTGCGAAGGGACAGACAGATAGACAGGATGAACAAAGTCGTAAACACTTTTCAACTATGTTGGAAAGTGTTAAAAAAACTATTTTTCTTCGCGTGGAAAATTAAAAATTCAACTGTGATAGATTCTGCCCCATGGTCGAACATCTATTATAAAAGTGAAGTGTCAGTATACCCGTCTTCCAATTGCAAACCTGAGGGCTGAAAACATTCAGGTATACTATTAATTCGACCAGGTTGAAACTAAATTCAAAATCCGGTTTTCAAATTAACCCCTGGATTTGGAGAAATTGCATCGCCAACTTGGCGATATTTTACCTCAGATTGACAAAAATATCGTCAAAATTGCAAAATTGACAAGTTAATGAAAATGACGACTAATGGATGAATTAATTATTAAAATATTTTAATATATGGACTGTATTGCTTATTGATGATGCTATTAATAGTGATAATTTCCAATTTAGAGTTGCGCGAAATATAAGTCAACTGGGTACTTGAAAATTGGTGTATATATTTTAATCCGGAAAAGCGCCGTATGTGCAATTAATTCAACGTTACAATGAATTATTGTGTCATGCACAATTAATTATTGTGCAATTAATTGGACATTGTGCAATTAATTGTGTCATATTCAATTAATTGTTGTGCAATTAATTGCGCATTGTAAAATTAATTATTGTGTCATGTACAATTAATTATTGTGCAATTAATTGTGTATTGATAATTAATTATTGTGTCATATATAATTAATTATTGTACAATTAATTGTGTATTGACAATTAATTATTATGTCATGTACAATCAATTATTATGCAATTAATTGTGAATTGTACAATTAATTATTGCGTCATGTACAATCAATTATTATGCAATTAATTGTGCATTGTGCAATTAATTCTTGTGTCATGTACAATCAATTATTATGCAATTAATTGTGTATTGACAATTAATTATTGTGTCATGTACAATTAATTATTGTGCAATTAATTGTGTATTGATAATTAATTATTGTGTCATATATAATTAATTATTGTACAATTAATTGTGTATTGACAATTAATTATTATGTCATGTACAATCAATTATTATGCAATTAATTGTGAATTGTACAATTAATTATTGCGTCATGTACAATCAATTATTATGCAATTAATTGTGCATTGTGCAATTAATTCTTGTGTCATGTACAATTAATTATTATGCAATTAATTGTGTATTGACAATTAATTATTGTGTCATGTACAATTAATTATTGTGCAATTAATTGTGTATTGATAATTAATTATTGTGTCATATATAATTAATTATTGTGCAATTAATTGTGTATTGACAATTAATTATTATGTCATGTACAATCAATTATTATGCAATTAATTGTGAATTGTACAATTAATTATTGCGTCATGTACAATCAATTATTATGCAATTAATTGTGCATTGTGCAATTAATTCTTGTGTCATGTACAATCAATTATTATGCAATTAATTGTGTATTGACAATTAATTATTGTGTCATGTACAATTAATTATTGTGCAATTAATTGTGTATTGATAATTAATTATTGTGTCATATATAATTAATTATTGTACAATTAATTGTGTATTGACAATTAATTATTATGTCATGTACAATCAATTATTATGCAATTAATTGTGAATTGTACAATTAATTATTGCGTCATGTACAATCAATTATTATGCAATTAATTGTGCATTGTGCAATTAATTCTTGTGTCATGTACAATTAATTATTATGCAATTAATTGTGTATTGACAATTAATTATTGTGTCATGTACAATTAATTATTGTGCAATTAATTGTGTATTGATAATTAATTATTGTGTCATATATAATTAATTATTGTGCAATTAATTGTGTATTGACAATTAATTATTATGTCATGTACAATCAATTATTATGCAATTAATTGTGAATTGTACAATTAATTATTGCGTCATGTACAATCAATTATTATGCAATTAATTGTGCATTGTGCAATTAATTCTTGTGTCATGTACAATCAATTATTATGCAATTAATTGTGTATTGACAATTAATTATTGTGTCATGTACAATTAATTATTGTGCAATTAATTGTGTATTGATAATTAATTATTGTGTCATATATAATTAATTATTGTACAATTAATTGTGTATTGACAATTAATTATTATGTCATGTACAATCAATTATTATGCAATTAATTGTGAATTGTACAATTAATTATTGCGTCATGTACAATCAATTATTATGCAATTAATTGTGCATTGTGCAATTAATTCTTGTGTCATGTACAATCAATTATTATGCAATTAATTGTGTATTGACAATTAATTATTGTGTCATGTAGAATTAATTATTGTGCAATTAATTGTGTATTGATAATTAATTATTGTGTCATATATAATTAATTATTGTACAATTAATTGTGTATTGACAATTAATTATTATGTCATGTACAATCAATTATTATGCAATTAATTGTGAATTGTACAATTAATTATTGCGTCATGTACAATCAATTATTATGCAATTAATTGTGCATTCTGCAATTAATTCTTGTCTTATGTACAATCAATTATTATGCAATTAATTGTGTATTGACAATTAATTCTTGTGTCCTGTACAATTAATTATTGTGCAATTAATTGTGTATTGATAATTAATTATTGTGTCATATATAATTAATTATTGTACAATTAATTGTGTATTGACAATTAATTATTATGTCATGTACAATCAATTATTATGCAATTAATTGTGAATTGTACAATTAATTCTTGTGTCATGTACAATCAATTATTATGCAATTAATTGTATATTGACAATTAATTATTGTGTCATGTACAATTAATTATTGTGAAATTAATTGTGCATTGTGCAGAAAATTATTGTGCCATGGATTTTATACATTATTTTTTTCTGTGAAAGAAGAAAATTCATTGCATTATATAGGGGAAGTCAAGTGCTGCCCACATCAGATTTTCTCCAGTTAGTTTGCCATCGTTTTTAAATATTTTACGTATTTTCCTAGTTTGCATTTTTTGCAGCCGATTTATATGTATAATATTTACCGTTTTAGTAGTTTTACTTTCTGTTCAGTAGTTTCCATTTACTCTGTTATACATTATCTTACCGTGTTAATTTCCTTCCATCCATTCTTTTTGTTTTCTGTTATTATTTCCTATGTATTTTTTTTCGTTCATTCTTAGTATTTTTCCTTTCGTTTTCTTGTCTCCTTGGTTCTTTATCTTTTATTTCTTCTTGCGGCGATGGCAATTTTCCTCCTCCTTTCAGCCTTATTAATCCAAGACGCCGAACTTGTGTAAGCTTGTGGTGTTTGCTTGTCCTGTAAGCTTGTGCTGTTTGCTTAGAGATCGGCTGACACCTACATTTTAATGTATGCTGCAGTAATACAAATGTTTTGTATAAATTAATTTTTACAATAGCAGTTTTGCGTGTTTTATTTTTTCTACATACATAGGATAATGCACAGAGAAAGTACTGCTCCGAATAATCGAATTCAAATTGTTGATGGGAAAGCAAGTTTCAATCAACCCTGAGCTCGAATGGAACGCTTATGAAGTCTGTGTATGTCCATATTAGTGAGTGTGCTTGTATGTATGTTAGTGACTGTCGATATTAATGTGTGTATCGGCAACTCTGTGAGAGCGATATTTCACGAACAAGTGAAGCGTTTCAAAAAAATTTGGTACGATTTTTATATAATAATTTGCAACGACTCTATTGATTTTAAGTGCAATAGAATGTTTGGAAGATTTCCCGTCCTAGTTTTCAAACGAACTTTTTAAAAAATAATAAAAAAAATCAGGATTTCCACTAATTCTAAATAAATAATCATTTTATACGTAATGTTTTAATTAGAAAACGAATGCCATGTACTGTATAAAGCTAGCATGAACCAGTGTCGGCATCTTGCACGTTTTTCAAGTACATTTGTAACATAAATACAATAAAATTTGAAATATAGTACCATAAAATAGGTTTACTTTCCATATTCAATATTATGCAACAAATCATTCTAGGGGATATAGTTCATTCCATTCATGAGAGAAAAAGTATTTTTTTTGGAATAGTTTCACATTTTAAAGTTAAAAATAGTTATTTGTTTGAGGGAATATTAATTTAATGTCAATAGAATTTAGTGAGTATTTTGCGTATGAGTATCAATGGTTCACTCTGTTTGGACTCATAAGGTGTTAAAGTCGCCCAATTTCAATTTATATTACGTTAATTTTTAAATTTAATTTTTAAATTAATTTTGTTTTTAATTAATTTTATTAATAATTTAAATTATTAAATAATAGTTATTCATAAAATAAATTTATTTATTCAATAATTTAACTTATTTTAATTAACAACTATTAATTTAATTAATTTTATTTTACTTTCCCTGCAATACATGGAAATGTATAGGGAAAGTGTTGGAATCAAGCCGAAAATCGCAACTCGAGTTTTCGACGGATCTACGCGTTTCGAGACCTCTAGAATAAGAAAAAACTATTTTTAGCGTGACGTGTGTCTGTCTGTGTATTTGTCTGTCTGTCTGTATGTCTGTGCAGATTTTGTATCCATTCTAACTGTGAGGCCAGAATATGTCCTGACATGAGACATTTTTATTTCAATATTTATGGTGCATAGAACGGATAACAAAGGTTTTAGTCTAGCTGGCGCCGGAGTTTACAACAGCGTGAACTTTTAGGTCAAATACAATAAATTTGGGTGCCTCAGGCCAAAGGGGCTGAGAGGGGCCTTGATAAATGTCAAGTGATGCCATTGGGTTCAGAAGAACCAATGAGCGCCAAGGAGAAGAAGGGCGGAGCTATCCCCCCCCCCCCCCCCCCCCCCGCCGAAGGAACCACAAGTCACTTTGATACAAAATGTTGCAGAAGTAACTCGGATCCGAAATGTGGCAGAAGCGACTCTGATACAAAATGTTGCACAAGTCACTTTTGATAAAAATGTTGCAGAAGTAAGTCTGACACGAAATGTGGTGTTGCAAGAAGTTTCATAGGAAGTGTTGTTGAAGAGAATTTTACAAAAGGAGCGAAGCGAACATGACCTAGCAGAGATGACTTAGGAGTTGCATTTATAGTACGAGTATTTACACTGTCATGACTTAAGAGCAAGAAAGATGAAAATCAGTCGAATCACGAATATTACACAGCATGACCTAGCAGTTGCAGATATAAAGTATCAGTCGAAGTGAGATATACGAAGAGGAGCCACACACCACAGAGTTATGGCAGTATAAGACCGATGCAAGCGAGATGATGAGCCCAAATCTAAACTGGAAGGTATGTGCTCTGATGTTACCGGTCCTAGACACCTTCGTAAAATTAATATTTCTGGTCGTATCTCCCCTAGCTAAAATAGTTAAATGAAAATTGATAATAAATGAGAAATGATATAAATGATAAATTGTTGCTGATGATAAATGGATGTGGTTACTCACAAAAGGAAACACCGACCCACCCGAAGGTACACGGGAAAGATACTCCATCGCTGCGACAGCCCACCCAGCACAAGAGGGCGAGGCCGAGAGGCCACGCGGCACCAACCAACCACCACAGCCACCCACACCAAAGGCCGAGAGGAAGGTGGGCGCCAAACAAGAAAAAGACAGCAATGCCCAGGGCAAACGCGTCCTGCCATCTGAAGAGAGTCATCCTCTGATGGGTCCCTCAACTTTATTAAACCAAAACAAATACATATTACAATTCCCTTCATTTAAGGGTCACAAAATTACAATTTTCCAACAAAATACAATCTTATAATCCATAAAGGACCAATAGTACTTTCTTAATAAAATAATAAAATAATATATACAACAAAGTAACAACTAGTTACTGAAATAATACTCAATCTACTAGATTGAAAACTTAACAAGAAATAGGAAACTCTATACATTATTTACAATTATCACAAATTTCATGATCACATTTACAATAAAATCCTTCCATAAAATATCATACAAGAAAATACAGCAAGTCTCATTCTATTTACACCAAATTCATCTCAATTGCCAACACATTTTTCATAATTTCTATTACTCCTTTTCTACATTTAGGTAGCATACATAATTTAAAAATATTAACATTTATATAGTTAACAGGAAAATAATTTTTCCTGATTTGATCCCATAATTCACATTCATAGATTGTATGCTTTACATTTCCTTCTGATCTCCCACATTGGCAGCTTATATCTTTGCCGAAGAATCTATGCTGGTATTCCTTAAACGCTCCGTGTCCCGTCAAAACTTGATTTATATAAAAATCTCCACATAGTCTTCTTGTAGAAACTTTTCCAATTTCGTTGTATAGTTGTTTTCCCACTCGATTTTCTTCCCATCTTTGCTGCCATGTCGTAATAGAATCCAGTTCCAACTTTTTCTTAATTCGTTGCTTGCTCCATTTGAAAATATAATTTATTTCTATTTTTTCGGTAGCCTCTTTTGCTAATGCATCTGCTTTTTCGTTTCCAATTAGTCCCACATGGGCTTTTACCCAGTGTAATTTGATTCTTTCCATATTTTTGGTCAATTCTTCTTTTAATTTTATAACTTCTTCATTATTATTTCCATAAGAACTTATGGATTGTAACACAGATTTCGAATCTGTACAAATATGTACTTTTTCATATTTCTGATTTAAAATATATTCAACTGCTTTTATTATAGCATAAAGTTCTGCATTATACACAGTAGTATTGTCGTTTAACCTATATTGTTCTTCATATAGGTTTATACCTTCTTTATATTCCACAAAGGCACATCCTACCCTCCCATTAATCTTGGAACCATCTGTATATATGATCCTATGATCCTTGTTTGGGATTTCCTCATCCCATTTCCATATTTCCTCTTTCCAAGGAGGTTTCTTCGAATGCCTTTCTTGTTCTATATCTTTATATTCTATAACTTCCTCACCTATCAAGAAATTTTCCTCCCAATGTATTCCTCTATAGAGAGTTGTTTCTCTTTTCACTTTCAGATCTAATGGCAAACATCCCGCCAAAACTTGGAGATCCATATTGGATGTAGTTTTATAGGACTTTGTTATTGACAATAGCGCTATTCTCTGGATTTGTATTAATTTATCATTAATCCTTCTGATATCTCTGTACCAGATTTCTGCTCCGTATGTAATAAATTTTTCAACTGCCTTCAAATATATTTCTTTTCTAATTTCGGGTTTAAGTCCCCATGTTGCTCTTACTATTCTGTTTAGTTTTCCGTGAAAATTCAGAACCTTATTTTTTATTTCATTCAAATGTGAGGTCCAAAAGAACTTGGGATCAAATTGCACCCCTAAGTACTTTAGATTTTTATCGTAACTGATTCTTTTTCCATATAGTTTGATGTCAGGAAAACATGTTATAGTTTTCTTGTACGGGAACATAATATATTTACTCTTTTCTCTGCTGAATTTTAAACTAAATTCAGCAGCCCAATCTTCCATTTTTTTTATTGCGGAAGTTCCCATTCTTCCCAAAAGGTAGGAAGCTCTTGACTTCATTATAATTGCAATGTCGTCTGCAAAGGCTTGTATTTTTACTTCGTCACTATTAAAATTAATTCTCAAGGCCTCATCCATGATAATGAGCCACAGGATCGGGGCCAAACTCGATCCTTGAGGGACTCCAATATCATAATTCAAATAAATATTTGCATCTTCAATAAAAACTTTTCTTTCATTTAAAAAGCTATTTACAATTTTTCTTAATTTCCAAGGTAAGGAATATTTATCCATCTGTTTTTCCACGTCTTGTTTTCTGACAGTATTAAAAGCATTTTGTATATCAAGAGATATTAAACATGTAATCATATTATTATTTTTATTTACATGTCTATCTTCCACGATAGACTTTAAAGCATCTATTGTGCTTCTATTCTTCCTAAATCCATATTGATTTTCACTTAACTGATTTTTAAGACAATAGCTCATTCTGTTGGTAATCATTTTGTCCAAAATCTTTCCCCAAACTGGTAATAGACAAATAGGTCTATAAGAGCTCGGTTTTTTGCGGTCTTTGCCTTCTTTAGGGATAAGTACCACTTTTGCTATTTTCCAAACATCTGGAAAAATAGAGTATTCCCAACATTTATTCATAATTTTTAAGAACCATTTCTTATTTGCATAATACATTTCCTTAATTATTTCAATTGTCAGTCCATTATGACTAGGAGCTTTATTCACGTCCATTCCATCCACTACTTTATTTAATTCATATTCAGTGAATGGTACATTTTCCCAAATTACTTCTCCATTTTCTCTTTCATCAATTTCATTTCCAATAAGAGCAAGAGCAAAGGTTCTCTGACTTGTGAACCCCCTATGGATACCTTCAGCTGACCCACAAGGGTGCGTCTCGGGGGTGACGCCCAGCGCTAGGCCAATTCCCCGAGACCCCTCGAAAAAGTCAGAAGAGCTTTCCGCAATAGGAGGGTAGGAACTCCCCCAGCCCGCCTCTCCCCCTTCTGAGCCAGGAGGGCAGACAATGCTGTCCCCCCCGACACCAGTCAAGGGAGTAACAGACTGGTCACCATCAGGAATCGTCTCACACTTAAAATGAAATTTTAATATCTCTGTAATTGTTTCAATGGGAGAAGTAGTTTCTCCTCCATCCTCCTTCTTTATGCTGTCATCAATATTTATAGATTTAATCTTTTCTTTTGCTGTCTTATAATGTGTTCCAAAGGTATTATTGCTCATTACCCCATTGAGGTAATTACGAAAGCTGTCTTTCTTAGCTTGCATTATTTCTTTTTTATATACAGCAAATTGATTATTAAATCTCGATCTTTTAATTTTCCTCAAATCCTCATTTTTCTCTTTTTGAAAGAGTCTTCTTAACGCTCTTGTTCTACTTCTCATTACTTTCAGTTTGTCATTCCACCAAACTGCATTTTCATTCACCTTTTTATTCACTTTACGATTTCTGAAGCAAATAGCAACCAGTTCTTTTTCCATTTTAGTTATATATTCATTCAAGTTATAGCTATTTATTTCCACCTCTATATTGGCTTCCACCAATTCCCTTATTTCTTCTTTCGCTTTACTCCAATTTAAATTTTTAATTCTCCATTTGCAGTTCCCACTTTTGGTAATTCTTCTTTTTTCATCAATACTAAATCTTATTTCATTGTGGTCACTAAGGGTGATCAAATCAGTCACTTTCCAGTTTTTAATCATATTTACCATATTTTTAGTTAGAGTAAGATCGATCCAGCTTTCTCCCTTCGTGGCTGAATATGTCGGTAAACTATTCGTATCATTTTCAATATTCAAATCATAAGTTTCTATAAATTCAGTCAGGAGTTCTCCCCGCGCGTCCATATTCCTAGGCCCCCAAGCAGGGGACTTTGCATTAAAATCTCCTCCAATTAAAATTTTCTTATCAATAAAACCATTCAATATTCTTTCAAGTTCGTTGATTTTACTTTCTATTTCCTCAGATGGAGGACAATAGACAGAAATAATAAAATATTCATCTTTACCCACTACAATCTGCAATGCTACCATATCCCGTTCTAATACAATTTTCCTAATTTTAAAATTTGAATTACATATAATAATTCCTGCTCTAGGATTTCCATTTTGATAGTAAATCCTGAAGTTCATAGGGAAGCCCACAATCCTTCCTTCCCAAAAATAAGGTTCGTTTATGATACATAAGTCCAATTTATTAGAAATAAGATCTTGTGATAATTGCAAGTTGGCTGATTTGGCATGATTTAAGTTAATCGATGCACAAAGAATACCGTTCCTTTCACTCCCCATAGTCCGTCTTCAAACGAATGAAATCTATCTCCTTTTGGTAGATAGAACAATTCCTATCTGTACCTATATGTCCAGTATTATATTTGGTACCAAATTTATTGTTATGCTGTAAACAGTTTTTACAGCTTGCCAAATTTTCACACTCTGTTTCTTTATGGGCCGTTACTCCACACTTTCTGCAGCAGCTATCGCTGTTGCAATATTTTGCTATATGCCCGTATCTAAGGCACTTATAACAAATGGTTGGTCTCAGATATTCTCTGAGTTCAACCCTACTCCATCCCAGATAAAGTTTTTTCTTGCTTATTATTATTTTAAAGGCTTTTGGATCTAAAGCCACTATCCAGTTTTCTCCCCTTCTTCCTCTGAAGTTCTGTTTTACTTCTATTTCGGAATCTTCTGGCAATTCTGAATTTTGTTCTAATATTGCAATTTTTAAAGATTCTTTTGTAAATCCAGTGTCCACGTTGTATATAATTATTTGGGGCTTCCTCTTAATTGGTTTCTGAATCGTATAATCTTTATTCAGTTTATCACTTTCCTTGAAACTTTCTATCAGTTTGTCTATATCTTCTTTCTTGGAAGTTTCCACTAGTATTCCTCCTCTTCCAATCTTCTTTACTCCAGTTACTGAGATTTCTAATTGTCTGGGATTTATCAATTCTTGTATTTCCTGCTTAGTTTTATCCGAAGATTTAATTTCTTTTGGATATATACTAGCTAGGAAAGTTGGTGCCCTACTCTTTGATCTAGTTCTAGAACTACTTGTTTGTCTGACTCCCTCTTTTAGTTGTTGAGCATAAGTTGCTCTTGTTCTTCCTCTACTTTTCTCCTCCTTACTTAATTGCACTGTTATGATTTTTTGTTGATCTATTACTATTTTAAGCAACTTGCTTACATCATCTCTGATTTTTTGTTGGGGTCCTACATTCACTTTGGAAGATACCAATGCTGAAATAATATTCTCTTGTGCCTCAAGAGCCTGAATAATGTATTCATTATAGTCTTTTATAGCTTCATCAATAATGATATCCGTACTTGGATAGTCCTCGACAGTAGTCATTTTGACAAAGGTAGATCTCTACCTATTTCTATCTCTATCACAAAGTTCGTGATAAGATGAGAACGTGAGCCCTGATGGGCACTATTCAGAAGTCGAATTCGCCCCTCAGATACGAGTTCTGAGGGGAGCCCCCCGACCTCGCCAAGGTATCGACTTCAGGACCAGACTAAGCAATTTTCTTTCTTAATAAGAAAGAAACAAATTTTTCCACCACTTCACTCGATTATAACACAATTATAGCACGATAATATGATAATTTTATTTTCACTGGTCCCCGGGGGGAAATGGATGTGGTTAATAAATTATATTGTTTAAGTTTTAAATAGTCTAATCTTTTAATATTAATTAATAATTCTTTTCAGGACTTACAAAAAAGGTAAAAATAATTGGAGGGTTATTGCTTAAACACAACGTACTTTTAAAATTAAAATTAAATGTAAGTTTCTTTTAAATCCACGTCCCACACTAACTAAAAAACTAATTGACCGAATTTCATAAAATTTGGTAGGTACTTGTAGGCGAGTCTAGAGCTGATTAGTTTTGGGTACGATTTGGGATAAATGAGCCTGCCTACTTTTGCGAAATGGCCGCAAAAAATGTCTGTATCCACTCTAGCTGATAAACTAATGGACCGAATTTCACAAAATTCGGTAGATAGGTCCCTTGTGGGTTACCATGGTGCTGATTTGATTTTGGTACGATTTGAAAAAAAATAACCTGCCTTTTTTTGCAAAATGGCCGTCAAAAATCGTAGAAATCTAAAATAAAAAACTCCATATGCTCAAATATATCCATTAAATGCTTGTTTTATACGTAAATTTTAACGATGAAAATAATAAGACCAATCCCATTACACTAGGACTAGCCGTTCTGGAGATATTTTTCTTTTTTCGTAATTCCTCTACGTCACCTTTGCAAATAAGTCCAATTACCTAATGAGAACGAAAATTGAATTATAAGTGTATTAAATTTAATTAAAATAAAGATAACGTGGATTTAAGTCTGCAGGGAAAGTCATGTGCTGCTCACATCAGATTTTTTTAAAAATTTATATTGTAACGTTAATTTATAAGACGTTCATTTATACTGACATTAATCTTTCGTACCTTTCAATGCATATGACGTTATTTCAATGCCAGAATTAATGTACTGTAGTTCTATTAATTCGCTGAAAAAAAAAGCAAAGTCATTGCATTATGTAGGGAAAGTCATGTACGGTCCACATCAGAGTTTCGATAAAACAATTCTCTTTTGAAATTTCACATTGCCTCTCACAAGTCAAATCATCAGCCGATACATTCTCCGTCCCATCATCTTTTGCATCGACAATGGACCATAAAAATTCACCAAATTCGCCAAAATAGATATTGGCACCCGTATTTCATGGTTTTGGGACTTTTGTTTGACATTTGAAGCGGTAAATGCGCGGAGATATCTAAACAGCTGTCTACATTCGTCTTTGGTCTGCTGCAAAATGCAATCTTATGGAAAGATTTTGAGTCACTATTTTACGATAGGAGGGGGAGGAAACTTTGGATGATATTGTTTTTTCCAGTGACTGCTATAGAATTGATATCACGTGTGGGACATGTATCAAAGATTGATACTGCACTTTTATAAAAGTTGGGGAATTTGAAATTTTTGCTTTCATTTTAAAACTGGAACGAATTGGCCGGCGATTCATTTGAACTAAATAAGCGTCCGTAAATTAAATAATACAGATACAGAACACATCACTCAACTTCCAAAGTATCTGTATAGAACTAAAATCATTCCTGTTATCCTTTTTCATAAATAAAATGTTCTGTTACTCTCCGAAGCAATGTTAAAAATCGGATGTGGGCAGCAGATGACTTTCCCTGCAGACTCAAATTCATATTTCCTTTATTTCTTCAATAATTCATTAGATTGAGTTTAATAGCACAAAATAACACTAAATATGCATTTTTAATTCAATTTTTGTTTTTATTTGGTAATTGGAAATTTTTCCGAAAGCGGCGTAATAAAAATGCAAGAAGTCTCAAATGTCTTAAGAACGGTTAGGCGTAAAGTATAATGGAGTGTGTTATATTCTTTTCCTCTTCAAAAATTGCGTATAAAACAATAATTTAATTGATACAATTGAGTATACGTAGTCTTTTTCTTTTTTTTAGATTTTGGAGATTTGTGCGAGCCATTTCGTAAAAAAACAGAGGTTGTTAATTTAAGAATCGTACAAAAATCTAATCAGCTCCAGAGTATTCCGCAAGTAACTTATCTACCAAATTTTGTGAAATTTGGTCAATTAGTATTTTAGCTAGGGCGGATACATAAAACATGAAATTTTTACGGGCTATTTCGCAAAAAGAGGCGGGTTCTGTTTTTACGTATCCTACCAAAAACTAATCAGCACCTGGACACCCAAGTGACTTACATACCAATTGTTATGAGATTCGGTCTATTAGTTTCCCAGTTAGAGTGGATACATACATTGCACAGACAGACAGATAGACACACAGAGCCACACACAGACACTCATACAGACGTCACGCTAAAAATAGTGTTTTCGTATTCTAGAGGTCTCGAAACGTGTAGATACGTCGAAAACTCGAATTGCGATTTTCGACATGATTCCAATACTTTCCCTGTACATTGCCATGCATTGCAGGGAAAGTAAAAAATCTGATGTGGGCAGCACATGACTTTCTCTGCATACTCAAATTCATTTTTTCTTTATTTCATACATAATGCCTTAAATTGAGTTTAATTGCACTAAATAACACACATAATTAATTGAAATTACACTGAATTTACACTTTTAATGCAGCTTTCGTTTTCATTTTGTAACTGGATTTATTCTCAAAACCGGCGTAGCAAAAATGCGAAGGAACTATAATATCTCGAGAATGGTTGGTCCTAGAGTAATGAAGTCTTTTTCTTTTCATTGTCAAAAATTACGTATAGAACATACATTTATTTGATGCATACGTAGTCTATAAGATTTGGACGATTTCGCAAAAAAACGCAGGTTGTTTTATCCCGTATAAGATTTCATGATATTGGGTCTATTAGTTTTCGAATTAGAGTGGATACATACATTACACAGACACACATACACACACACACACACATACACACACACACACACACACACACACATACACACACACAGACGTCACGCTAAAATAGTTTTTCCGTATTGTAGAGATCTCAAAACGTGTAGATCCGTCGTAAACTTGAATTGCGGTTTTCGACACGATTCCAATACTTTACCTACACATTACCATGTGTTGCAGGGAAAGTAAAAAATCTGATGTGGACAGCACATGGCTGTCTCTGCAGACTCAATTTATGTTTTCTTTATTTCTTTAATTCATTAATATGAGTTTAATTGCACACAATAACACTAAATTTGCATTTTTAATTCAATTTTTGTTTTTATTTGGTATTTGGACATTTTTCCAAATGCGGCGTAAAAAAATGCAAGAAATCTCAAATATCTCGAGAACAGTTTGTAGTAGAGTAATGGAGTGGTCTTATTCTTTTCATCGCCAAAAGTTACACTTAAAAAATATTTAACTGATATATTTGAGTATACGTAGTCTTTTTTATTTCAGATTTTGACGATTTTTTCGGGCCATTTCGCAAAAAAAGCAGTTTATTTTTTTCCAATTCGTACCAAAATGTAATCAGCACCAGGGTAACCCACAAGCGACTTATCTACCAAATTTTGTGAAATGCGGTCCATTAGTTTTTCAGCTAGAGTAGATAAAGTTAGATTTTGCGGGCCTTTTCGCAATAAAAGGCGAGTTATTTTATCCCGAATCGTACCAAAAACTAATCAGCACCACGGACACAGACAAGTGACTTATATACCAAATTTCATGAAATTTGGTCCATTAGTTTTTGAGTTAGTGTGGATACATACATTGCACAGACAGACAAACAGAAAAACAGACACACACACACACACACACACACACACACACACACACAGATGTCACGCTGAAATTTTTTTTCATGTTCTAGAGGTCCCAAAACGTGTAGATCCGTCGAAAATTCGAGTTGCGGTTTTCGGCATGATTCCAATATTTCCCCTATACATTACCAAGTATTGCAGGAAAAATAAAAAAATTAGAATTGAAATTTTAAATTCATAAAAACAGAAAACCTATGAATTAAATCCACATAGTTTGGAAGCAGATGTTTTTTCGTTAAATTTTCCGTCGATTAAAAATAATTAACTTATTATTATATAATACAATGGAGTATATTTCGTAGCAGATGTTCGCAATACATTTTCTCGAAAAATAGGTTAGTGGGGTACTTCAAAATAATTTCACATTCAAAATAATTTTTAAATAATATCATAAATTCATCATTTAGAAAAGCTACCTATGTCACCGCACTTTTCAACGTTAGAAACACTGTGTTGTGGATTTTGACCTTTATTACTTCACATAGAGGAAGGTCACGTACTGATCACGTCAGACTTTATGGATTTAAAATTCGTTGCGGTTAAAATTTTGATCACCCTGCGTAATAGGGACTCCAATAAAAAAAAACAATATAGTTTATGCATGTAGGTAAAAGTAAGGAGTTAAAACTTCATATTAAGGAAAGGCCAATATCATTTGAAACAATAAATCAGCGAGGTTAATTTGTTTGGACACCATTGAAAAGAACCTTAGAGTCCCAGCAGCATCGTTTGAAACAATCATGTAGGTGGCGCTGCCATAAGATAAGTAGTCCTGCGTTGTAGGCTTTTCCAGGCCGATAGGCCTAAAATATTTATTTAAACTGTCAATTTTGTAAAAATAAATTATTAGAGCAATGCAAAGTAGAACGGAAAAAAAAGAACATTCCTACGTATTCAAAATTATTTAAACTTTCAATTTATTTTTATCCTCCTGTATTTTGTACTCTATCCTACAACTATGAAGAAATGCTGGTTAATTATATTCATAACTAGCAGCATACCCGTTCTTCGTACGGAGTATATAATATAAATAAACTTAAAATTCACAATCATGTGCAAATTCCTATAGTATATTAAATGACATGCTTAATCAAAATATTCTGTTAAAATATTTAATTCAATGCTCCTAAAAAGAAACTTCAGGATCTCTGTTCTCACTATACAAAATTATCTTCACGGGTAGATCTGAAGAATAAAATATCCTGGCCTTTTTTGCTAGCAAATTTATAAAAAGTATGGAATTGAATCAATATATGCAAAATAATAGCGTATTGTATGGGACCCGTACTACTTATATACGCGAATATTAGAAGATATAACCTGTATTATGACATTACATGTATACATTGAAAATATCAATAAATCCGTAATCTTTAAACCAGTAGGCAGTAATTAATTCCAATATGTGCCCAAATGAAAGTGCTAAAATTATATGGAAAGATAAACCCGTACTACTTATAATGTCATAGATTAGAAGATATGTCCTAGTGTTAGCAAAAGATTACCCGTATTATAATATTTAGTTTGAAAAATTTTTGCCAATATATAACAGATTACTTAATAAATTAAAAATATCAATAATCCCCGTGATCTTCATACCGGAAGGCTTGATTCCAATATATGCCAATATACATGTACTACTTATATTCTCTTACATTAGAAGATATACTCGTGCATTTGTAGAAGATTACTCGTACAACGTACAATATATGAGTTTCAACAATTTTTGCCGTAATAAAACAATGCCATAAGAAATTGAAAATATCAATAATCTCTGAATCAATAATCCCCGAAAACATCAATAATAATAATGTTTAAACATGAAGATCGTAATTGATATTATCCAGTCAAAAATACGATGGCAATGAAATTTATTTTATATACATATCTTCATCAGTAAAATCGGAAAAGATTTAATAAAAATCTTCTTCCTCATAAACACGTTAAATTTAAATCCGTTGTTAAGCGACATGTTATGATTTGCTTCAAATAAATTGGTGGTCAAAATATCGTCTGAATATCTCTAATGAAGGTTTGGCGACATTTTAAAAAATCGCCAAATTTATCGCCAAGTGGGACTGTAGAACTGGCAGTCCCACTTGGCGATAAATTGACGAACCATCATCAAAATATTATCACCTAATAAAAACACAATTTCGTTTATTTAGGGCAATTTATCAATTTCAAAATATTTTTATGGATTTATAAATATTTTTATCAATTTGGTGACATTTTAAAAATTCGCTAAATGGGTACTAAGTAGGGCGGTTGGACTGACAGACAAATGCTAACGAAACACCATTTCAGTACTTTCTTTTAACAAAACAAATTTAATTTCATTGATTTGCGTCACTTTTATAAATTTGGAGACATTTCCACTAATTTGGTAAAGTTTAGGAAAAGTTACCAAGTGAGCGATATCCAGCCAAATTCGTAGCTCTAAATTCGCTGATCTGAATAAAATATCGTGATCCAGTTTGTATATACTAAATGAAAACACTAAAATATTATTAGAAGATATACCCATTCTACTCTTTTTCTGATGAAACAATTGGATAAATGAATTTATTGGGTAAACAGAATATAAGTTTATTAGCTAAACACAATATATAAGCTTAAAACCTCTTTGCTAAAATACATGAAAGTGATGTATGCAGTTCGCAATTAATATAATTAAAAAAAAAAATCAAACCGTTCATTTATAAGATATATTTTAATATCCATTTATTTATTATTCAAATCGAAAAAATAATAATAATCATTAACAAACACATTTAATTCCATTCCTTTGTCGAGCAACATGATATAAGATAGAATCTTCCTCATAAAATGCGAAATTAAATAACCATTTTAATATCTTTATACTTCTAATCGTTGAGTAAAAGCTTGTGAAATATAAAACATGGAGGTAGTTTTTTCCATTTAAATTCATGTTTCATACAATTCATGATTTCAGATAGTGACTATTTAATGCAAAATTCCTGCATCAAACTCAAAAATAAAGTTTTAATTCCCTTTGACGTTTTAAACAAACGATTTTTATCCTTTCCGTTTGGATAAACCACGGAGTTGGAGAGTAGAACTCCTATAAAAAAAGTTCCGTTTTTCATTAATATCTCGACAACCCCTGGTCTTAGAAACTCGAAACTTGGGCAAAATTTTTGAGGGGCTATTTCAAGGCCACCCACAAAATTTCCTTAAATTCGGTTCAGCCGATCTCTCGTGATGATGAGACAAACGAAAGTTTCGTTTTTTACTAATATCTCGAGAACCACTGGTCGTAGAAATTCCAACTATAGACTAAATTTTAAGTGGGGCTATTTCTAGGCTACCCACAAAATTTCATCAAATTCGGTTCAGCCGTTCTCCCGTGATGACGGGACAAACAGACAGACAGGCAGACAGACAGACAGACAGACAGAAAGATTTTCATTTTTATTTATATAGACTAGCAGCATACTCGTTCCTCGTACGGAGTATATAATATAAAGAAACTTAAAATTCACAATCATGTGCAGATTCTTATACTAAATGACATTTTTAATCAAAATATTCTTCTAAAATATTTAACATAATGCTCCTAAAAAGTAGTTAAGGAATGCCTGTTCTCGCTATTCAAAATTATCGTCACGGGCAGATCTGAAGAATAAAATATTCTGGCATCTTTTGTAAGCAAATTTACAAAAAATATGGAATTGAATTAATATATGCAAAATAAGAGCATTAAAATTGTATGAGACCCGTACTACTTATATACGCGAATATTAGAAGATATAACCAGTATTAGTAGATTACATGTATAAATTGAAAATATCAATAAATCCGTAATTTTTAAACCAGAAGGCAGTAATTGATTCCAATATGTGCCGAAATGAAAGTGTTAAAATTATATGGGAAGATATACCCGTTCTACATATAATGTCGTAGATTAGAAGATATGTCCTAATGTTAGTAAAATATTACCCGTATTACAATATGAATCTTAAAAATCTTTGCCAAAATAAAACAGATTAATTAATAAATTACAAATATCAATAATCCCCGTAATCTTCATACCAGAGGGCCGTACTTGCTTCCAATATATGCCAATACATGTCAAAATATATGAAACTATACCTGTACTATTTATATTCTCAGAGATTAGAAGATATAGCCGCGCATTTGTAGAAGATTACTCGTAAACCTTCAATATATGAGTTTCAACCATTTTTGCCGCAATAAAACAATGGCATAAGAAATTTAAAATATCAATAATCTCTGAATGAATGATCCCCGAAAACATCAATAATAATAATGTTTAAATCTGAAGATCGTAATTGATATTATCTAGTCAAAAATATGATGGCAATGAAATTTATTTTATATACATATCTTCATTATTAAAATCGGAAAATATTTAATGAAAATCTTCTTCCTCATAAACACACTGGATTTAAATCCGTTGCTAAGCGACATGTTATGATTTGCTTCAAATAAATTGGTGGTCAAAATATCGTCTGAATAATGCGATTTCTAATGAAGGTTTGGCGGCATTTTAAAAAATCGCCAAATTTATCGCCAAGTGGGACTGTAGAACTGACAGTCCCACTTGGCGATAAATTGACGAACCATCAAAATATTATCCCCTAAAAAAACACAATTTCATTCATTTAGCACATTTTTATCAATTTCTAGATATTTTTATGGATTTACAAACATTTTTATCAATTTGGTGATATTTTAAAAATTCGCTAAATGTGTTACTAAGTAAGACGGTTAGATTGACAGACAAATGCTAACGAAACACCAGTTCAGTACTTTCTTCTGGCAAAACAAAATTAATTTCATTTATTTACATCGTTTTTATTAATTTGGAGACATTCCAATCAATTTGGCAATGTTTAAGAAATTTTTCAAGTTAGCGATATCCAGCCAAATTCGTAGCTCTAAATTTGCAGATCTGAACAAACTATCGTGTTCCAGTTTATATATAATAAATGAAAACACTAAAATATTATTAGAAGATATACCCGTTCTACTCTTTTTCTGTTTCAACAATCGGATAAATGAATTTATTGGGCAGACAAAATATATGAGTTTATTAGCTAAGCACAATATATAAGCTTGAAACCTCTTTGCCAAAAGAAATGAAAGTGATGTACGCAGTTCGCAATTAATATAATTAAAAGAAAAATTAAACCGTTTTTTTCTAAAATATATTTTTATATCCATCTATTTATCATTCAAATCGAAAAAATAATAATAATCATTAACAAACACATTTAATTTTATTGCGTTGTCGAGCAACATGATATAAGATGGAATCTTCCTCATAAAATGCGAAATTAAATAACCTTTTTTATTTCTTTATACTCTGCATCGTTGAGTAAAAGCTTGTGAAAAATATAAGGCATGGAGGAAGATTTTTCCATTTAAATTCATGTTTCTAACAATTCATGCCTTCAGATAGTGACTAATTAGAGCAAAAAATCTCCACCAAACTCAGAAATAAAGTTTTATTTCTCTTTGACGTTTTAAACAAACGCTTTTCATCCTTTCCGTTTGGATAAACCACGGAGTTAGAGAGTAGAACTCCTAGGAAAAAGTTCAGTTTTTCATTAATATCTCGATAACCCCTGGTCTTACAAACCCGAAACTTGGACCAAATTTATGGAAGCCTATTTTGAGGCTACTCACCAAGTTTCATTGAATTCGGTTCAGCCGTTCTCTCGTAATGATGCGACAAACGGAAGTTTTGTTTTTTACCAATATTTCGAAAACCACTGGTTGTAGGAACATAAGTCATAGACTAAATTTTAAGTGGGGCTTTTTCCAGGATACCCACCAAATTTCATCAAATTCGGTTCAGCCGTTCTCCCGTGATGATGGGACAAACAGACAGACAGATTTTCAATTTTATTAATATAGACTAGCAGCATACCCGTTCTTCGTACGGAGTATATAATATAAAGAAACTTGAAATTCATAATCATGCCCAAATTCTTATAGTATACTAAATGACATGTTTAATCAAAATATTCTGTTAAAATATTTAATATAATGCTCCTAAAAAGAAGTTTAAGAATCTCTGTTCTCGCTATATAAAATTATCTTCATGGACATATCTGAAGAATAAAACATCTTGGACCCCTTATGTAAGCAAATATAAAAAAAAATGGAATTGAATCAATATATGCAAAATAAAAGCGTTAAAATTGTATGGGACCCGTACTAATTATATACGCGAATATTAGAAAAAAAAAACCTGTATTAGTAGATTACATGTATAAATTGAAAATACCAATAAACCCGTAATCTTTAAATCTGAAGACAGTCATTTATTCCAATATATGTCAAAATTAAAGTGCTAAAATTATATGGGAAGATATACTCGTACTACTTATAATGTCCGATTATTAGTAGAAGATTACCCGTTTTGCAATATGAGTCACAAATATTTTTTGGTAAAATACAACAGACGACGTAATAAATTGAATATATAATTAATCCCCTTAATCTTCATACCAGAAGACTGTACTTGATTCCAATATATATGCCAATATATGTCAAAATATATGCCAATATACCTGTACTACTTATATTCTCGTAGGTTAGAAGATATACCCGTGCATTCCTAGAAGATTACTCGTACAACGTACAATATGCGTGTGTCAGCAATTTTTGCCGCAATAAAACAATGGCGTAATAACTTAAAAATATCAATAATGCCTGAATCAATAATTCCGGAAAATATCAATAATAATAATGTTTAAACCTGAAGAGTATAATTGATATTATCCAGTCCAAAATGAAATGGCAATGAAATTTATTTTATATACATATCTTCATTATTCAAATCGGAAAGGATTTAATAAAAATCGTCTGCCGCATAAACACATTGGATTTAAATCAGTTGCTAAGCGACATGATATCATTTGCTTCAAATAAATTGGTAGAAAAAATATCGTCTAAATAGTTATATTTCTATGGAACATTTGGCGACAGTTTCGTCAAATTAGCGACATTTTAAAAAATCGCCAAATTTATCGCCAAGTGGGACTGTAGAACTGACAGTTCCACTTTGCGACAAATTGACGAAATATCATCACAATACTATCCCCTAACAAAAAACAATTAATATCATTTATGCAGCGCAATTTTATCAATTTCAAGATATTTTTATAGATTTGAAAACTTTTTTATCAATTTGGTGACATTTTAAAAATTCGCTAAATGTATTACTAAGTAGGATGGTTGGTCTGACAGATAAATGCTAACCAAACATCATTTCAGTACTCTCTTCTAACAAAACAAAAAAAAATTTCATTGATATGTAGAAGACCCAAGCCACACGACCAACCCGAAGGTTTATGGCAGCTGTTTGTGTGTCGTTTATATCAATTTGGCGACATTTCTGTCAATTTGGCAAAGTTTAAGAAAAGTTGTCAAATTAGCGATATCCCTCCAAATTCGTAGCTTTGAATTTGCAGATCTGAATTAAACATTCTTATCCCGTTTCCATATACTAAATGAAAACACTACAATTGTATTAGAAGATATACCCGCTCTACTCTTTTTCTGTTTCAACAATCGGCTATATGAATTTATTGGCTAAACACAATATATGAGTTTAGTAGCTAAATACGATATAAGCTTGAAAACTCTTTGCCAAAATAAATGAAATTGATGTACGCAGTCAGCAATTAATATAATTAAAAGAAAAATCAAACCGCCCATTCATAAGATATACTTTTATATCCATTTATCCATTTATTTATTATTTAAATCGAAAAAAAAATAATAAAAACATTTAATTTAATTGCGATGCCGAGCAACATGATATATCCTCCTAAAATGTTAAAATTTATTAACCACTAACAGCACACCCGTTATTCGTACGGAGTGTATAATTTAAAGAAACTTAAAGTTCGCAATCATGTGCAAATTCTGTTAAAATATTAAATTGATTGCTCCTAAAGAGAAGTTTAAGAATATATGTTCTCACTATGCAAAATTATCTTCACGATCAGATCTGAAGAATAAAACATCCTGCCCCCTTTTGTAAGCAAATTTACAGAAGAAAAAATAGTAATTGAATGAATATATGCAACCCCGTACTAATTATATTGTCGCAGATCAGAAAATATGCCAATGTGTTAGTAGAAGATTACCCGTATTACAATATGCGTCTCAAAAATACTTGCCAAAATAAAAGAGATGACGTAATAAATTGAAAACATCAATAATATCCGTACTCTTTATACCAGAAGGTCGTAATTGATTCCAAAATATGCCAATATATATCAAAACATATGTCAATATACCTGTACTACTTATATTCTCGTAGATTAAAAGATATACACGTGTATTTGTAGAAGATTCGTACAACATACAATATATGAGTTTAAACAATTTTTGTCATAATAAAATAATGGCATAATAACTTGAAAATATCAATAATCCTTGAATCAATAATCCCCGAAAATATAAATAATAATAATTTTTAAACCTGAAGACCGTAATTGATATTATCCAGTCAAAAATTCTATAAGAAAAATCAAATCGTTCTTTTCTAAAATATATTTTTATATCCATTTATTTATTATTCAAATCGAAAAAATAATTATTAAAATTAACAGACAGATTTAATTTAATTGCGTTTCTGAGTAACATGATATAAGATAGAATCTTATAACATGTTAAATATGTCATGTCTTATAACATAAACTGCGAAATTAAATAACGATTTAGATTTCTCTATACTTCTCATTGTTCCGTAAAAGCTTGTTTTAAACCATGAACCATGGAGATAGATTTCCCCTTTAAATCATGTTTCAAACAATTCATGTTTTCAGAAAGTGACTAATTAACGCAAAAAATCTCCCATCAAACTCAGAGATTAAATTTTAATTCACTTTCAAACGATTTTCAAGCTTTTCGTTTGGATAAACCACGGAGTTAGGGAGTAGAACTCCTAGGAAAAAGTTCCGTTTTTCATTAATATCTCGACAACCCCAGGTCTTAGAAACTCGAAACTTGGACAAAAGTTATGGGGGATATTTCAAGGCTATTCACCAAATTTCATTAAATTCGGTTCAGCCGTTTTTCCGTGATGATGAGACAAACGAAAATTTCGTTTTTTACTAATATCTCGAGAACCACTGGTCGCAGAAACTCAAAACACGGATATAATTTTAAGTCGGGCTATTTTTGGGCTACCCACAAAATTTCATCAAATTCGGTTCAGCCGTTCTCCCGTGATGGTGTGACAAACAGACAGACAGACAGACAGACAGACAGACAGACAGATTTTCATTTTTATTTATATAGACTAGCAGCATACCCGTTCTTCGTACGCAGTATATAATATAAAGAAATTTATAATTCTCAATCATGTGCAAATTCTGTTAAAATATTAAATTTATTGCTCATAAAGAGAAGTTTAAGAATATCTGTTCTCACTATGCAAAATTATATTCACGGACAGATCTGAAGAATAAAACATCCTGGTCCCTTTTGTAAGTAAATTTACAGAAAAAAAAAGGAATTGAATCAATATATGCAACCCCGTACTACTTATATTGTCGCAGATTAGAAAATATGCCAGTGTGTTAGTAGAAGCTTACCCATATTGCAACATGAGTCTCAAAAATATTTGCCAAAATAAAAAAGATGACGTAATAAATTGAAAGTATCAAAAATCCCCGTAATCTTAATACCAGAAGGTCGTAATTGATTCCAATATATGCCAATATATATCAAAATATATGCCAATATACCTGTACTACTTATATTCTCGTAGATTAGAAGATATACCCATGCATTTGTAGAAGATTACTCGTACAACGTACTATATATGAGTTTCAACAATTTTCGTCATAATAAAACAATTCCATAATAATTTGAAAATATCAATAATCCCTGAATCAACAGTCCCCGAAAATACCAATAATAATGATGTTTAAATCTAAAGACCGTAATTGATCCAGTCAAAAATGCAATGTCAATGAAATTTATTTTATATACATATTTTTATTATTCAAATCGGAAAAGATTTAAAAAAAATCGTATGCCGCATAACATATTGAATCCGTTGCTAAGCGACATGATATCATTTGCTTCAAATAAATTGATAGAAATCATATCATCTGAATAATGCAATCTCCATGGAAGGTTTGGCGACATTTTCGTCAATTTAGCGATAACTTAAAAATTCGCCAAATTTATCGCCAAGTGGGACTGCAGAGCTTATAGTCCCATTTTGCGACAAATTGACGAAACATCATCACAATACTATCCCCTAACAAAACACAATTAATTTCATTTAGTAAGCGCGATTCTATCAATTTCATGATATTTTTATGGATTTAAAAATATTTTTACCAATTTGGTGATATTAAAAAAATTCCTTCAATGAGTTACTAAGTAGGATGGATGAACTGACCGACAAATGCTACAGAAACATCATTTCAGTACTCTTTTCTAAAAAAACAAATTTAATTTTATTGATTGATTTGGGCCATTTTTATTTAGAGATATTCCGCTAAATTCGTAACTCTGAATTTGCAGATCTGAAGAATAAAATATCCTGATCTCTTTTGTATATACTAAATGAAAACACTAAAATTGTATTAGAAGATACATACACCCGTTCTACTCTTTTTCTGCTTCAACAATCGGCTAAATGAATTTATTGGGTAAACACAATATATGAGTTTATTAGCTAAACACAATATATGAGCTTGAAACCTCTTTGCTTAAATAAATGAAAGTGATGTACGCAGTCCGCAATATATATAATTGATAGAACAATCAAACCGTTCATTTATAAAATATATTTTTACATCCATTTATTTATTATACAAATAGAAAAAATATTAATAAACTAGCAGCATACCCGTTCTTCGTACGGAGTATATAATATAAAGAAACTTGAAATTCATAATCATGCCCAAATTCTTATAATATACTAAATGACATGTTTAATCAAAATATTCTGTTAAAATATTTAATATAATGCTCCTAAAAAGTAGTTCTCTGTTCAGAAGAATCTCTGTTCTCGCTATATAAAATTATCTTCATGGACATATCTGAAGAATAAAACATCTTGGACCCCTTATGTAAGCAAATATAAAAAAAAATATGGAATTGAATCAATATATGCAAAATAAAAGCGTTAAAATTGTATGGGACCCGTACTAATTATATACGCGAATATTAGAAAATATAACCTGTATTAGTAGATTACATGTATAAATTGAAAATACTAATAAACCCGTAAACTTTAAATCTGAAGACAGTCATTTATTCTAATATATGTCAAAATTAAAGTGCTAAAATTATATGGGAAGATATACACGTACTACTTATAATGTCCGATTATTAGTAGAAGATTACCCGTTTTGCAATATGAGTCACAAATGTTTTTTGGTAAAATACAACAGACGACGTAATAAATTGAATGTATAATTAATCCCCTTAATCTTCATACCAGAAGACTGTACTTGATTCCAATATATATGCCAATATATGTCAAAATATATGCCAATATACCTGTACTACTTATATTCTCGTAGGTTAGAAGATATACCCGTGCATTCCTAGAAGATTACTCGTACAACGTACAATATGCGTGTGTCAGCAATTTTTGCCGCAATAAAACAATGGCGTAATAACTTAAAAATATCAATAATCCCTGAATCAATAATTCCGGAAAATATCAATAATAATAATGTTTAAACCTGAAGAGTATAATTGATATTATCCAGTCCAAAATGAAATGGCAATGAAATTTATTTTATATACATATCTTCATTATTCAAATCGGAAAGGATTTAATAAAAATCGCCTGCCGCATAAACACATTGGATTTAAATCCGTTGCTAAGCGACATGATATCATTTGCTTCAAATAAATTGGTAGAAAAAATATCGTCTAAATAGTTATATTTCTATGGAACATTTGGCGACAGTTTCGTCAAATTAGCGACATTTTAAAAAATCGCCAAATTTATCGCCAAGAGGGACTGTAGAACTGATAGTTCCACTTTGCGACAAATCGACGAAATATCATCACAATACTATCCCCTAACAAAAAAACAATTAATATCATTTATGTAGCGCAATTTTATCAATTTCAAGATATTTTTATAGATTTGAAAACATTTTTATCAATTTGGTGACATTTTAAAAATTCGCTAAATGTATTACTAAGTAGGATGGTTGGTCTGACAGAGAAATGCTAACCAAACATCATTTCAGTACTCTCTTCTAACAAAACAAAAAAAAATTTCATTGATATGTAGAAGACCCAAGCCACACGACCAACCCGAAGGTTTATGGCAGCTGTTTGTGTGTCGTTTATATCAATTTGGCGACATTTCCGTCAATTTGGCAAAGTTTAAGAAAAGTTGTCAAATTAGCGATATCCCTCCAAATTCGTAGCTTTGATTTTGCAGATCTGAATGAAACATTCTTATCCCGTTTCAATATACTAAATGAAAACACTACAATTGTATTAGAAGATATACCCGCTCTACTCTTTTTCTGTTTCAACAATCGGCTATATGAATTTATTGGCTAAACACAATATATGAGTTTAGTAGCTAAATACGATATAAGCTTGAAAACTCTTTGCCAAAATAAATGAAATTGATGTACGCAGTCAGCAATTAATATAATTAAAAGAAAAATCAAACCGTCCATTCATAAGATATACTTTTATATCCATTTATTTATTATTTAAATCGAAAAAAAATAATAAAAACATTAACAAACACATTTAATTTAATTGCGATGCCGAGCAACATGATATATCCTCCTAAAATGTTAAAATTTATTACCCACTAACAGCACACCCGTTATTCGTACGGAGTGTATAATTTAAAGAAACTTAAAGTTCGCAATCATGTGCAAATTCTGTTAAAATATTAAATTTATTGCTCCTAAAGAGAAGTTTAAGAATATATGTTCTCACTATGCAAAATTTTCTTCACGATCAGATCTGAAGAATAAAACATCCTGCTCCCTTTTGTAAGCAAATTTACAGAAGAAAAAATAGGAATTGAATGAATATATGCAACCCCGTACTAATTATATTGTCGCAGATCAGAAAATATGCCAATGTGTTAGTAGAAGATTACCCGTATTACAATATGCGTCTCAAAAATATTTGCCAAAATAAAAGAGATGACGTAATAAATTGAAAACGTCAATAATATCCGTACTCTTTATACCAGAAGGTCGTAATTGATTCCAATATATGCCAATACATATCAAAACATATGTCAATATACCTGTACTACTTATATTCTCGTAGATTAAAAGATATACACGTGTATTTGTAGAAGATTCGTACAACATACAGTATATGAGTTTAAACAATTTTTGTCATAATAAAATAATTGCATAATAACTTGAAAATATCAATAATCCTTGAATCAATAATCCCCGAATATATAAATAATAATAATTTTTAAGCCTGAAGACCGTAATTGATATTATCCAGTCAAAAATGCTATAAGAAAAATCAAATCGTTCTTTTCTAAAATATATTTTTATATCCATTTATTTATTATTCAAATCGAAAAAATAATTATTAAAATTAACAGACAGATTTAATTTAATTGCGTTTCTGAGTAACATGATATAAGATAGAATCTTATAACATGTTAAATATGTCATGTCTTATAACATAAACTGCGAAATTAAATAACGATTTTGATTTCTCTATACTTCTCATTGTTCCGTAAAAGCTTGTTTTAAATAAGCCATGAACCATGGAGATAGATTTCCCCTTTAAATCATGTTTCAAACAATTCATGTTTTCAGAAAGTGACTAATTAACGCAAAAAATCTCCCATCAAACTCAGAGATTAAATTTTAATTCACTTTCAAACGATTTTCAAGCTTTTCGTTTGGATAAACCACGGAGTTAGGGAGTAGAACTCCTAGAAAAAGTTCCGTTTTTCATTAATATCTCGACAACCCCAGGTCTTAGAAACTCAAAACTTGGACAAAATTTATGGAGGAATATTTCAAGGCTATTCACCAAATTTCATTAAATTCGGTTCAGCCGTTTTTCCGTGATGATGGGACAAACGAAAATTTCGTTTTTTACTAATATCTCGAGAACCACTGGTCGTAGAAACTCAAAACACGGATATAATTTTAAGTGGGGCTATTTCTGGGCTACCCACAAAATTTCATCAAATTCGGTTCAGCCGTTCTCCCGTGATGGTGTGACAAACAGACAGACAGACAGACAGACAGACAGACAGATTTTCATTTTTATTTATATAGATATTACCAACACATTTAATTTCATTCCATTGCCGAACAACATGATATAAGATAGAATCTTCCTCATAAAATGTGAAATTAAATAGCCATTTTGATTTCTTTATACTCTTCATCGTTGTGTAAACATTTGTGAAAGATGAACCATGGAGGTAGATTTTTCCTTTTAAATTCATGTTTCAAACAATTCATGCTTTCCTATATTGACTAATTAATGCAAAAATCCTGTACTAAACTCGGAAATAAAGTTTTATTTCATTTTGGCGTTTTAAACAAACGATTTTCATCCTTTCCGTTTGGATGAACCACGGAGTTGGAGAGTAGATCTCCGAAGAAAAAGTTCCGTTTTTCAATAATATCTCGACAACCCCTGGTCTTAGAAACTCGAAACTTGGACAAAATTTATGGGGGGCTATTTCAAGGCTATCCACAAAATTTCATTAAATTCGGTTCAGCCGTTTTTCCGTGATGATGAGACAAACGAAAATTTCATTTTTTACTAATATCTCGAGAACCACTGGTCGTAAAAACTCAAAGCACGGACTAAATTTTAAGTGGGACTATTTTTAGGCCACCCACAAAATTTCATCGAATTCGGTTCAGCCGTTCTCCCGTGATGATGGGACAAACAGACAGATAGACAGACAGACAGACAGACAGACAGATTTTCATATTTATTTATATAGACTAGCAGCATACCCGTTCTTCGTACGGAATATATAATATAAAGAAACTTATAATTCGCAATCATGTGCAAATTCTGTTAAGATATTAAATTTATCGCTCCTAAAGAGAAGTTTAAGAATATCTGTTCTCACTATGCAAAATTATCTTCACGGGCAGATCTGAAGAATAAAGCATCCTGGCCCCTTTTGTAAGCAAATTTACAAAAAAAAAGGAATTGTATCAATATATGAAACCCCGTACTACTTATATTGTCGCAGATTAGAAAATATGCCAGTGTGCTAGTAGAAGATTCCCCGTATTACAATATGAGTCTCAGAAATATTTGCCAAAATAAAAGAGATGACGTAATAAATTAGAAATATGAATAATCTCCGTAATCTTTATACCAGAAGGCGTAATTGATTCCAATATATGCCAATATATAACAAAATATATGCCAATATACCTGTACTACTTATATTCTCATAGATTAGAAGATATAATGCATTTGTAGAAGATTACTCGTAAAAAGTACTATATATGAGTTTCAACAATTTTCGGCATAATAAAACAATGGCATAATAACTCGAAAATATCAATAATCCCTGAATCAACAGTTCCCGAAAATATCAATAATAATAATGTTTAAACCTGGGGAACGTAATTGATATTATCCAGTCAAAAATGCAATGCCAATGAAATTTATTTTATATACATATCTTTATTTTATTCAAATCGGAAAAGATTTAATATAAAATCGTATGCGGCATAACACATTGGATCCGTTGCTGAGCGACATGATATCATTTGCTTCAAATAAATTGATGGAAATCATATCGTCTGAATAATGCGATCTCCATGGAAGGTTTGGCGACATTTTAGTCAATTTAGCGATAATTTAAAATATCGCCAAATTTATCGCCAAGTGGGACTGTAGAACAAACAGATAGACCCATTTTGCGACAAATTGACGAAACATCATCACAATACTATCCCCTAAAAAAATACAATTATTTTCATTTATTAAGCGCGATTTTATCAATTCCAGGATATTTTTATAGACTCACAAATACTTTTATCAATTTCGTGATATTAAAAAAATTCGTTAAATGTGTTACTAAGTAGGATGGATGGATTGATCGACAAATGCTACCGAAACATCATTTTAGCACTCTGTTCTAAAAGGCAAATCATTGATTTGCGCCAATTTTATAAATTTGGAAACATTTCGGCTAATTTGGTAAAGTTTAAGAGAAGTTACCAAGTTATTTAGAGATATTCTGCTAAATTCGTAGCTCTGAATTTGCAGATCTGAAGAATAAAATATCCTGATCCCGTTTGTATATACTAAATGAAAACACTAAAATTGTATTATAAGATACACTCGTTCTAATCTTTTTCTGCTTTCAACAATCGGCTAAATGAATTTATTGGGTAAACACAATATATGAGTTTATTAGCTAAACACAATATATGAGCTAGAAATCACTTTGCTAAAATAAATGAAAGTCATGTACGCGGTCGGCAATTTATATAATTAAAAGAACAATCAAACCGTTCATTTAAATATATATTTTTACATCCATTTATTTATTATTCAAATAGAAAAAATAATAATAAATATTAACAACACATTTAATTTCATTCCGTTGCTGAGCAACATGATATAAGAATCTTCCTCATAAAATGCAAAATTTAATAGCCATTTTTATTTCTTTATACTTTTCATTTTTCAGTAAAAGCTTGTATAATATAAACCAAGGAGATAGATTTCCCATTTAAATCATGTTTCAAAAAATTGATGTTTTCAGAAAGTGACTAATTAGTGCAAAAAAACTCCCCCCAAACTCTGAGATACAGTTTTAATTCACTTTCAAACGATTTTCAAGCTTTTCGTTTAGATAAACCACGGAGTTAGAGAGGAGAACTCCTAAGAAAAAGTTTCGTTTTTCATTAATATCTCGACAACCCCTGGTCTTAGATACTCGAAACTTGGGCTAAATTTATGGGGGGCTATTTAAAGGCTATCCACAAAATTTCATCAAATTCGATTCAGCCGTTCTCGCGTGATGATGAGACAAACGAAAATATCGTTTTTTACTAATATCTCGAGAACCACTGGTCGTAAAAACTCAAAATACGGACTAAATTTTAAGTGGGGCTATTTCTAGGCTACCCACAAAATTTCATCAAATTCGGTTCAGCCGTTCTCTCGTGATGATGGGACAAACAGACAGACAGACAGACAGACAGACAGATTTTTATTTTTATTTATATAGACTAGCAGCATACCCGTTCTTCGTACGGAGTATATAATATAAAGAAACTTGAAATTCATAATCATGCGCAAATTCTTATAGTATACTAAATGACATGTTTAATCAAAATATTCTGTTAAAATATTTAATATAATGCTCCTAAAAAGAAGTTTAAGAATCTCTGTTCTCGCTATATAAAATTATCTTCATGGACATATCTGAAGAATAAAACATCTTGGACCCCTTATGTAAGCAAATATAAAAAAAAAATATGGAATTGAATCAATATATGCAAAATAAAAGCGTTAAAATTGTATGGGACCCGTACTAATTATATACGCGAATATTAGAAAATATAACCTGTATTAGTAGATTACATGTATAAATTGAAAATACCAATAAACCCGTAATCTTTAAATCTGAAGACAGTCATTTATTCCAATATATGTCAAAATTAAAGTGCTAAAATTATATGGGAAGATATAGACGTACTACTTATAATGTCCGATTATTAGTAGAAGATTACCCGTTTTGCAATATGAGTCTCAAATGTTTTTTGGTAAACTACAACAGACGACGTAATAAATTGAATATATAATTAATCCCCTTAAGCTTCATACCAGAAGACTGTACTTGATTCCAATATATATGCCAATATATGTCAAAATATATGCCAATATACCTGTACTACTTATATTCTCGTAGGTTAGAAGATATACCCGTGCATTCCTAGAAGATTACTCGTACAACGTACAATATGCGTGTGTCAGCAATTTTTGCCGCAATAAAACAATGGCGTAATAACTTAAAAATATCAATAATCACTGAATCAATAATTCCGGAAAATATCAATAATAATAATTTTTAAACCTGAAGAGTATAATTGATATTATCCAGTCCAAAAAGAAATGGTAATGAAATTTATTTTATAAACATATCTTCATTATTCAAATCGGAAAGGATTTAATAAAAATCGTCTGCCGCATAAACACATTGGATTTAAATCCGTTGCTAAGCGACATGATATCATTTGCTTCAAATAAATTGGTAGAAAAAATGTCGTCTAAATAGTTATATTTCTATGGAACATTTGGCGACAGTTTCGTCAAATTAGCGACATTTTAAAAAATCGCCAAATTTATCGCCAAGTGGGACTGTAGAACTGACAGTTCCACTTTGCGACAAATTGACGAAATATCATCACAATACTATCCCCTAACAAAAAACAATTAATATCATTTATGTAGCGCCATTTTATCAATTTCAAGATATTTTTATAGATTTGAAAACATTTTTATCAATGTGGTGACATTTTAAAAATTCGCTAAATGTATTACTAAGTAGGATGGTTGGTCTGACAGATAAATGCTAACCAAACATCATTTCAGTGCTCTCTTCTAACAAAACAAAAAAAAATTGTATTGATATGTAGAAGACCCAAGCCACACGACCAACCCGAAGGTTTATGGAAGCTGTTTCTGTCGAAAGCCCAGAACGACCGACTCATCCGAGGACATGAGCAGCAAGATGGTCGTCCGGGAAGCTGTTTGTGTGTCGTTTATATCAATTTGGCGACATTTCCGTCAATTTGGCAAAGTTTAAGAAAAGTTGTCAAATTAGCGATATCCCTCCAAAATCGTAGATTTGAATTTGCAGATCTGAATGAAACATTCTTATCCCGTTTCAATATACTAAATGAAAACACTACAATTGTATTAGAAGATATACCCGCTCTACTCTTTTTCTGTTTCAACAATCGGCTATATGAATTTATTGGCTAAACACAATATATGAGTTTAGTAGCTAAATACGATATAAGCTTGAAAACTCTTTGCCAAAATAAATGAAATTGATGTACGCAGTCAGCAATTAATATAATTAAAAGAAAAATCAAACCGTCCATTCATAAGATATACTTTTATATCCATTTATCCATTTATTTATTATTTAAATCGAAAAAAAATAATAAAAACATTAACAAACACATTTAATTTAATCCGTTATTCGTACGGAGTGTATAATTTAAAGAAACTTATAGTTCGCAATCATGTGCAAATTCGGTTAAAATATTAAATTTATTGCTCCTAAAGAGAAGTTTAAGAATATATGTTCTCACTATGCAAAATTATCTGCACGATCAGATCTGAAGAATAAAACATCCTGCCCCCTTTTGTAATCAAATTTACAGAAGAAAAAATAGGAATTGAATGAATATATGCAACCCCGTACTAATCATATTGTCGCAGATCAGAAAATATGCCAATGTGTTAGTAGAAGATTACCCGTATTACGATATGCGTCTCAAAAATATTTGCCAAAATAAAAGAGATAGATGATGTAATAAATTGAAAACATCAATAATATTCGTACTCTTTATACCAGAAGGTCGTAATTGATTCCAATATATGCCAATATATATCAAAACATATGTCAATATACCTGTACTACTTATATTCTCATAGATTAAAAGATATACACGTGTATTTGTAGAAGATTCGTACAACATACAATATATGAGTTTAAACAATTTTTGTCATAATAAAATAATTGCATAATAACTTGAAAATATCAGTAATCCTTGAATCAATAATCCCCGAAAATATAAATAATAATAATTTTTAAACCTGAAGACCGTAATTGATATTATCCAGTCAAAAATGCTATAAGAAAAATCAAATCGTTCTTTTCTAAAATATATTTTTATATCCATTTATTTATTATTCAAATCGAAAAAATAATTATTAAAATTAACAGACAGATTTAATGTAATTGCGTTTCTGAGTAACATGATATAAGATAGAATCTTATAACATGTTAAATATGTCATGTCTTATAACATAAACTGCGAAATTAAATAACGATTTTGATTTCTCTATACTTCTCATTGTTCCGTAAAAGCTTGTTTTAAATAAACCATGAACCATGGAGATAGATTTCCCCTTTAAATCATAATTCAAACAATACATGTTTTCAGAAAGTGACTAATTAACGCAAACAATCTCCCATCAAACTCAGAGATTAAATTTTAATTCACTTTCAAACGATTTTCAAGCTTTTCGTTTGGATAAACCACGGAGTTAGGGAGTAGAACTCCTAGGAAAAAGTTCCGTTTTTCATTAATATCTCGACAACCCCAGGTCTTAGAAACTCGAAACTTGGACAAAATTTATGGGGGGATATTTCAAGGCTATCCACCAAATTTCAATAAATTCGGTTCAGCCATTTTTCCGTGATGATGAGACAAACGAAAATTTCGTTTTTTACTAATATCTCGAGAACCACTGGTCGTAAAAACTCAAAACACCGATATAATTTTAAGTGGGGCTATTTCTGGGCTACCCACAAAATTTCATCAAATTCGGTTCAGCCGTTCTCCCGTGATGATGGGACAAACAGACAGACAGACAGACAGACAGACAGACAGACAGACAGACAGACAGATTTTCATTTTTATTTATATAGATTAGGGAACTTTTAATTTTAAAATAATCAAAAATACATATACTAAATACTAGGCCTTTTCCTTGTGTCAACTACCAATAGCAGCTACTTTACTAACACTAGTGACACCTAGATATAATTCTTACAGAATTATGGCATTTTCAAGAATTTCACCCATAGGAGTTTTACCTCCTTCATTTTAACTCCATGAAATTATGGCCTTTGTTAATATTGAATTATAGGCTACCGTACTTCTACGTGTTAACTTCCACAACATGTTTCTACAAGAAAATGAAACAAGAGAGATTAATCATGCATAATGCATTGATAATGAAACACGTTCCCACTGAAATGCAATTTATTTAAATATCTCTAACATGCGAGACATTCAGCGGTGATATTTTTAAAAATTACCACAGTACTACAATAATTTCTTTTACTTGGAAACTTAAAATTACATACAAAAAATCAATACTATAAAATCGTCTGCTTCTCCATGTAAAATCAATGAATATGTTATTCATTACACTTTTATTCCAGACTCCAGAGCTAGATAATTTTGTGTTAAAAATTCAACAATTCTGATACAACTCATCTTGCAATCGCTTGATTTGTTTACTTACTGCATGCGCTGAAAGTAGACTACGTTGTAGAAATAATCATAGTGTGCATATTCTGTGCTTACGCAATTCTGTGCTTACGTAATTACAAACTGTCACATATTGTCAATCAAAGTATTCTATTAAAATATTTAATTTAATGCTCCTAAAATAAGTTTAAGAATATCTGTTCTCACTATACAAAATGATCTTGTAATTACTTAAGCACAGAATATGCAATAACAAAGCCATTGTAAGACGGATGCAACACTAAATATAAATTTAAATGGTCTTTAAACATCACGATTTTTACACTGGGAAAAAATGGATGCAATATCTCATTTTTAACGGAGTCACGTGATCTCTTTATATAAAATGGGTATAATTATTATTTCAATTTTATTTAAAAAAAAAAAATACTTAACATATTTTGATGAATTTTGTTTTACACATTTGACATGATAGTTTGAACACATTTTACATGATAATATAAATTTTAACTACACTTAAATTTTTTTTTCAAAAATTAGGTCCTATAGGGTTCAATGCATCTCATTTTTCATTCCAAATTTCATTTTCATTTCAAATTCGAAACTAATTGGGTGATAGTATTCTTCTACGTTCTCATATGTCCCACAGACCGTTTCAAATACATACTGAAATTTAATTTTGATAAAGTCATTTTTACTGCATTTATGGTGCGAACGGACAGACAGATAAAATGAACAAAGTCAACACTTTGCAATGTTGGAAATTGTTAAAAATGCACTTTTGATTTCTGAAACTGAAATGTAGCGAATGTGAAAACATATTTGTAAAATATATATTCCACAATACATCTTATTTACTATTAGCGTATATCCACATATTGCCAAAATAATAGCTCGAGAAGGAATTTTTCGTATCATTCACAATCGATAAATATCCAGACATTCATTTTGAAAGGAATATATTTGAATCTACAACCCTACAAATCTATGAGATACATATATCACTTTCTTTATTGCAATCATTTCCGAGTTAGGTTTCTGTGTACTTGGAATACGAATGGCACATAACAGTTTCACATCTTTCTGAAAAAGAGGAATTTTACTGGATGAAGAACTGATACAAAGTACTAAATCGTGCATTTTAGGTTGAAAATAGGTAAATCAAAAAAATTCTTGTTACTTGGTCTATTTGATAGTAACATTTTAATATAAATAATTTAAACAGAAATGTAGCGAATGGAAAACCATTTTTGTAAAATATATATTCCAGAATACATTTTATTTTCTATTAGCGTATTTCCACGTATTGAGAAAATATCTCGAAAAGAAATATTTCTATCATTCACACTCAATAAATATCCAGGCATTCATTTTGAAAGGAATATATTTGAATCTACAACTCTACGCATGTAAGATGTGAATATATCACTTTCGTTCTTGCAATCATTTCCGAATTGAGTTTTTGTTTACTTGGGAAGAGATATAATACGAATGGCACGTTTCGTTTGTACACCTTTCTGAAAGAGAGGATTTCTACTGGGTGAAGAATTGATTCTATGTGTACAGTGTATTTTATGTTGAAAATAGTTAAATTAAAGTATTTGTTGTTCTGTGGTCTATTTAGTAATAAATTTTTTGTATAAATAATGTCATTCATAAACAGGTATCCTGCTTTATATGCACTCATCAGAAGGAGATAGGCAATACTATCAATGGCAGAAGACTTGCTATGTGCTCCAATATGAAGTCTGACAAAAAAATTCCGTCATTAGACCAAATCTTTTTCTAAAAATCAACATATCTGTTTTTCTAATATTTGTAAGAACAAAAAGTCAATTGAAATAATTATAAATTGTATCTTAACTGCTAAGATTATTTCTGATAGTATCACTTAAATTGATAGTTTATGAATTGCTTATGATTTTAATATTATTTGATCAATGTTACTTAAAGCAAATATCTGCTCTGTTTTTTTGGTATATGCATCTCTGTAGTTTTATTTATTTTCTACTTTGAATCTTTTATTATTTTATCTTTAAATTTTATTCTTATTTTGTCTTCCTTTTGTTTCTTTTTTGCTTTTCTTTTCTAATTTCCTGTCCCCTAATTTGTTTGCATTTCTTTTGGCTTTTATTAAATACTTATCTTACTAAAAAATTTAATTAACAATATTGGAGTCTGGGTAGTTTTATTGTCATATTTCTAAGTGTACCATCTATGTGTGTTGTTTTTTCTATGTGTATTACCTTTGTATATTGTACATGTATTTTAGTGTTAGTTATGTGTTTTTCCTGTCCGTTCGTTGTAACTGACCAACGCCTTTTAGGTGAGCTGGACGGCCTGGGTAATAATAATAATAATAAAATAATAATAATAATAATAATGATAATAATAATAATAATAATAAATATCAGTCGTATCATGCAGCTGACAAACGTGGAAACTGGCTATCCCTTTAAAAATATATATGAGTAAATTTACGCTTGTACAATCTTAAATATGTAAATTTACACGTTTGTGGTTCAAAAGACAAGTTTGTGGTTCAAAAGAATGTGCATTTGGGTTCAGAAAGAAGTGTATAAAAATATGTAACGTATAAAGGTGTAAACGATTGGTTTACACTAGTCTGCGTATCCTGTTTTTGCACATATTTGTCTCTTTTTTTGAATTTACACGTATTTTTATATATACATTAAGTTATAAACACTTTATCTATTTACACCCCATTTCGACGCCTTCAGCAACCAGCCCGTTGGCTGTTTGATGGAAACAACGCCGTAGCCAGAAAAATAAAATTTCGGGAAGGAGTGGGGGGGGGGGGGGGGAGGGATTTCCTTAATTCAGTTGGCTTTTAAAATGCAAAATTCATATCTTTTTTATTTACTTAAGGTAGGATGGGTCACACTGAGACAAAAATTTAAAATGCAATATTTTTGTTTTAATTTGATACTGTAAAATTATAAAACAAAGTAATTGACAACTGAAAGTAAAGATGATCGACAATTTCGATCGAATCCCCAACCCCCCTCCCCTTAGCTACGGCCTTGGATGAAATCAATATCATGGCATAATTATCCATTCGCGTTTTCCAAAAATATCGAATCCCACAGTTTGTGATTCCAAATTACAATTGGTTAGCATGTGGCACCCGATCCAGATGAGACGGGTAGGAATTAGACTCCTATTTATATACTGGCAGGCGCAAGAGCGGCCATCTTGACTTCCAGTTGAAGCGATGGCAGTACGTGACGAAAAGAAGGTTACTTTCTCTTCTTTTTCTTAGGATCTGGAGAACATTAAAGCATTCTAGACACTTTCTTGAATGATTGGTACAGTTTTCTGAAAGCAGAAGCAGCTATTTTACAGCTAAATTGGGGATCAAATATCAGCTATGTAACATACGTGCGCCATTGAACTAGTACAGGCAGACGATAACCGAATGGACCGGTTGGAGGCAAAATGGCGGTTGCGTCAGCCTGTATATTTAGGAACCTTAGGTAGGAAGGTGCGCTCCATTACTGGAGTATCCTACCGTATAGTGTGCTCCCTACTGGAGTATCTTACCGTATAGTGCGCTCCCTACCGATATTCCGTAGTTCTTCTTCACTGCTCATACTAGAGCTCCTATAGACATCATAGCACATACATGTTTTGATTATCTTCTTCTTCGACCCAGACCGTCGGAACTACCCAAAGGTATAAGGTACGTATTTGTTTGGACGGCCGGGAAGTGCCATTCTATTCAGGCGGGAACCCAGTGGGGACGGCATTCACAAGGACCGTGCTCTCTTTCCCCTACCACCAATTTCTCAGAAAGATTTACGGATGATTCACATATTTAAACGTAGGACGCTGTAGCCCAGTGGTTAGCGCGTGGGAATTGCACACGGTAGGTCCGGGTTCGATTCCTTCCGCTGCTAAAATTACCGCCGTGTTCACGCGGAGTACGATCATGTTAAACATGTGGGTCCGTAAGTCCTTCCGAGAGGTTGGTGGTAGAGGAAGAAGGCTACGATCCCTGTGGACGCTTCTCCCACTGGGTTCCGGCCTAAATCTTCCCGGCCGTCCAAGCAGTTACCTTACACCTTTATGGTAGGTCAGACGGTCTGGGTCTCAACAACAACATATTTAAACGTGCCTGAACTCTGCGTGAACACGCGGACAGTTGAGGAAGTGTCGGAAATCAAAATCGGGTGCAATCCCTGTGCGCTAACCACTGGGCTGTCCTACCCTATGTTTTGATTTTAAACTTTATCAATGTGAGGTTATTTTCGTTAATTCTGAGCACTTTTCATCATGTTGGCAGCATTTAAAACGTCCCCAAGTTTGTCGCCAAGTGGGACAGACGAACGGATGGACGTTATTGAAATATACTTAATATACCATTGCACGATTTTGGAATGAACTTTTGCAAAAATCATTCAAAAGTCAGGACTGACACAGACTTTATAACGCTAGTATGAATTGTTACTGAGGCATTACACGTTTTTTCAAATAAATTTATAAAAAAAAAAAAATATGTAACATTGAAAAAGAAGCAAGTGTTATTAAGTATGTTCACTTTCCATATGCAATATTATGCAACACATCTGTTAATATGTGATTTCATTCACGAGAAAAGATACTTTTCGAATCAGTTTTGTATTTTGACGCCAAAAAATTCGCCCAACGTCATTTATTTCGCGAGATATTAATTAAATGTTAACTGCATTTTGATGAGGATTTTGCACGTTGGTATGAACGAGCCATTCTGATCAGACTTCTAAGCTGCCATAAGCACCCAGTTAGAAATTACATGATATTAACTGAATGCCAAAAACATTGCGCCATTGATCTTGCACACTATTATTTTGCTGCGAAAGAGGCAAAATCATTGCATTATTGTTATGAACGTATAGTCTAGAATCATGGTTGTACACGAAGAATACAAGAATGAGTTCAAGTTTCTGGATAACTTACTTTTATTCACAAGCACAAAGAAAACAGGATCAGTATACAATCAAACGGCACTTAAATGCGCCACTAATTTAACAAAACCTATATAAATAAAATTGAAAATCTGTCTGTCTGTCTGTCTGTTTGTCCCGTCATCACGGGAGAACGGCTGAACCTCATTTCGTGAAATTTTGTGGGTAGCCTGAAAATGGTCCCACTTAAAATTTAGTCTATGTTTGGAGTTTCTACGATCAGTGATTCTCGAGATATTAGTAAAAAACCACATTTTCGTTTGTCTCATCATCACGACAGAACGGCTAAACCGAATTTGATGAAATTTTGTAGATATCCTTTAAATAGCCCCACCATAAATTTAGCCCAAGTTTCGAGTATCTAAAACTAGGGGTTGTTGAGATATTAATGAAAAACGAAACTTTTTCCTAGGAATTCTACTCTCTAACTCCGTGGTTTATCCAAACGAAAAGCTTGAAAATCGTTTGAAAGTGAATTAAAACTTTATCTTTGAGTTTGGTGAGAGATTTTTTGCGCTAATTAGTCACATTCTGAAATTATGAATTGTTTGAAACATGATTTAAATGGGAAATCTATCTTCATGGTTTGTTTTTTACAAGCTTTTACTGAACAAAAGTATAAATAAATCAAAATGGTTATTTAATTTAGCAGTTTATGAGAAGATTCTACCTTATATCATGTTGCTCAGAAACGCAATTAAATTAAATCTGTCTGTTAATTTTAATTATTATTTTTTCGATTTGAATAATAATTAAATGGATATAAAAATATATTTTAGAAAAGAACGATTTGGTTTTTCTTATAGCATTTTTGACTAGATAATATCAATTGCGGTCTTCAGGTTTAAACATTATTATTATTGATATTTTCGGGGATTATTGATTCAAGGATTATTGATATTTTCAAGTTATTATGCCATTATTTTATTATGACAAAAATTGTTTAAACTCATATATTGTACGTTGTACGAGTAATCTTCTACAAATACACTGGTATATATTCCAATCTACGAGAATATAAGTAGTACAGGTATATTGGCATATGTTTTGATATATATTGGCATATTTTGGAATCAATTACGACATTCTGGTATAAAGATTACGGGGATTATTAATATTTTCAATTTATTATGTCATTTCTTTTATTTTGGCAAAGATTTTTGAGACTCATATTGTAATACGGGTAATCTTCTAATGTACTAATACAGGTTATATATTCTAATATTCGCGTATATAAGTAGTACGGGTCCTATACAATTTTAATGCTTTCATTTTGCATATATTGATTCAATTCCTTTTTTTTTGTAAACTTGCTTACAAAAGGGGCCCGGATGTTTCATTCTTCAGATCTGCCCGTGAAGATAATTGTTCATAGTGAGAACATGTATTTTTAGACTTCTCTTTAGGAGCAATAAATTTAATATTTTAACAGAATTTGCTTATGCTTGCGAATTATAAGTTTTTTATATTGTGTACTCCGTACGAAGAACGGGTATGCTGCTAGTAACTGATATTATTCACAGAATGTTGACGAAAGTAATTTCACCAAACAACAGCTACAAAAATCACAGTCTATTGTACCTCGTGTCATGTTCATTCATTAACTCCCTTGCAAAAGCGGGATGAGTCCTTTTTATAGTCTCTGTAGAAATTTCTGGAAATATATATATCTCAAAGAATAATCGTTCTATCTAGAAGTTTCTGGAACATTCCGGAACTCACCAAATGCTGCCGAATTGTCGATAAATCGCCAAATCTGGAAACCATTTTTCTAAATTGGAAATTCTGGCAACCCTGGGATCACATCATCCTGACGTCATGCACTGTATTTTCTTCGCCTGGCCTTCGAGGCGCAAACGGAATATTGAGAGTTCGCAACATTATGTAGGAAGAGTTATGTGTTGCCCACATCATTTTTCATCAATATTTATTGAACTTATATAATATGCTGCAACGGCATTTGAGCAAATATTTTTCTATTTCGAAATCCTTTTAAACTCTTCAAAATGTATTTGCAAAATTAGATATTTTAAGAGCTGTGCAAATATACTCCCCCCAATCTCTATTTACTAATCTGATTTCATTTAAAAATGTTCCAAAAATGTTAAAGCCCAGAAAAATATTGCTATACTATTTAAAATCTAGTAAATATTAATACTAATAAAGTAAATAATGATAAATTTATGAAGGACTCTTCAGAGGTATGCATGTGGTGTGTACACTTTATTTCCGATGGAAATATTATGAATTTTTATTCTCTTTTATACATTAATTACTTTCCCTGCAATACATAGTGCACCCTGCAATACATAGAGTAGGGAAAGTAATGGAATCATGTGTGAAATCACAAGTCCAGTTTTCGAAAGATGTACACATTTTGAGACTTTTAGAATACGGAAAACTATTTTTAGCGTGACGTCTGTGTATGTCTCTCTCTCTCTCTCTCTGTGTGTGTGTGTGTGTGTGTGTGTGTGTGTGCAGAGGCTGTATCCACTCTAGTTCAAAAACTAATTGACTAAATTTCATTAAATTTTATTTGTCACTTGTGGATTGCCCTGGTGTTGATTAGATGTTGGTTCTATTCGGGATAAAATAACTTGCCTTTTTTGCGAAATGGCCGCAAAAAATGTCTGTATCCACTCTAACTGAAAACACTAATATAACAAATTTCCCAAAATGTGGTAGATAAGTCACTTGTAGTTCACCCTGGTGCTGATTAGATTCTGGTGCAATTTGGAAAAAAAGAACCTGCCTCTTATTTTTGATAAATGGCCTGCAAAAATCGTCAAAATCTAAAATAAAAGATTATATATGCTAAAATGTATTAATGACATGTTTGTTTTATACACACTTTTTGACGATGAAAAGAATAAGACCAATCTGATTACACTAGGACTAGCCGTTCTCGAGATATTTTAGTTTTTCCGCATTTTCTCTACCCTACCTTTGAAAATAAGTCCAGTTACAAAATGTGAACTATAATTGAATTAAAAGTGCAAATTCAGTGTAATTTTAAATAATTATGGGTTTTATTTTGTGTAATTAAACCTATTTTAATGAATTATTAAAGAAGTAAAGAAAAAATGAATTTCAGTTTGTAGGGAAAGTCATGTGCTAGCCACATCTGATTTTTTTTTTAATTTCACGACAGTATGCAATCATCCTACTCTTACTAACGCCTTAATTTGCATTATAAATTCTATTTAGAGCAGAATACTGAGCAGGATACTGATGCCAAGTTTTTCAATAAAGACAATTCTCGCAAACCATGCAAATAATAAATTACTTTGGAGTTAGTTACAATGTGGAAATATATTCTAAAGAATCTTCCTATAGCACACAAGAGCAGAGTAATGTTTTATTAAAATATTCTTTTCTGACTCCAGTGCATGAGAATAGTTTAAAACTTTCAACAAAATAATTTCCATAAGAATTTCATTACTTTCCTTCTACAACGCGGAATGGAAGATGGAAGGTGATGAAGTAAAGTTAGATGCCAATACTTAATTTCATTTTGAAGAGATAAGATGTGATTCGAAATTCTCAAAGAGTGGAATATGTGCTATTGCGCAGGATTTATGCAAATATGATCGGATTTGTAAGACTATAGGTTTAATATTGGATTGCCATAAATTATAGTGGAAGTTAAAAGTGAATTGCCTTTAAGGGTTTTATTATTATACTAAAACGAATTACTAGGCATTGCTCGGGTTTTAAATAAGTACAAATAATTAAAAAATTTGATGTGGGCAGCACATGAATTTCCCTGTAGACTCATATTTACGTTGTCCCTATTTATTCAGTAATTCAGTAAATTCAGTTTAATTGCACAAAATAACACTCATGATTATTACTTTCCTTATATACATAATGTATAAGGAAAGTATTGGGACGGAGTTGAAAATTCGAATTCGAGTTTACGACGGGAGAACACGTTTCAAGCATCCCTGATCACGAATCGAACATTTTTGAGGTTATGTCTGTGTGTGTGTGTGTGTATATGTGTGTTAAATTTCTTATCGTTGAAATGGACTCTGCAGACTATTAAAATTAAAAAAAGTATAGTATTTAGGTATCATAATAGATAACAAACTTGAAGCGCTCATATTTACCACTTGAATTTATTATTACCACTTATTTAACAATTGGGTGGGTTAATTAGGTTTTGCTAAAATTCTGTTATCAGATAGTACTTGAAAAAAAATTATTATAGTATGTGCAGGAGTATGGATTAACAAGTTAACAAAAAAAACAAGAAAGATCAATCATGCATAAGCATTGATTATGAAACAATTTCCAACTGAAATGCAATTTCATTTAAAAATCTCTAAAATATGATACATTCAGTGGTGATATATTTTACATTATCACAGTACTACAGTAATTTATTATACTTCAATATTTAAAACTGTATCGAAATATAGATCATCTGATTCTCTATGCAAAATCAATGAATATTTCATTCTTATAACTTGTATTCCAGACTCCAGAGCTAAATAATTTTGTGCGAAAAAAATTCAGCAATTCTTATGTAACTCACCTTACAATCGCTTGAGATATTTGCATTTTGCATATGTTAAAATTAGGCTTCATTGAAGAAATAATAGCAGTTTAGGGATCATTTAAAATCACAACTATTGTAATTGCGTAGGCACGGAATTTAGATACACAGATATACAGATAATATATGTGTGTGCGTATGTATGTATTCAAAGTATTTGAATCGTGGCGAAGATCGGAACTCGAATTTTCGAAGGATCTACACGTTTTGGGACTTTCAGAACACGAAAAAACTATTTTTAGGAAGACGTCCGTGTGTGTAAGAGTGTATCTGTGTGTGTTTCTGTGTGTCTGTGAGGATATTGCATCCACTCGAACTGAAAAACTACTGGACAGAATTTAATAAAATTTGGTAGGTATGTTTTTTGTGGGAAACTCTGATGTTCATTTGATTATAGTACGATTCGTAATGAAAGAATCTGCCTTCTTTGCGAAATGGCCGGCAGAAATTGCCTTTACCAACTCTAGCTAAAAACTAATGGTACAAATTTAACACAATTTGGTGTATAATATTTCAATAACCTACAAGTGATTTATATACCAAATTTAACAAAATTTGCTATATAAATTACTTGTAGGTTATTCTAGTACGATTCGGGAAAAAGGAACGGGCTGTTTTTGCGAAATGACCCTCAAAAATCGTTAAATATAAAAATAAAAGACTACGTGTGCTGAATTATATCAATTAAATCCCTATTTTATACGTGATTTTTGACAACAAAAAGAATAAGACTAACCCTATTCCTCTAGGACTAGCCATTCTTGAGATATTTTAGTTTTTTTTTGCGTTTTCGCTACGGCACTTTTGACAATAAGTCCATTTATCAAATGAGAACCAAATTTAAGTTTAAGGTGCAAATTCAATGTCATTAAAAATACTTATGGATGTTACTTTGTGCATATAAACTCAATATATTATTGAAGAAATAAAGTGAACGTGAATATGAGTTTGCAGAGAAAGACATGTGCTGTCCACATCAGAATTTTTAACAATATTACAGCAATGATTTATAGAAGTGAACGGGCATTATCTGCAGGCCATTTCGAAAAAAAATGTAGGATCTATATTTAAAGATCCACCAAATTGTAGAATAAAATGTTATACAAATTTAAGCTATATACCAAATTTTCACACTCTAGGACGTAGGAAGGTGCATTAAAAACGCCATCAAATAAGTATATCATGAAAAGTTATGTAAAATTAAAAAAAAATTTGAAAAATTATTATCTATCAAATTTATTTTAAAATGTGAAGCCTGTCTCATATACAAATTAATTAAACTCTTGGAAAGATATTAATTATATAATATATGTATTTTTTCTTTCTGGAGGATATCGCAAAAATCCGAATTTAATTGAATTCGTTTTTCTCCATGTATTAAATAATTTTTAATTAAAAAACTACCTAACATATTTTACTGAAATTTTTTTTATATATTTCATGGGATAATGTGAATATTTCCTAAACATTTCGAAGCTATTTGTGAATTTTAAATGTACTTAAACAATGTTTGAAAAATTAGGTCTTATAGGGTTCAATGTATTTCATTTTTTCAACTCGGGTTCAATAAAAACTAATTGGGTGATATGATTTATTTATATTCCCATAGGTCTCACAGACCGTCTGGAGCATATTAAATATTCATTTTAGTCATTTTTACGGCAGTTATCGTGCTAACGGACAGACAGACAGACAGACAAACAGACAGACGGAAAGACAGACAGACAGAATGAACAAAGTCATAAACACTTTTCAACTATGTTGTAAAGTGTTAAAGCTGCAGAATGTTGTTATTACTTCGGCAATGCATAAACCATTACTACTTATTAAAGACATCGGGTATAGAACATCTTTTAGCTTGCTTTAGGTTCTATATTAGGTACCGCCCCTTACTATTGGTACATTTAATAAATAAATTTTACTCTGGAGAAAAAACGGAGATTTTATTAATTATGATATACCTTCATCTGGATGATTTGATAACAATAGTGAAGTTTTATTCCCCGCACGAGCGTCTGTCTTAGATGAATGTAATAACAAGATGAAATGTAATGTTTACAATGATGAATAGAAAACAGATAAGAACGTTTAATTTTCTGTTTGTGTTTTAGAGGATGATATTATAATATATAGTTGCGAACGTGTATAGTGGCATCAATGGAGTTTCTTTTGAGAAAAAGAGGGAAAAAGCCCTCGTACAAGCGTTCTCTCCCATGACGTGAACTAGGGTTACTATATGAAGTTAGGAAGGCGGGTTGCCAGATTTGGCAATTTATCACGAATTTGGCGACTTTTCAAAGGTTTGAGAAGTACCTCAAAATAACGAATATTCCACCAGATATGATAGATTTCTAGAAGTTTCTAAAGGGAGTCTTTAAATGGAGTCATCACTTAGTTGAAGAGCAGTCGACGTGATCCGAACTACATTGAACTGTGATTTTCTTCAATGTTTTTGGAATAGTAGTCGCTGTTTTGTGAAATGAGATACATCAATGTTTTGTGACTAGTATCGACTACTTAGTGAAATTAGTGGAACATTTAGGTGCTGTTTTACTGTATGTTGTTCCTGCTTACGCCGTGCTTGTAAATAAACGTGTTAGTTATCCAGAAGTTCGGACTCATTCTTGTATTCTGAGCGTACATCCACGATTCCAGAGAATACGTCATAGCAATACATAATTTTTGTTATAAACTTAATTCTAATAATACAGCAATGCAAACGGAAATGTTGGCTATAGTGTATGCAATTTTTTAATCTAAAGAAAAATTAAATTATTTTAAATATATTTGGTGACAGCTTATCCTCTATTTTGACCTTAAATTCAATTATAAATCAAGTAATTTGAAAAATGGGAAAAGAACTGTCTGGAAAAATGTTAAACTTAGTTTGGTTAATTCTCACACTGGTGATTTACGGAATGAGATTGCAGATCAGTTTGAGAAATTGGATGCTGAAATTGAAGTAGAAATAGAAATTTCACTTATGTATTCACTCCTTTCCAGGGTTTTAAAAAATTATATAATAGATAAATTGGTAATATTTTCACGCCCGGAAGCAAGAAAATTTGAAGTGACACAGTTTGTCATTTACACATCGGTTACAGAAGATTTTGGTATTAAGCATAACGTTGCCACTTAAATAACTATCCCGATTGGCTGACTTGAACTCACGTGTTTGAAAACTGGAATGCCAAACATCACATATTTTTCCAGACGTTGTCCTATACTACCAGAAAACCAAATTAAGCACTACTGCAGGAGCTGCTGTAAGACTTTTGGGACAGGATAAGGTATTTTTTGGCACAATATCCTGATTTAGTTGGCTCCAGAGTTTTTTCAACCACTCCTACACGGGAAGAAATAAGCAATAGGACAGCTGAGAAGCAGCTGCATTGGTTGTTGTTGAGACCCAGACCGTCCGACCTACCAGAAAGGTGTAAGGTAACCGTTTGGACGGCCGGGAAGTGCCACCCAATTTAGACCGGAACCCAGTGGGGGAGGCATCCACAGGGACCGTACCCTCCTTCCCCTACCACCAACCTCTCGGAAGGACTTACGGACCCACAGGTTTAACGTGATCGTATTCCGCATGAACACGGCGGCAGTTGTGGCAGCGTGCAAATCCAGCGCGCAAACCACCGGGCTACCGCGCCCGAAATGTGCCAACAGCACGCGGTGTTTCCAGGTGATCACCCACCCAAGTACTAACCGCGCCCGATGCTGCTTGACTTCGGTGATCTAACGAGAACCGGTGTTTTCAGCACGGTCGGGCAGTTGGCTAGCAGTTGCATTGGTGGTGGTAATGTGGTTAGATTGAACTAAAAAGAAAACTTCGTGTCAACTTCTTTCTTGTATGTCTCAGACTGTTGGGAGATAAAGCTTTTCCACCTATATAAATTTTCAGCTTACATTTTCCCCCAATTTCAATAACTCTAAGAGGACTGAGCTTTGATTGGCTGAAAGACAAAACACATGAACTTAAATCACTATCCCTTCTTTAAAACAAGAGTAGTTTAAATAAGGTTTACTTTCTATGATGGAATGTTGCTGTTGAAGGTGTCACATCCAGTGGTTGAATGACAAAAAATGAATCAATTCTTTATTGGATTTATACTTTATTGCATTTTATTAATGTGGCAACATCTTCCCAATTTTTGCTCATCTTAAGTCTTGAAACATCATGCTGCATCAGGATAGTTTTTCAAGGTATACGATCAAACAAAATGAATAATAGGTCTGAATCATCTGTTCCTACAACCGCATCAGCATCGTAGTTTTGACTTTGTAGATCAGTGTGAGAGCATCTCTATCTGATTGGTGTACTATTATTTTTATAGTTCAGAAGTAGGGTTACTTCATTCGAATCAATTTATTATTGTTTTATTCTAAAGTTTTAGCAAAAATGAACTTGGTCAGTTGTTGTTGCCATATTTTCCATAAAAACAATATTTGCAAACATTTTCGACATCGTTTTTCTTTGCCTTTCAATACTCTTTGCATTGTAAACAGATGTGTACCCATAAAAAATTATCATATCGTAAAAAGAGAAATATGTATTTGCACAAAATTTACACATTTTAAGCAAATGTCTTGTGTCACATTTGGTTAAAAAACCATTGCATGATGAAAGAATCCTCCATTTACAACAGACAGGAAATCTGGTAGTGTTTCTACACACGGCTCAACAGATTCGATTATAGCCACGAAAGTCGACTTAACATTTTCTTTTATAGAAGCATTATCAAACAGGAAGAGGGATATCAGTGCTAAATCATAACTGAGATGTTTCCGAAGGCTTTAATTTGATTGAGCTGCATTTCTTCTGAAAGACTGCGAAGAGTTTAGAGCTACAACTTCCTTGCTGACTTTGATGGTATTGTTTGTAGTAGATATATGAACGACTATGTTCTGCCTTTCTAGTTTTACGGTTATAAAGTATCAACCAGCCATTTTTAATAATAATGCTACACCAACTTTCTTTGATATATCACAGTCTGTTTGACAATCAGCAGTTAAACCATTAGCAATATTTATGAGTAAATCCTTTCCCCGAGTTTACAAAAGGGGGCATAGTAAACCAGATAGTTTCTTTAAGTCACTATCATCTGTGTATTTACGAGGCGGTCTAAACTTAATATATTGTTTCGAAGAGACAATAATTATTTTATTTGAATTCAATTTGGAGGGAAAGATCTGGGCAGTCGCAGCTGATGCTTGGACTGTTCTGGTTAACTCATGTTGTTTTACGTCCAGAGTCATCTTAGCGTTTGTTAAGAGTGCGCTGTTTTTGATCTAAGATGTCTCATGAATAACACCTTCGTAACAGTTTTAGTCACTTACTTTTTTTGTACCTATTTCCTTCAAAGAAATATTGGAAAGTATATAATCCGGTAAGGTTTCTGCCAAGTTTGTTTTAATCATTTTACGATATTTTCTTTTCTACGACTTCTAATCAGCAATAAAGACTACAATTTCTTTTAAAAGAATAACTTTCTTTACTTTCCCTTACGTAGTATTGAGAAAGTATTGTTTTTACGAAAATTTTCGATTTCGAGATTTTGATGACAATATATGCTTTAAGACTTTCTGCACGCAGCTTGCCCAGTTTTAGCGTGATGTCCGTCTATCTGTCTGATGTCTGTGGTCAATTTCTTGCCTACACAATAGCAGCCACAAATATTAGTGGAGTTTCACGAAACTTTATATCCGACTTCGTAATCAAACAATCTAAAACTAGATAGCATTTTCTTTTTCAATTCGAGCGAAAACTTTGAATTTTATTCTAAATTTTATGTTTTTACTTTCCTTATATACATAGTATAATGTATAAGGAAAATATTGTAACTAAGTTGGAAATTCGAATTCGAGTTTTCGACAGGAGAGCTGGTTTCAAGCATCCCTGATCACGAATCGAACATTTTTGAGGAGATGTCTGTGTGTGTGTATACATGAAAGTATGTGTGTGTGTGTGTGAAAGTATATGTGGATGTGTGAAAGTATGTGTGTGTGTTAAAGTATGTGTGTGCGTTTAAAAGTATGTGTATGTGTGTGTGTGTGTGTGTGTGTGTATCAGTGAGTCTGTGGAGATGATATCTCATGAACGAATGGAGCGATTTAAATGAAATTTAGTACACAAATTACAATCCGTGAATACTGGAAGTCTATTGTTTTTAAATACAATCGAATGTTCAGAACATCCCTAAATTTTCGAGTGAATAATCCTAAAAAAATCAAAACCTTTAATTAAGTTACGCAAATAGACATTTCTTATGTACTTTTTCCTTAGAAAACGATTGACATAAGCTTTAGAAAGCTAGCATGAACCATTCTCGAGATATTGCATATTTTTAAAATAAAGTTATCAAAAAATCCCATATATTAAAAAAAATATTAACTGTTGAGAAACATGTTCAATTTTCATATGTAATATCATGCGATAAATTGGGTGGTATCATTCTCTTAGATCTAACTCGTTCCATTCATGAGAAAAGGTACTTTGAGTAATACTTTCGTATTTAAACTCCAATAGTCATTTATCTGCTATAAGAATAACTTTTGTCTCCTTCAATAACGCTTGGCGAAATTTTAGCGATGAATTTTGCGGTATGTCGTCAACTTGACGACTAAATTAATGTTGCCAAATTAACTTTAAATGTTGCCAAATTAACAAAAATCTCGCCAAATGGATAAAAATGAAGCTAAATAAATGAAAATGACGACTAATTGACAACAATTCAATATCTTGGAAGGAATATAAGTATCTACTATAAGAATAATCTATTTTTCTTTACTGCAAAAGTGTTAAATTCATTGCATTATATAAGAAAAGTTATGTGCTGCCCACATCAGATTTGTTTATCCTGCCAGCATAGGGCAAAATTTGACATAATCACGCATAAAAGGGTTTATTTGTAGCTCAATGATCAATAGACTTTATAGTTTCAATCAATGTTGTGAAAAATAGCTTTGATACAAATGTTTTCATTCATGACGTCATTATCCCCCTTTGGGGTGCAAGTTACTACCCCGGGGGCACATTGTCCAGCATGGTATTAATCGAAAGATTTTTTTCAAGCCCGTTAAAGAGAATTGTAACACAATATAGCTGTAATCATTTGTACTCACGATACCGATTTTTGAATTTTTTCTTGCAAATTTTGAAATAAATTCATTTGGGTATGAGAAAGTCGAGTTGAGCCACTTTCCAGCTAATTTCGGTTAATTTACCAGCATTTATTTTGAATGTCTTTTCTAGATTAAAAAGTACTATGATCTAGAGAGTAGAGTCAATTTATAGTGTCAACCATTTCAAATTGATTAGCTATACAATGAAACTATTAAGATGAGTGATGACAATTTAATAAAAAAAATTAGAATTAATATGATTGTAATGAAAAAGTTACATTTTACAAAAAAATGCTTCTAACATTTTTGAGAAATAAATACGCCCCATAAATTGATTTATGTGGGTGAATCTTTACAAAAGGAAATTATTCTGCTTATTTCATTTTTAAGTTGAATAAACCTTTTAGTTTTTCTTTTAATTTATGTATATATACAAATATAAAAACATTGAGTTATCTATATAAGAAGGGCGAACATATAATTTATCATTCAAACTAGAAAGCTAAACAATTCTCTTTATATAACATTTATTTTTACTTTCCTTATATACATAATGTATAAGGAAAGCATTGTGACGGGGTCGAAAAATCGAATTCGAGTTTTCGACGGGAGATCACGTTTCAAGCATTCCTGATCACGAATCAAACATTTTTGAAGTGATGTCTGTGTGTGTGTGTGTGTGTGTGTCAGTGAGACTGTGGAGACGATAGCTGACGAACGAATGGACCGATTCGAACGAAATTTGGTACAAAAATCACAATCCGTAAACACTGGAAGCCTATTGTTTTCATACTCAATCGAATGTTCAGAACTCCCCTAAATTTTCGAGTGAAATTTTGAAAAAATCGTCAAAAAATTAAAACCGCTAATAAAGTTATGCAAATAGATATTTCTTATGTAATTTTTCATTAGAAAACGATTGACATAAATTTTAGAACGCTAACATAAACCGTTTTCGAGATATTGCACATTTTCAAAAAAATTATCAAAAAGTTATATAAAATAAAAAAAAAATTCCTATTGAGAAACATGTTCACTTTTCATATGTAATACCATGCAATAAATTGGGTGACATCATTCTCGTGGATCTAGCTCGTTCCATTCATATAAAAATATACTTTGAGTAATACTTTTGTATTTGAACGCCAGTAGTCATTTATCTGCTGTAAGAATAACTTATTTCTCCGTCCATAACGCTTGGCGAGATTTTGGCGACGAATTTGGCGGAATGTAGCCAACTTGGCGACATTTTTAATTGTTGCCAAATTAACAAACATTTCGCCAAATGGATAAAAATGACGCTAAATCAATAAAAATGACGATTCATTGAAGAAAATTCAATATCTTGGAAAGAATATAAGTATCTACTATAAGAATAACATTTTTTAAACTGTACAAGTAGTAAATTCATTGCATTACATAAGGAAAGTCTTGTGTTGCCCACATCAGATTTTTTTTTAAAGAAGTGCTGTTTTTTCTTATATTTGTTGACTTCTCTATCAAAGGGCTATTTAAAAAATATATCTCTAAAAAAATAAGTTTAACATATTGTGGGAACTAAATAAAAAAGGAAGGAACTTAAAATTATAATTAACATTAACATTATTACTACTACGTTGTGTTCGCAATAACCCTCCAATTATTTAACCTCTGCATGAGGAATTATTAATTAATCTGTAAAGGAATTATTAATTAATATGTTACCAAAAGGATTACACCAATTTAACTTTAACAATAAAACAATTAATAACAATATAAAATATTTCTTAAATTCAATTACAAATATTACTCTGCTTACTAATTATTTAGGAAGATAGCATGTGAGATAGCATGTGAGATCAGTAATCATATGTCTAACGTATTTTGATAACCTGTGAATATTTGAGGAACACATACCTTCAATTTCGGCATTTGCACTGCACACATCAATAGATCTCCATTATTTGGGAACCTCTACGCAGCACTCTTCATTTCTAGTATTGTCTTTCTATCATAATGTCGGGCAAGTATCAGAAAAGTCATCGATGTTATGTCATAATTAAGTTATTTGCACAAGTCATGATCCAAGTTATTTACACAAATCATAACGTCGCACCAATCTTAACTCCTCTTACCTTTTAGCACCAATCTTAACTCCTCTTATTAAGTCATCACTCTGTATCTCTTCTCGTCATTCTCCTTCTGTCACAGGTTGTGGTTCCCTCTTTCTCGGGGGTGTCATTTTCCCCCTTGCTTTTATTTGTAGCATTGAGAGTGACGCAGCAAGTCCCTTATTCCATTTGTTACTTATTTAACCAGTGGAACCATTCCACATCCTCGTAAGGGCCAGCTCGACCCACTCTGTCATGGCCCCCCTAAATGTATGATTTTATGACATTTGAGTTCACGTGTCGTAAAACTCGGCGCCATCCAGACTGGCAGTATTGTTTGCCGTCTTAGACATAATAAAGAATTGGCATAAAGCTGTCTCATCAAAGTGTGAGATCAATTTTTGGTCTCACACACACACACACACATATATATTTATATATGTATATATATGTATATATATATGTATATATATGTATATATATATATATGTGTGTGTATATATGTATATATATATATATATGTATATATATATACAGAGAGAGAGAGAGGGATAGAAGCCAACAAATATACGAAAAAACAACGCTTCTTTAAAAATTTTTTTTATATAAAATGAATTTTTTAGTGTTCTGGTTTGAATGATAAATTATATGTTCGCCCTTCTTATATAGATAACTCAATGTTTTAAGGCAATATAAAAGATATATAAAGAGTGTAAAAGGATTTATTAAGATCTGTTTTATCATTGAAATACTTTCGTATCCTTCAGATGACACAGATATTACTTCGTTCATTAAACGGGAGTAAATGCTTTTCGTGCCTAAAACATTTTTCGCCCAAAGTAGACATCTACGTACCAAAAGGTGTTTATTACGATTAGACACTTTTTAGAATCCTTTTGTCTGACACCAAATTGAGGTATTTTCGTCTTCTCCAAATCATTAAAGCCAAATTTTGTGCAGAATAAGACTTCCACATGAAAAAGCAAATAACATGGCGATTTTTACTTCTTCATGCGTAGTATTGAGAAAGTATTGTTCTCACAAAAATTTTCGATGTGGATATTTTGATGCCAACATATGTTTTAAGACACTTTGAACACGTTTTGACTATATTTGAAGTGATGTCCTTCTGTCTGTACGTGTGTGGTCGATTGTTTTGTGTACACGATAGCGGCTTCAACTATAAATGGATTTTCACCAATTTTATATCCGGCTTTGTAATATAAAATCTAGAACTAGATGGATTGTTTTTTAACTCGAGCAAAAACTTATTTGAAATTTTGTATTTTTTCAACATGGCAACATAAGACCAAATTTGATATAATCATGCATAAAAGGGTATATTTATGGCCCAATTATCATGAAACTTTACAGTTTCAATCATTGCTGTGAAAAATAGCCTTGACACAATGTTTATGTTCGTGCCGTCATCAGCCTCCATCGGGGGGGGGGGGGAAGAGGAAGTTGTCATTCCCCAGTGGTACATTTTAAAGTATGGTATCAATCGAAAGATTTTTTCAAGCCCTTTAAAATGAAGGATACCACGTACTTGTAATCATTTAGTACACTTGTAATCATTTAGACCCATAATACAATTTTTCGAAATTTTTTTTGTAAAATTTGAAAGAAAAAAAGCTACTTACCCTCCTGTTAATTTGCATTTTAGGTGAGGAGTGTGCAAATTTAGCAGACGTAATTCTCATGGAGCTGCAATACTTGGGAAATTACTCTATCGATTGATATCAAATTTTGTGCTATTATGTAGCCACATGCTTGTAAGAATAGTGTCAAGATTTTGTTGACTAAGTTCGTGCGTATTGCTTGCATGCAAAATTTCTCACTATTTAATTTTGTAATCAGTTTTTTCTGAAAAACTAGTCAGCAGAGTGAAGCCACATTTTGTACAGAGGTCAGCGTCGATACGGGTGGGAAACAACGTCACGTTATTATTTTCATTTTGGCCACATCGAGAGCGCTGTCGGGCGCTTAAGGGAATTTGACATTCTATTGGAACATTTCCAAAATTACTCAGCTAAATGACACCAAACTTTATTAAAAATAGGCTGTTACAGCAACCTGGTATCTTCATATTGTACTCTTTAAAGACGTGAAAATATAGTTAAAATTTACTGGAGTGTGACTTTACTCGACCTGCTGCAGCAGGTGCAATGTTTCTGTCAGCGATTTCCATGGACGCAAATGCCTGCAAAGGGGGATCGAACTGTTTGGGATAGGGTATGTCAAATACCTGTCCTTTTGGGAGGTTCTTCGTTTGAGATGGACGCGGTCCCACGCGTAAGCAAAAGGTTGAATACATTTTTTTCGAAATACAGTCTCAACAACATACTAAAATTTCATTTTGTTAAAAGTCTTTTTACTGCAGTTATCGTGCGAACGGACAGACAAATAGACAGAATGAACAAAGTCGTAAACACTTTTCAACTATGTTGGAAAGTGTTAAAAATTGTTTAAATTAAAGTTAATTGGAATGAATTTAACACGATTAACGAATAAACTTGCCATGCTTTGATAGCACGAGCTTGGATTAGAGATCAAAGATCGTTGTAAAAAATGTTCTTCGATCTTTTTTATGATGTCAAGATAGAAACTCTGTTAATATTTTCGATTATTGAAGAACCGTGCTTCAACATAAAATAACTAAAAAAAAAAATAATTCGAATTTTTAAATCATCTCGCCGAGGTGTGCTTTACGAAGAAGCGAAGCACCTCTGCAGAGATTTTAACCACTGTCCGACGTTTCGATTTTACTCTACACACAGATAGACAGACAGACAGAACGACAAACATCTTCTAGATTTTGACGACATTTACTGGACATTTAACAGAAAAAATGTCAGGTTCTGTCTTTCCAAATTATACCAGAATCTCATCAGCGTTAGAGTAACCGACATGTGATTTACCCCCAAAAATTTTCGAATAGTTGAGCTAAAGTAGATATATACATTACACAGACACAAATATATATACACTTACACCTTCGGATAGGTCAGCCAACGGTCCTACCGTGCTGAAAACACCCGTTCTCGTTAGATCACCGAAGTCAAGCAGCATCGGGAGCGGTTAGTACTTGGGTGGGTGACCACCTGGGAACACCGCGTGCTGTTGGCACATTTAGGGTGCTGTAGCCGGTGGTTTGCGCGCTGGATTTTCACGCTGCCACAACTGCCGCCGTGTTCATGCTGAGTACGATCACGTCGGTAGGTCGGACGATCTGGGTCCGTAAGTCATTCCGAGAGGTTGGTGGTAGGGGAAGGAGGGTACGGTTCCTGTGGATGCCTCCCCTACTGGGTTCTGGTCTAAATTGGGTGGCACTACCGGCCGTCCAAACTGTTACCTTACATCTTTCTGGTAGGTCGGACGGTCTGGGTCTCACAACAACTCTATTTGCCTGAAACATAGTGAGAAAGGGCAGTTTTAAAAAAAAGGCATTTTGCCCTGATAAATTTCAACTTTTGAAAAATATGATTCTTCCAATTCGCGTGCACTTTACGTACGTGTACGAAATTTCATTTCCCTACATGTTCTGATATTGTTTGAGTAGAATGGATCTCAAAATGTAGGCAAATGTTGATTTCATTGGGAATTGAAAAATAATTTCACTTCCTTCGTCTATAATAAAATATTACAAATTTTTAATTATTTTATCTCGCTGCACTGTTAAAAATAGCACTGTTAAAAATATTTCTGTTTGAATAATACATTTTACGGTTGCCCTACTTATACAGAGAACGCAATCATTATAAGACTGTATAAAACAGATATGAAAAGTGTAAGAAGCTTTATGAAGTTTTAGCTTTCGTGTTTTATCACTGCAGTTATATTTTATCTTATACTATGCTTCTCTACTTCTTATTTAGAAAAATAACATATAAACATTATGATCGCAAACTTGCATTTAATCTATGATAAAATCGTACTTCATGAGAATTTTATGTGATACACTTCGTAAAATTACAAGTTTATATTCTTATGCGACATACCGAAAATTGCTTTGCCCGTAATAGCTCATAAACCTTTGAATTTTTAACTGCATTCAAAAGAAAGTAAAAAAAATATGATGCGGGCAGCACATTACTTACTCTACAGACTCAAATTCTTTTCCTCTTGAATAATCTAATAAATTGTGTTTAACTGCTCAAACTGACAGAGATATGTTTTTGTGTTGTATATCCAAGTTTTAATATGTCGTTTATATTCAGTTGACAATTTAATATATTTTATAACGTCGCCAGCAGACCACTTCGCCAAAAAACGTCTGTTCTGTTTACCCAAATCGTATCTAAATCTAATCAGCGTCAATGTATAATCCACAAGTGACTTACCTACCAAATTTTAAGAAATTTCATCGAATAGATTATAACTACAATGAAAAATATCGCCATCTCGTCAAAATTCCGAAAATATTACCCTCACAGCAAAGATCGTCACATGTGTGACAGTAACGTTGTAGTCACGTGGCACCTGGGTCACAGTATGACATCATATTTGTGACTTCTATGCGACGTTATGTATTAGTAACTTTGTAACATCATTGTGACTATATTCTGTGACGTTTCCATAATTTAATTAACACGTAACAATGTGACGACATTATAATGGCAATTACAATGTGACGTCACAAACAAATTAATATGCGACGTCATAAACGACCAGGAAAATGACCCAAATGACTTCTCTGTGACTTTAATATGACATTGCCGAGACGTATTGCGACGTTCTGTGATGTCCCAAAGTCAGAGTGTGACGTAAATCTTACGTCACTGTTAAAAAAAATGCTGTTAGGGTAATATCTCGAGAAAAGTTCATTTTCGAAAAATGTGGTTGATTTTATTCGTTTTGTTGTTAAACATCACGTACAAAATAAGCATTTAATAAATACGTTTCAGTGCATTTAGTCTTATATTGAAGATTTTAAAGATTTTTGCAGGACATTTCACAAAATGAGGCAGGTTCTACTCTCCTCCTTGCTAAAAGCAGGTGCCTCTTCCTGTGCGTCCTTACATCAGCTAAAGACGTTAGGGTGAATATCCTAAATAGCCATTTTATTCGATATGTCTCAAAGAAGGCGTTTAGATGATGGTCAGCGATAGGGAGCAGTGGGCAGGTTAGAATCTTGCCAATCTATTGGAGAAGTTGATGAATTCTTCAGAGTCCCCCATTCGTTGATTTCACGCTTATGGACCCAATTCTAAAACAGAGGAACAATAAGCTGCAGGTCAGGTTTGAGTCGCCCTCGAGTTACAACATTTTCCGATGACCGCTACTTAGTGTTATTGGTCAGACGCAACAGGCAAGCAACAGTACCTGCTTTATGTTCTACACTCGTTGCAGCTACAGGTAGCCCGGTACCCGTTACAACTGTGAGAAGGAGACTGCACGCACATGGCTTTTATGCACGGAGGCCAACCATTTGTGTTCCATTGTCTGCGAGGCATAGACCAGCCTGTCTCCAATGGTGTCAGGAACACGTCAGTCGGACCATAGACGATCGGAGCGATATCCTATTCAACGATGAGTCCAGACTCGCTTTGCAGTCGGACGATCGACGAATTTTTGCGTGGGGAGAGGCTGGTACATGGTATCAAGGGATTAACATCGTCCAGCGCCACTCATTTTCTGGTGGTGGTATCCTTGTATAGGCTGGGATTTCCGTCGATGGACGTACTAGCCTCCTCTTCTTCCTCAACGGTACTGTGACTGACCAAATATATCGCGACGAAATCCTTGTCGCTTACGTTTGCCCTTATGCGGATGCAGTAGGTTCTGATTTCGCTTTTATGGACGCCAATGCCCGGCCACACAGAGCTCGTACAGTAAGCGATTACCTAATGACTGAGGGAATCCAGCGAATGGGGTGGCCAGCGTATTCGCCTGACATAAATCTAATAGAACATGTATGGGATGCTCTCAGGAGAGCTGTAGCTTCCCGATAAATCCTTTCAAACACTATCTAAGAGCTCCAAAGTGCTCTTATCCAAAAGTGGCGATTACTGCCATCCCACCTCATTGAGCATTTAATTGATGGCATGAATTGTCATTGCCAAGTCTACATTAGTGTGAGAGGATGTCATATTTATTATTGACAGACATTTCACATTCAAAACTATGACCTACAGTTTTCTCCATTTTATCTCTTTTTAATGTAAATATACATTCGAAACTCTTTTTTGCAGTATGCAAATAATAGGCAGAGTCCTATTCCATGTTACTGAACAATTTAGAATAAATTGTTGCAATTGTTTCTGATTTATGCCTGATGTTCATTTTCGTGCTTATGTTTTGTAGGGGAGTGTATTTTTCCGAATCGTACAAAAACTTAAGCAACATCGGGATAATCCAGAAGTGAGTCAGATATCAAATTTTGTGACATTTCCCCCATTAGTTTTGAGGCAGAGTGGATATATACGCTGGACAGACAGACAGACACACACACAGATATCACTTTAAAAATGTTTCTTTTTTTGTGTTCCAGAGGGTTTGAAATGACACTCCCATTGCAGATACCAGTATCTCTGGTCCATAGATGCCGATTTGATAAATTATTGAGGATTCAAGATATTTTAAATTAAATGACACATGCATTTTTCAAAGGATTTAAGTCTAATTTAAATTTCACTCAATCAGATTATCCAGCATGATAAGATGTTTCAAGTGCTAAAGTGGAGCAAATTAGAGTAAAGATTTGCTTTTACTTTCCTTATATACATAATGTATAAGGAAAGTATTGTGACGGGGTCGAAAATTCGAATTCGAGTTTTCGACGGAAGAGCACGTTTCAAGCGTCCCTGATCCCGAATCAAACATTTTTGAGGTGATGTCTGTATGTGTGTGTGTGTGTGAAAGTATGTGAGTCTGTGGAGACGATATCTTACGAACGAATGAAGCGATTCAAATGAAATTTGGTACAAAAATCACAATCCGTGAATACTGGAAGCCTATTGTTTTTAAACACAATGGAATGTTCAGAACCCCCTAAATTTTCGAGTGAAATTTTGAAAAAATCATCAAAAAATCAAAACCTTTAATAAAGTTACGCAAATAGACATTTCTTACGTAAGTTTTCCTTAGAAAACGATTGACATAAACTTTAGAACGCTAGCATGAACCGTTCTCGAGATATTGCACCTTTTTCAAATAAATTTATCAAAAAATCCCATAAATTAAAAAAAAAAATTCCTATTGAGAAACATGTTCACTTTTCATATGTAAGATCATGCGATAAATTGGGTGATATCATTTTTGTGGATCTAGCTCGTTCCATTCATGAGGAAAGATCCTTTGAGCAATACTTTTGCATTTGAACGCCAATAGTCATTTATCTGCTATAAAAATAACTTATTTCTCCGCCCATAACGCTAGGCGAGATTTTGGCGACGTATTTGGCGGAATATCGCCAACTTGGCGACTTTTTGAAATGTTGCAAATTAACTAAAATATCGCCAAATAGATAAAAATGACGCTAAATCAATGCAAATGGCGACTAATTGTCAAAAATTCAATATCGTGGAAGGCATATAAGTATCTACTATAAGAAAAACCTATTTCTTTTACTGTAAAAGTAGTAAATTCATTGCATAAGGAAAGTCATGTGTTGCCCACATCAGATTTTTTCTTTAGATAATTATTTATTTCAATTATTTTGCATTTGTACGCGCAACATTATCATATACGATTTAGAGATACTGTCTGAATTTTCAGCTCAATTATCTTTATAACAAGAAAGATCAATCATGCGTAAAGCATTGATTATGAAGCACTTTCCAACTGAAATTGCAATGTTATTTAAACATTTCTAAAATGCGATACATTTAGCTCAGATATATTTTAAATTATCACAGTACTACAATAATTTATTATATTTGATAACTTAAAACTTCATAAAAAATGAATTTTATTTACATGACGTCATCCAAATATAAATCGTCTGGCTTTCGATGTAAAGTCAATGAATATTTCATTGATATCATTTTTATTCCAGACTCCCGAGTTAAATAATTTTGCGTGAAAAAAATTCAGCAATTCTTATACAACTTATCTTACAATCACTTGTTTACATTTTGCATCCATTAAAATTAGGCTTTTTTGTTGAAATAATCAAAATTTGAGAATCATTTAAATTTAAAAATATTGAAATTGCGTTGGCTCAAAATATAGATGCACAGAAAATGCGCAAAAATAAAGTGGTTTTAGGACGGTTGTAACACTAAATATAAATTTAAAAGAACTTTAAAAATCATGATTTCTACACTTGGAAAAAGGGATGGATGCCATATTTTATTTTGAAGTGGGTCTCTTCATATTACATGGGTGTACTTATTATTTTAATTTTCATTTAAAAAAACTACCAAACATATTTTGCTGAAATTTTTTTGTATATTTTATGGGGTAATTGGAATATTTCCTAAAATTTTCAAAGCAATTTGCTAATTTAACTTCGCTTAAAAATGTTTGAAATATTAGGTCCCATAGGGTTCAATGTATTTCACTTTCTCAACACGGGTGAAATCCAAAACTAATTGGGTGATATTTATCATTTATATTCTCATATGTCCCACTGATCGTCTCAACAACATACTAAAATTTCATTTTGTTAAAGCCATTTTTACGGCAGTTATCGTACGAACGGACAGACAGAATGACGAACTTTATAAACACTTTTCAACTATGTTGGAAAGTGTTCAAAATACTCGTAAGAATTTTATAAAAGTGCCAGTTTTTATAAACCCGATATACCAGCATTGGATGCCATACTGAGCTCTAAATAATTGTTTTAAATGATACGAGTTATCCAATTGTTGCAACATATTGAAAACCAGCACGAAAGTTTATAATTTGATTAGGTGCCGAGCAAGAAATTAATCAAAATCATCAATTCTTTAGGAGAAGATAAAGTTACTTTCTAGATAAGAAAAATAAAATACTGTTCAATATAATAGCCGGAAAGAACTTTAATCCGGAAACTTTCTTGAAATGTGATGTTCGATCTTCCACAACCTACATAAATTGGAAATGGACATAAAATAATAATGATATAGGAAATTGGAAATATATTTATTGGATCAGAAACCAAATATCTGGCGATAATCACAAACATTCTAGAGTGATACGCAGGAATTATATTATTCTTTTGTATTTTTTTTTATGTGAAAGAATATAAAAATATTTTGAGTTCATGTATGTCTTTTATATTGGCAGGATAGAAAAAATAACCATGAGAAATTGATGCATTGTTACGAAATTAATATGGTAAGAAAATATACGCTGGAGAGAGGTGGTGCATTTTTTTATTTTCCATGCAATACATGGTAATAAATGCAATACATTTCCATGCAATACATGGCTCCATGCACTACATGGTATAGGAAAAGTATGGTAATCATGCCGAAGACAGCAATTCGAGTTTTTGATGGATCTACACGCTTTGGGAACGTTAGAACACATAAAAACTATTATCAGGGTAATATGTGTGTGTGTCTCTGTCTGTACAATGCATGTAACCATTCTAACACAAAAAAAATCTGATGTGGGCAGCACATGACTTTCCTCATATAATGCAATGTATTTACTACTTTTACAGTTAAAACAAAATAGGTTATTCTTATAGTAGATACTTATATTTTTTCCAAGAAATTGAATTTTCGTCAAATAGTCGTTATTGTCATTGATTTAGCATCATTTTTATCCATTTGGTGAGATTTTCTTTGATTTGGTAACATTTAAAAAAGTCGCCAAGTTGGCGACATTTCGCCAATTTTGTCGCCAAAATCTCGCAAAGCATTATGGACGGAGAAATAATTTATTCTTATAACAGATAAATGACTATTGGCGTTCAAATACAAAAGTATTACTCAAAGTATCTTTTTTCATGAATGGAACGAGCTAGGATCCACGAGAATGCTATCACCAAATTTATCGCATGATAATACATATGAAAAGTGAACATGTTTCTCAGTAGAAAATATTTTTTTTTTATTTTATATAATTTTTTTGAAAAATGTACAATATCTCGAGAACAGTTCACGCTAATGTTCTAAAATTTATGTTAATCGTTTTCTAATGAAAAATTACATAAGAAATGTCTATTTGCGTAACTTTACTAAAGGTTTTGATTTTTTGATGATTTTTTTCAAAATTTCAATCGAAAATTTAGGAGGGTTCTGAACATTCGATTGCGTTTAAAAGCAATAGGTTTCCAGGATTCACGGATTGTGATTTTTTTACCAAATTTCATTCGAATCGCTCCATTCGTTCGTGAGATATTGTCTCCACAGGCTCACTGACACACACACCCACACACACACTTTCACACACACACACACACACACACACACACACGCACACACACACTCACACACACACTCACACACACATACACACACAGAACTTGTGATCAGGGATGCTTGAAACGTGATTTCCCGTCGAAAACTCGAATTCGAATTTTCGACCCCGTCACAATACTTTCCTTATACATTATGTATATAAGGAAAGTAACAAATGGACGAAATTTCATAACTTTTTATAAATCACTTGTGAGATACCCAGGTGCTGATCGGATTTTGGTACGATTTGGAATAAAGAAATCCGCCTTTTTTTGCCTAATGTCTCGAAAAAACAGTCAAAATCTAAAATATGAGACTGCGTATGGTCAAATGTATAAATTAAATGCTTGTTTTATAGGTAACATTTGACGATGAAAATGATAAGACAAACCTCATTACCCTGAGACTAGCCGTTTTTGAGATATATTTAAGCTTTTTGCATTTTTGCTAGTCCGGTTTTAAAAATACTTCCAGTTACTGAAGGAAAACGAAACATGAATTAAAAGTGTAAATTCGGTGGAATTGCAAATAACAATGAGTGTCATTTAGCGCAAATAAGCTCAATTAATGAAATAACGAGAAAATTAATGTCTGTAGTGAAAGTCATGTGCTGCTCGCATCAGATATTTTCTTTTAAAAATAACCGTTGAATTGATAGATGATTGGATTTTGTGGAGACAGTCATATACTGCCTATATCAGATTTTACTGTACATTTGCTAATACTAGTTACTTTCCTTATATACAAAATGTATAAGGAAAGTATTGTGAAGGGTTCGAAAATTCGAATTCGAGTTTTCGACAGGAGAGCACGTTTCAAGCATACCTGATCACGAATCAAACATTTTTGAGGTGATGTCTGTGTATATGTGTGTGTATGTGTGTGTGTGTGTGTGTGTGTGTGTGTCAGTGAGTCTGTGGAGACGATATCTCACGAACGAATGGAGCGATTCGAATGAAATTTGGTACAAAAATCACAATCCATGAATACTGGAAGCTTATTGTTTTTTAATGTAATCGAATGTTCAGAACGCTCCTAAATTTTCGAGTGAAATTTTGAAAAAATCATCAAAAAATCAAAACCTTTAATAAAGTTACGTAAGTAGACATTTCTTATGTAATTTTTCCTTAGAAAACGATTGACATAAACTAACGCTAGCATGAAACGCTAGCATGAACCGTTCTCGAGATATTGCACATTTTTCAAATAAATGTATCAAAAAATCCCATAAATTAAAAAAAATTATTAACTTTTGAGAAATATGTTCACTTTTGATATAAAATATCATGCGATAAATTGGGTGACATCATTCTCGTGGATCTATATCGTTCCATTCATGAGAAAATATACTTTGAGTAATACTTTTGTATTTGAATGCCAACAATCATTTATCTGCTGTAAGAATAACTCATTTCTCCATCCATAAAGCTTTGCGAGATTTTGGCGACGAATTTGGCGGAATGTCGTCAACTTGGCGACTTGTTGAAATGTTGCCAAAATAAAGAAAATCTCGCCAAATGTATAAAAATGACGTTAAATCAATGAAAATGATGACTAATTGATGAAAATTCAATATCTTGGCAAGAATACAAGTATCTACTATAAGATAAACCTTTTTTTTTACGTAAAAGTAGTAAATTCATTGCATTATATAAGGAAGTCATGTGCTGCCTACATCAATTTTTTTTATTCTGATAACGCTGTCAATATATGTAAAATTTTGAGTACCATTTGGCACATTCAAAGCAGCGGTTTCAACTTTTAATGACTTATATATGTACCCTTTCATGGGAGTAAAACCAGGGATTATTTAAATTCATTCATTAATGTTTTCAAAAGGGAGTCAGGTTAAGGAAAGAAATATATTTGTTTCAATTTTAGCAACATTCAATAGATGGCACCACGAATCCAATAAGATTTATTTTGAATTTAAGTTGTGATCTTTTGGCGATTTCTCTAGAAAACTTACTTCTGCTACCTTTTTATAGTTTGTTGTAGTTTCTTTATTTGTTTACTCAGGTGCTGGCCCCTCCCCTAAACCACATCACGTGACATTGAACGAAAAGTTACAGCAAATTTAGTTTTAAAGATAACAAAATTAGAATGTATTTTAAGAAAATTTTAAGAAAAGAAAAGCAATCTGAAGAAAACGCTTATTTGAGACGCATTAGATAATTAAATTAAAGTTGATTTTGTTGTTGTTGCTAAGCCCAGTGACCTAAAAATTCTAGGTCAAGCCCAAAAAATCACGTCGCCCATTAAGCAATTAGGGTACACTCTCCTGGCCCTTTACTAGAAGACCGTAAGAGGCAACCATGCAGTCAAGAAGATGAGAGGGAGTGTTCAAGGAGAAAGAATAGGTACATAAAGGGAAAACTCTGTCTCCTCGTTCAAACCTCAGATCTTTAGCATGGCCGCTCCTTAAACTGGCCAGTCGTATATCAATTAAATACTTAAAAAGTCATTTTAGAAATCGGAAATATTGTTTTAATTTTAGCAATGGGTAATAGATAACTCCGCCAATCCAATCTGCCGAATTTCCACTTTTACGTTCTTAATTCTCTACATCGAATTAAAATAATTTGATGTGAGCAACACATGACTTTCCTTTCAGACTCAAATATTCATTTTATCTTTGTTTTACTAATAATTCATTAAATTGAGTTTAATTCCATTAAATACCACGTATAATTAATTGAAATTATTATGAATGCACACTTTTAATTCAGCTTTTGTTTTCATTTGGTAATTGGATTTATTCTCGAAACCGGCATAGCAAAAACGTGAAAAAACTAAAATATCCCGAGAACCGCTAGTCTTAGAGTAATGGAGTTGGTCTTATTCCTTTCTTCGTAAAAAATTACATATAAAACAAGCATTTAATTAATGAATTTGGGTATATATACTCAAAATCATTTAATTAATGAATTTGAGTAGTCTTTTATTTTAGATTTCGACGATTTTTGCGGGCCATTTTGCGACAAAGTAGATTCTGTTTTTACGGATCGTACTAAAATCTAATCAGCACCAGGGTAACACACAAGCGACATATCTGCTAAATTTTGTGAAATTCGGTCAATTAGTTTTGCTGTTACAGTGGATACGCCCAATTTTTGAGAGCTATTTAGTCAAGAAACGTAGGTTCTTTTATCGCGAATTGTACCAAAATATAATCAGCACCTGGGTCACCAACACGTGACTTACCTACCAAATTTTATGAAATTCGGTCCATTAGGTTTTGAGTTAGAGTGAATACATACATTTTACAGACCGACTCACAGACATATCGACACACAGACAGATAGACACGCACGCACACAGACAGACAAACACACACGTATACAAACGTTACTCTTAAACTAGTATTTCCGTGTTCTAGAAGTCTCAAAATGAGCAGATCCGTCGAAAACTTGAGTTGCGATTTTCGGCACGATTCCAATACTTTCTCTATACATTTCCATGTATTGCAAGCAAAGTAAAAACATACATGACAATGTGTATTGACTTGGAAGCCGAAGTATCCCTGTACGAATTTCATGGTTGTTCACCTGAGAGGTACGAATTATAATAACCATTCCCTTCGTTTGGTTTATTGGTTTTGGTTTCATGTGAATAAGGGAAATTTGTCAGATTATTTATTGTACAAAAATTTCGTATAGTCTGAAATTTTGAAACCTACTAGTATAAATGCAATTTTAACTCTTTGGTTAGTATTTAGATTGCCAAAGAACAACATTTTGAATACGAAAGATGGCGAAATAGCAATATTGATCTAAATTAAATGTTAGAGGTTTAAACAATTTCACTCAGATATTTTATCACCGTCTTGCTATTATCTAATGAAGTACTGAAACTAATTATATTTAGAAATTGTGGAATTTTATGTATACAGCAGTATTTTAAACTGAATTTGCTTGGCCCCAGCTATGGATATTCATAGATAGTTTGCAGAATCTACATCAACGATAACAGTTTGTAATTCCGTCGCAGTAGCTCAATTAGGGTAATGTAAGCTGGCTAGTACGAAGTTCAGCCTTTTGAACTTTTTCTGGTACTCTAAGGTTCTTTTCAATGGCACAACAATTCAACTTTGCTGATTTATTGTCTCAAACGATATTGGTGTTTTCTTAATATGAAGTTTTCACGCCTTATCTTGGAAATTTTTACTTTCCCTGCAATACATATTAATGTACAGGAAAAGTATTGAAATCACGCCGAAAATCGCAACTCGAGATTTCGACGGATCTACACGTTTTGGGACTTCTAGAACACGAAAAATCTATTTTCAGCATAATGTCTCTCTAGGTGTCTGTGTGTGTGTCTGTGTGTGTGTCTGTGTGTCTGTGTGTTTGTCTGTCTGTGCAGATTTTGTATCCACTCTAACTGAAGACCTATTTGATCGAATTTGATAAAATTTGATAGATAAGTTCCTTGTGGGTAATACTGGTGTTGATAATATTTTGGTATGGTTTGGAAAAGAATCTGCCTTTTTTGACCTGCAAAAATTTTCTGTATCCACTCTAGCTGAAAAACTCATCAAATTTCACGAAATTTGGTAGATCAAACACTTTTCAAAAGTAGATCAAAAATTTTTCTTGGTACTAAGTAGATTTCGGCACGATTTGTAAAAAACGAAACCTGCCTTTTATTGCGAAATGGCCTGCAAAAATTGTCAAAATCTAAAAAAAAAAGACTACATATGTTCAAATAACGCTGTAAGAATCGCGCTCTTGAAAGGTTGACTGTAATAAACTATATTCTATAATGACGAAAATTTATTTTGCAGATTAGTCGTATAATCACACATATTTCAATTCTCAATTTAAACGATATATTACTTCAGTTATTTGTAACTTTAAAACTTTCACATTTAAAGAACAATCCCATGCACTATTTCCATTCATCTCTCTCAATAATTTAGAACATGCATCAAATTCATGTTTAGTTCTGTTTAATTAGTTTTCATCAAAGGGCCCCCAGTAAATATCTTCACATTCAATTATATTTAGATCCTCATTCATTTTGATAAAACCAATAAAAGTAATGTTTGTCTAGACGTGTTATCAAAGAGATTCCTCTGCTATGTAAGATGGTAATAAATGTATTGATACCTATTGCAAATTCCTATGCTTCACCGAGCCCATACATTTGAATATTTTACAACTCTTTGAGGATCTAGAATTAGAAATTTTCCGCGAAATATATATATGTATTCTGATTGAAATGTATTTAAAGTTTAATGTAAATTGTTTATCTTCTGGGAAATTTAATAATATATTGTGTACATTTACTTATAAAACTCATTAATCCTTTTCAGTAGTTAAATAAATTAATTCGCTGTTTGTTGAAAGTAAATAAATTCAAAGGGAAATCTATAGTAATAAAAGATGTTCTTCTGTGTCGTTTGTAGCGGAAAATCTAAACGTCGTATGGATATGAAACTTGGTACGCAGGTACTAAAGGAGTCGAGACAATACGTCTCGGCGTTATTTTATTATAATTTGAATTAAATGATTAGTTGTTTTATATTTCAGCACAATTTTCACATAAATCCGCACTTCAGCGACCAAAAATATTATTTCAGAAGTTCCATCTTAACATAATCTGAAAGGTCGAATTTTTCTTTTCAAACAAACTTTAAACTGAACACATGCCATGAAGAGGAAGTATTCGTGAATTTTAAATAAATAAATATATATATATATATATATATATATAACATTAAGAACAACAAGTGAGTTTCAAATTCGAAATTATCACTTACACAAAGCGACGACAGAAATCAAAATACCACTCAGGGACAGGCGCAAAGCTGCTCACATCTCCAGAGTAGAAAATATCCGAGTGAAAAGGAAGAAACGTCAAAACTTTGAAACGGGAGATCCAAATGCGTTGCATATAATGGCAGGGGAGGGTGGCGACTCCCCTTCCCGTTTAAAGCAGCTTTTACAGCCCGGGCAACGCTCACGGAACCAATACAATGCAATGGACAGTCCCGTACATGTGCATAGACAAAGGCACCCGTATACATGAAGAGCAAGAACAACATCGACGCAGAAGGAATGGACGCAAAATGAAAAACGATCCAAGTACCAGAGCCTATATATCAACACTTACGCATGCGTGCCAACACACCAGTATCGCATAAATCATAAAATTCCAACCAATTCCCGATGGAAACGGCTAAAGTTTTCTTTATTACCGAAAAAGGAATTATAGCATGCCCGCAAGAAATAAATAGGATAGTGTTTTTTTAAAGCTTCGGTTACGATTTTTTGATTACATTTATTGCAATCCCTTTTGAAAGTGTTATAAGCTAGATTTCTCTTGAAATGGCCGACAAGGATGTTTCTGAAGACATTCTTAGTAAGGTTTGTCCTCCAATCTATAAGATGGCCAATCTTGATTTTGTAAAAATCGCGTTTGTCGTATAAAGTTGTATAAGTACCATATCGTTGATGTCTATTTATTAATATGTCCAAAAAGTTAACTGCACCATTCTCGTCAACTTGGTTTTCTATCAGTTCCAGGGGTGGTTGTATTCCAGGGGTGTTTTGAGGACACAACTAACTTCGATTTCACCTTTTATCCAGGAGAATTGGAACTGATCGAAAACCAAGTTGACGAGAATGGTGCAGTTAATTTTTTGGACATATCAATAAATAGACATCAACGATATGGTACTTATACAACTTTATACGACAAATGCGATTTTTACAAAATCAAGATTGGCCATCTTATAGATTGGAGGACAAACCTTACTAAGAATGTCTTCAGAAACATCCTTGTCGGCCATTTCAAGAGAAATCTGGCTTATAACACTTTCAAAAGGGATTGCAATAAATGTAATCAAAAAATCGTAACCGAAGCTTTAAAAAAACACTATCCTATTTATTTCTTGCGGGCATGTTATAATTCTTTTTTCGGTAATAAAGAAAACTTTAGCCGTTTCCATCGGGAATTGGTTGGAATTTTATGATTTATGCGATACTGGTGTGTTGGCACGCATGCGTAAGTGTTGATATATAGGCTCTGGTACTTGGATCGTTTTTCATTTTGCGTCCATTCCTTCTGCGTCGATGTTGTTCTTGCTCTTCATGTATACGGGTGCCTTTGTCTATGCACATGTACGGGACTGTCCATTGCATTGTATTGGTTCCGTGAGCGTTGCCCGGGCTGTAAAAGCTGCTTTAAACGGGAAGGGGAGTCGCCACCCTCCCCTGCCATTATATGCAACGCATTTGGATCTCCCTTTTCAAAGTTTTGACGTTTCTTCCTTTTCACTCGGATATATATATATATATATATATATATATATATATATATATATAAATATATATATATAATAAAAATGTATAAATAGATAAGTAAGCTAATATATAGAACATAAAATATATGGCATACCCTAGTTCAATAACGTTAAAGAGATAGAATGATATCCGTCAAAGTGGATTTGAAATATTATATCTAACAAACGGAAAACAATGATACCAGAGAATTAAAATTGATCTTATTTTCATACTAAAAGATGAAATATATATACACACATTTTTTTGCAAAAAAACGAAGCACCATGAAGAAAGTGACTGTTTTTATTGAAATTAAATATGCGTACAGTTCATACACAGGTAATGAAATGGTTACACTATCAAGGCCGCAGGACCCATCCATGGTTAGCCATTGCACATTAAATTTTCAAATCAGTAATTGGTGAAACCCCCCTTGGCGGCAATACATGCTTGTATACGTCTAGGTAAGAAGTGATAAAGTTTCCTATTGTCATCCTGCGATAGATTCTGCCAGGCATACCTCAATTATAGCTCCAGATCTGCTACATTTCGGGATGCCCGAATCTGGAGGCCTAGCATGCCTCGATTGGCGAAAAGGTCTGGTGACCTTGCTGGCCAAGGAACAGTATCAACAGCACGGAGCCAGTCCACAGATATGCGATCTGTATGTGGTGTGGTATTATCTTGTTGAAAAATGGCCCAGAATGACGTGGCATGAAGGGTAACTCAAACGGCCACAGGATTTCATCAATATATCTTTGAGCTGTTAAATTTGTACGCAGGATGGCTAGGGACGACCTGTTGATGTAAGAGATAGCACCCCCACTCCATCACACCAGGGGTAATGGCTGTGTGCCTGTGTTAAAAATAACGGCTGACAATGCGCCAATAGTCATTTATATACAAGAAAAGATATTTTTTCTCCTTGTATGTAACGATTGGCGATCCATTTGATGAACTTGGCTACTAATTTAGCGAAATATAGCTACTTAGCGATATTTTGCCCAAAATGACGAAAATATTGTAAAATTACAAAACATAACGCTCAATTAACGAAACTTGTGCCAAATTGATTAATAAATTATTGAAGTATTTTAATATCTGAACTATGTTATTATAGTGGTAATTGTCAATTTAGATTTCCGCACAATATAAGTTAATTGGGTACTTAATTGGGCTGTCATCCGAAAAAGCGCCATATGTACAATTATTACATTATGCTATGAATTATGCATTAAAACATTATTCTATGAATACTATACACCCTATTTTTTACTGGGAAGTAATTATCGCAGTATATAGTCAAAGTCATGTTCTGTCCACATCAGATTATTTTTAAATGGGACAAACCACCCTCAAAGAAATATTTCATTCACGCAAAACCATTTTGACTTCATTGAACTGAATAGATTTTTCACTACAGATGATTCATCCACAGATATAAATATAAACATATTTTATTATACAAGATTACAATATTGGAATTTATTTACTTTAAAGGAATAATTCTTACTTTTAAGGTTATACTTACGTCATGTAATTCTATTCTATTATTTAAGAACATCATTGTTAACCCGATTTACAGAATACCTAGACTCTAAAGAAAAGTGTCACTATCTACGCGTTAATAATAATAAAATAATATGTAACATTTAACACTATCCTGATTACATATTACTAATAATCTTATTAATTATGTCACGTATTCTCCATCATTTAATTGACATATTGTAATCGCGATCTTATTGTAATTAAATGTACAGGGTGTTCAATAATTAAGCGAACATTTACTTTTGGAATAACTTTTGAAATACTCACGAGAGGGCAGCACTTTTAATTTTTCTTCGACCACGTGCTTATAGGTAATTGATTCAGTGCGTTGGCTTGACTTGTGTTTGAGTGAACTTTAGAAATAGTTTACAGTCAAATCTCTTATAACACGGTATTCTCATAATGTGGTTTCCATATAACGCGGAGTTAAAATTGAGACAATCCTCTCATAATGCGAACGCAGTTTCCTTACAACACGGTAGTCTTATAACGCGGTTTCTCTATAATACAACTCAATTAGCTTAAGCAGTCTCCCTATAGAATGAATTTTTCCATTACACTTTTACGGTTGAAATTAATGAGAAATTCCCTTGTTTTTTTATCCACGTAAATCACCGTGTTTCAATTTATCAGGGAAATCCCCTGTAAAAAAGTAATACATTCACCTCAAATGCATTAGTAGACGAAAATATGGGTATATTTTGTAAAATTATGTATTTCTGTGTAAAGAAAAACTTTACACAGAAAGACAGACAGATAAAACTAAATCCAAATACACTTAAATCTGTTTTTGTGCGGTCTTTTTTTGTGTGATTTTTTATTTGGGCGGTATATGAAAATTTCAATCAAATTGGAACATAATTGACGAAGTTATCAATAAAAACAAATTAGTAGGTTTGATCGGCCATTTATTTCATCACATTACATAAGTATTGCATCAGCCAATTACATTACATATGTATTGAATTCCATAATCGCATAATTTAATTGTTGAACGCACAATAATTTCCATGTAAATAAATGAAATGTGCAATAGCATATTGCGATGGAATTCTTGCGTAGCAAAGCAAAAATGCATTGATCGCAAATAAACATTGAAGGACATCTGCATCGTGTTAGTTCGGGTTTTCCTGAAACGGACTGCGTGTCTCGTTAGGTCACTGAGTTGGTTTTTTTGCTAATGAGATAGTTGGCGACTGGTCTCATGCTTTGTTTTGTTTGTTTTAACGAGTAGGTAGAAGAAGTTTACTTGAAGGGAGCAAAGAATTGCTTTTTTTATTCGTCTCTGATCTGCGCAAGTGACAAGTCCGCTAAATAAAGTGATTTAATAAAAATTAATATTACGCGTGTTTTAATTTTTAAATCTAATATTAATTGACGTCCTTCAAAGTGCTTTCACATTCCTGGACCATTAAGATAGGATTCATTTCAAAGCGCAAATTGAAGGTAAATTTATTATTTTTTCTATTTAGATATAAATTTTTAGGATATTTGTTTTATTTTTAGACTACGAAGGATAATGGTTGTACGTTTGAAAAGTTTTGTATGTGTAAAATAAGTACATATGTAAATAAAACATTTAAAAATGTTCGCATGTGTATTTTCTAAATCAGATTCCAAAAGGTTTGGCGAGATTCCAAGTAGCTGCCAAGCCTCGTGTCTTGATTTCGTTTACAAAAGCAATTCCTAGTTATTTCGTAAGGTTTTGAGTTATTTTCTACGTGAGACTTTTTTTATGCTGTCCCTATTCACCGCACAAAAATAGGTTTGAGTGTACAGAAATAACTGAATTCGCAATAAAACGTACAGTTTAAAAAATCTGATGTGAGCAGCACATGGCTTTTTTTACAGACTCATATTCATGTTCTCTTTATTTCACTAGTAATTCATTAAACTGCACTAATAACACGTACAATTAATTGAAATTGCACTGAATGTATACTTTTAATTGAGCTTTCGATTTCATTTGGCAACTGGATTTATTCTCACAACCGACGTAGCAAAAATGCAAAAAAAAAAAAAAAAATTCTCAAGAACGGCTAATGCTAGAGTAATGGGGGTTGGTCTTATTCTTTATATCTTCGAAAATTACATAAAACAAGCATTTGATTGATGCATTTAAGCATACGTAGTCTTTTATTTTAGATGACTTTTGCGGTCCATTTCGCAGACAAATACGCAGTTTCTTATTTTCAGAATCATACGAAAATCTAATCAGCAGCAAATTTTGTAAACTTTCGTCAATTAGTTTTTCAATTACAGTGGATACAGATAATTTTTGCGAGCCATTTCGCTAAAAGAATTCAGGTTCTTTTATTTCGAGTTCTATTATAATCCAATCAGCACTAGGTTCACCCACAAATGACTTATATATAAAAAATTTTAAAATTCGGTAGATTAGTTTTTGTGTTAGAGTGGATACATAAATTGCACAGGCACACACACAGACGTCATGCTAAAAATCGTTCTTTCGTCTTTTAGATGTCACAAATAGTGTAGATTCGTCGAAAACTCGAGTTGCGCTTTTCGATACGATTTCAGCACTTTCTCTATGCATTACCATGTATTGCACAGGGGAAAGTAAAATATATTTAAATATGAATAATTCTATGTTTCACTGGAAGTTTTTTTATGAAGCATCGTATTTCAAAACAAATCCGCTCCATTTCTTCTAAAAATCCTTCTTGGATTGCATTTAAGACTAGTAAAGTTTTTGAATCTCCGAGGCATTACCACTTTTACTTCTCCTGCAATACATGGCAATGTATAGGGAAAGTATTGAGTCATATTGAAAATCACAACTTGAGTTTTCGTCGGATCTACACGTCTTGACACCTCTAGAATACGAAAAAACTATTTTTAGCATGACGTCTGTGTGTTTGTGTGTCTGTCTGTGCAATTTATGTATCCACTATAACTCAAAAACTAATTTGCCAAATTTTACAAAATTTGGTAGATAAGTCACTTATGGGTGACCCTGGTGCTGATTAGTTTTGGGTACGTTTCGGAATAAATTAACTCGCCCCTTTTTGCGAAAAGGTCAGAAAAGCTGCCCGTATCCAGTCTAACTGGAAAACTAATATATCAAATTTTATAAAATTCGGTAGATATGTAACTTGTAGGTTACCCTGGTGCTGATTAGATTTTAGTACGATTCGAAAAAAATAACTAACCTTTTATGTGGAATTGTCCGCAAAAAGCGGAAAAATCTAAAATAAAAAACTACGTATAATCAAATATATCAATGTAATGCTTGTTTTATACGTAATTTTTAACGATCGAAAGAATAAGACCAATCCCATTACACCAGGACTAGCCGTTCTCGAGATATTTTAGGTTTTTCGAATTTTCGTTACGCCACCTTTGAAAATAAGTCCAATTAGCAAATGAGAACGAAAAATGAATTAATATTGCAAATTCAGTGAAATTTCAAATAAGAAAATAAATTTAAGTCTACAGGGAAAGTCATGTGCTGCCCGCATCAGATATTTATGTTCGCTGCTGAAAAAAGGAAAACGTAGAAAAAACCAACAATACCGTAGTTATATTTTCTTTTTCACGAAGCTCGTGAGAAAAATTATGCCGTTTTCCTCTTGAGGACTGACATAAAAATATGTTAACCTACTTATGTAAATCGGGAGGCTACATTAAGTTGAATATGAAATGTATTTTACTTTCCCTGCAATACATGGTAATATATTGGGAAAATATTGGAATCATACCGAAAATCGCAACTCGAGTTTTCGACAGATCAACACGTTTCGAGATATCTAGAATACGGAAAAACTATTTTAAGCGGGACGTCTGTGTGTTTGTCTGTCTGTATGTATGTGCAGATTTTGTATCTATTCTAACTAAAAAATTAATTGACCGAATTTCATTAAATTTGGTAGGTAAGTCACTTTTGGGCGAATCTGGTGCTGATTAGTTTTGGGTACGATTAGAAATAAAAAAATTCGCCTTTTTTTTCGAAATGGCTCTCAAAAGCCTATATTCACTCTCGCTGAAAATCTAATAGACGAATTTCACAAAATTCGGTAGATAAGTCGCTTGTGAGTCACCCTGGTGCTGATTAGATTTTGGTAAGTTTCGGAAAAAATAATCTGCTGTTTTTGCAAAATGGCCCGCAAAAATTGTCAAAATCTAGAGTAAAAAACTACGTATGCTCAAATATAAACATTAAATGCTTCTTTTATACGTAATTTTAACGAAGAAAAGAATAAGGCCAACCCCATTACACTAGGACTAGCCGTTCCCGAGATATTTCAGTTTTTCGTATTTTCTCCATATCACCTTTGAAAATAAGTCCAGTTACCAAATGAGAACGAAAATTGAATTAAAAGTGCAATAAATTTAATTAAAATAAAGAGAACGTGGATATAAGTCTGCAGGGAAAATCATGTGCCCACATCAGATTTTTACTTTCCTTGCAATACATGGTAATGCATAGGAAAAGTATTGGTATCATGCCGAAAATGGCAACTCGAGTTTTCGACTGATCTAGACGTTTCGAGGCCTCTAGAATACGAAAACGCTACTTTTACCGTGACGTCAGTGTGTGTGTCTGTGTGCCTGTTTGTGTGTCTGTCTGTCTGCGCAATGTAAGTATCCACTTGACTCAAAATCTAATGGACCCAATTTCATAAAATTTGGTAGGTAAGTTACTTGGGTGAGACCCTGGTGCTGAATAGCTTTTGGTAGGATTCGTAAAAACAGAACCCGCCTTTTTTGCGAAATGGCAGCAAAAATTGCCTGTATCCATTCTAACTGAAAACCTAATGGATAGAATTTCACAAAATTCTGTAGATAGGTCGCTTGTGGGTTACCCTGGTGCTGATTAGATTCTGGTACGATTCGGAAAAGAACATCCTGACCTTTTTTACGATATGGCCCGCAAATGTCGTCAATATCTGAAAAAAAAGGGACTACGTATCCTCAAATGTAACAATTAAATTCTTGTTTTATACCAATTTTTGACGAGGAAACGAATATAACACACTCCATTATGCTTTAGAACTAACCGGTCTCAAGTTATGAGATTTCTTGCATTTTTGTTACGCCGATTTCGGAAAAATGTCTAATTACCAAATAAAAACAAAAATTGAATTACAAATGCAAATTTAGTGTTATTTGGCGCCATTAAACTCAATCTAACGAATTACTAAAGAAATAAAGAAAATATGAATTTGAGTCTGCAGCGAAAGTCATGTGCTGCCCACATCAGATATTTTATTTTCCTGCAATACATGGTCATGTATAGGGAATGTATTGGAATCGTGTCGAAAATTACAACTAGGGTTTTCAACGAATCTACACGTTTGGACACCTCTAGAATACGAAATAACCATTTTTTGCGAGATGTGCGTGTTTGTCTGTTTGTCTGTGCAATATATATATGCACTCAAATTAAAAAAAACTAATTGACCGAATGTCATAAAATTTGGTAGGTCAGTCCCTTGTGTGTGACCCTGTTGCTGATTAGTTTTTGGTACAATTCGGGATAAAAGAACCTGCTTTTTATTTGCGAAATGTCAAACATAAATTTCATGTGTCCACTCTAGCTAAAATACTTATTGACAAAATTTTTTAGATAAGTAACTTGTGGCATGCTCTGGTGCTGATTAGATTTTAGTACGATTCAGAAAAAAACAACCTGACCTTTTTTACGAAATTCCCCGCAGAAATCGCTAAAATCTAAAATAAAAGGCTACTTGCGTCCAAATGTATCAATTAAATGTTAGTTTTATACGTAATTTTCGACGAGGAAAAAAATACGACCAACCCCAGTCCCCATTACTCTAGGACTAACCGTTTTCGAGTCGTCTTTGGAAAAATGCCCAATTACTAACTAAAAACAAAAAATCTGATGTGAGCAGCACATGACTATCCCTGCAGACTAAAATTCATATTTTCTTTATTTCTTTAATAATTCATTAGATTGAGTCCAATTGAACCAAATAACACTAAATTAGCATTTTTAATTCAATTTCTGTTTTTATTTGGTAATTGGATATTTTTCCGATAGCGGCGTAACAAAAATGCAAGAAATCTCAAATATCTTGAGAACGGTTAGTCATAAAGTCTAATGGAGTATGTTATATTCTTTTCCTCGTCAAAAATTGCGTATAAAACAAGAATTTAATTGATACATTTCAGTATACGTAGGCTTTTTTTTTTAGATTTTGGCGATTTTTGCGGATCATTTCGTAAAGAAAGGCTGGTTATTCTTTTTCGAATCGTAAACAAATCTAATCAGCACCAGAGTGTCCCACAAGTAACTTATCTACCAAATTTTGTGAAATTTGGTCAATTAGTACTTTAGCTAGGGTGGATACATGAAATTTTTGCGGGTCATTTCGTAAAAAAAGGCAGATTGTTCTTTTCTGAATCATACGAAAATCTAATCAGCACCAGATCATCCTACAAGTAACTTATCTACCAAATTTTGTAAGATTTGGTTAGTATTTTAGCTAGAGTGTGTGGAATTTTTATCGGTCATTTCGCAAAAAAGGCGGGTTCTGATTTTACGAATCCTACCAAAAACTAATCAGTACCAGGGTCTCTCTCGAGTGACTTACATACCAAATTTTATAAAATTCAGTCCATTAGTTTTTTAGTTAGAGTGGATACATTCATTGCACAGACAGAGAGACAGACACACACACAGACGTCACGCTATATATATAGTTTTTCGTATTCAAGAGATCTCGAAACATGTAGATCCATCGAAAACTCGAGTTGTGATTTTCGGTATGATTCCAATACTTTCCCTATACATTACCATGTATTGCAGGGAAAGTAAAATTGAAATAAAACTGCAAATTTGGTGTTATTTTGTGCAATTAAACTCAATTTAATGAATTAATTAAGAAATAAAGATAAAATGAATTTGAGTCAGCAGGGAAAGTCATGTGCTGCCCACATCAGATTCTTTTTTATGAAGCATCGTATTTCAAGGCAAATTCCTTCAATTTCTTGTAAACATCCTTCTTGGATTCCATTTAAGACTGGTAAAGTTTTCGGGTCTCCAGTTTTCGGGTCGGTTACCCCTTTTATGTTCGTTGCCGAATAAAAGAAAACGTTGAAAATCTAACAATAGCGTCGAAATATTTTCTTTTTCACAAAAGCTTGTGAGAAAAATTATGCCGTTTTCCCCTTGAGGACTGAAATAAAAGTATGTTAATCTACTTATGTAAATCGGGAGACATGAGTATAAATTAGAGTTGTGAAAATGACATTACAATACATTAAATAGAATATGAAATGTATTTTTTGTACTTTAAGAACTGGAGGAGTCGAAATTCTGTTCAATGTAACGGAGAATAAAAATTTGATTTATTAACAATTATGTATTCTCCTGGGATATTTTATTTCTTACTCAGCTGCAAATTTGTTGTTCACATTCATTTTGAAATAAATAATATCTATGGTTGAGGCATCTATGGTTGAAATTAGAGAGTAATAAGAAATGTAAACACTTTCAGAGCATCTATCTCTCACCTTAATAAATAACAAGAAAGGTCAATCATGCTTAAAGCATTGATTATGAAACACTTTCCAACTTCAATGCAATTTTATTTAAACAAGTCTAAAATGCAATACATTCCTCGGTAATATTTTAAACATTATGAAAACAAATGCTTACAATATAAAAATTAACTGAAGTGTGGCTCAACTCGACCACAGACATCACTCTAAAAATAGCAAAACATGTTATGGAGATCCTAAAACATATATTGGCATTAAACTCTTGAAATTGAAAAATTTTGTGAAAACAATACTTTCTCTATACTATATCCTATAGTATGAGAAAATAACAAGAAAGATCAATTATGCATAAAGCATTGATTATGAAACACTTTCCAACTTCAATGCAATTTTATTTAAAAATCTCTAAAGTGCGATACATTCCTAAGTAATATTTTAAAAATTATTACAATACTACATAAATTTATTATATTTCTTAAAACTTCATCGAAAAAAATGAACTTCATTGAAATGACGGCATTGAAATATAAATTGCCTGGTTTAAACATGTCTAAAATGCGATGCATTCCTCGGTAATATTTTTTAAATTATCATAATACTACAATAATGTATTATATTTGAAAACTTCGCGAAAACAAAGGAAGTTTTTCAAATGACGTCATCGAAATATAAATCAGCTGGCTCTTTAAATAAAAGCAGCATTTCATTCATAACATTTTTCCATTTTTTTCATTCATCACAATACTATAATATTTAATTTTATTTAAAACTTAAAATCATGGAGGTACAAGTAATTTAACTCTATGCTCAAAACTTCATCAAAAAATCGTTTGCTTCTCTGTAAAATCAATGAATGTTTCATTCATATCAGATATATGACAGACTCCATGGGATAAATAATTTTGCGCTAAAGAAATGCAGCAATTCTTATATAACTCATTCTACATGTTTTGGTGGTATTTACATCCTCCATAAGTGAAAATTAGGCTTCGTTGTAGAAATAATCAAAGTTGGATGATGATTTAAACTCAACTATATTGTAATTGTGTTGTTTCAGGATATAGATGCACAGAATTTAAGCAAAAATAAAGTGGTTTTATGACGGATACAACATTAAATATGAATTAAAAAGAACTTTAAAAATCACGATTTTGACACAAGATGGATGTCATATTTTATTTTGAAGTGAGTCACGTGATCTGTTCATATAATGATCACGTGATCTCTTCATATAAAGGTTCTAATTATTATTTTAATTTTTATTTAAAAAACTACTGAATATATTGTTGAATTTTTTTTTATATATTTTATGGGATAATTTGAATATTACCTTAAATTTTCGAAGCAATTTGTGAATTTTAAATTCGCTTAAAAAAATGTTTGAAGAATTAGGTCCCATAGGGTTCAATGTATTTCATTTTTTCAACCCGGGTTCAATCTAAAACTAATTGGGTAATATCATTCATTTACATTCCCATAGGTCCAACAGACCGTCTGAACAACATACTAAAATTTTATTTTGATAAAGTCATTTTTACGGCAGTTATCGTGCTAACTGGCAGACAGAATGAACAAAGTCATAAACGCTTTTCAACTATGTTGTAAAGTGTTAAAAACGTAAACAATACTTGTTACAAACATTATACTTGTATTGCCAAAAATTTAGCACCATTTATAAATATACAAATATAATGTCATCATTTAAACATTTTGAACTTTATTTTTCGAAAATACTAAAGTTTTTCTCCTGACATAAATGTTCAATAAGACATTCAGTTTCTATATCAATACTGTTTTCTACAAAACTCTTATAGTTTTCGAGGAATCGTTTTGTTAAGCTGAAGAAGTTTGAAAAATTTTTCAACCTTCAAATTTCTAATACTTATATCTGGAAAACTAAACACCCTAGCTATGAATTATGGAAAAGTAACTTGTAACCCGTTGAAATCCCTTCAGCGATATGTATTTTCATTTCGTATCAAATTCTTAGTTTTTGAAATATAGTCATTATAATTTCGAGATTTTATTATTTTGAACTATATTGAAAAGTTGGTTTTAATTTCGATATTTTAATGTCTTGAATATTCTAAGGTGTAAATAACCTTTCGATTATTATTTCCCCAGTTTTCATTATAAGTTAAGATTTCTTTAAACTGACCTTTCTGACTGGTTCAGTTAGATAGACCAATCACCGAGCTAATTAACTTTTCTGCGTTCCTGATAAAAAATAGGATAATGTTTCGAAGCGCGAGTAAGATGGGGATTCCAGTAAGATTCCAGTGTGATTAATTTATGAAATGACGGAGAATTCAAGAAGATAGGTTTGGCGTAGTATGGAAGTTAGATAGCCGCCTAAGTAATGGAAACCCACTGGGATGCCTCTATGACTAAAAGAGTCTAGTATCTTTTGTTGGCTACAATACGGTACGAGGTTAAACGAAATTCCACTTGGTAAGCATAGAAGCAGTCATTCGTCTACGAGGTAAGAGTTATCACCAGCTCCGTAAGTGTATTATATTATATAAGTGTGCATCCTTATGAGCATGTAGAATACCAGTATGGTGTATGTTGTCAGTTTCTTCAAACATCCATCTGCTGTACTTATGCTTATTACCAGCTGCTGTACATAATAAATAGTTTGATTTAATCAGTGCATTCCTGTGTTGTTGCCCTGTTTTGTTGCCGAAACGTCTTGGATATCCAGTTACTTTAATTTAGAAGTAGATCATTTTTGACAAATCAAAGTTAAATACTCTACAAAGGCATCTAGAGACTAGAAAGAGGCAAGCGAGGTCTTTATATTGTGCCTAAAAATAAGACAGACACCCATAAAAATATTTTTTTTCCTCAATACCATTTCGGCTTCATCGGAGTGGAGTGAGTCACTGTCGATTTTTTCCCTAGCACGTGGTTCTCATTTGGTGCAAAGTTTGTGGTTTGTTTATATTAAATAAAGGAAATCCGAGTCTCCGAAATTATTGTCTGCTGTTACTATTTTATTGGAAGAGCAATTTGTGTTTTCTTTAAATCTTAATGCGAAAAGTGTGGATTCGTAATTTGTTTGGTGCCCATGATCTTGATATTGTGCATTTGGAGATGCATCTTTAAATCTGAAGTTAGCTGTGTTGAATGATAAACAAAATGAGTCACTTTCAGAGGTGTAGAAAAATCTGATTAGCACATAGCTCCCCCCCCCCCTACAGACTCAAGTTCAATTTCTCTTTATTTCTGAGAAATTCATTAAATTGAGTTTAATTACACAAAATAGCTACTCGCATACCAATTTGAAATTACATAGAATTTGCACTCGTTACTTTCCTTATATACATAATGTATAAGGAAAGTATTGTGACGGGGTCGAAAATTCGAATTCGAGTTTTCGACGGGAGAGCACGTTTCAAGGATCCTTGATCACGAATCAAACATTTTTGAGGTGATGTCTGTGTGTGTGTGTGTGTGTGTGTGTGTGTGTGTGTGTGTGTGTGTGTGTGTGTGTGTGAATCTGTGGAGACGATAACTGACGAACGAATGGACCGATTCGAACGAAATTTGGTACAAAAATCACAATCCGTAAACACCGGAAGCCTATTGCTTTTATATGCAATCGAATGCTCAGAACCCCCCTAAATTTTCAAGTGAAATTTTGAAAAAATCGTCAAAAAATCAAAACTGCTAATAAAGTTACGCAAATAGACATTTCTTATGTAATTTTTCATTAGAAAACGATTGACATAAATTTTAAAACGCTAACATAAACCGTTCTTGAGATATTGCACATCTTAAAAAAAAATTCTCAAAACGTCATATAAAATAAACAAGAAAGATCAATCATGCTTAAAGCATTGATTATGAAACACTTTCCAACTTCAATGAAATTTTATTTAAACATGTCTAAAATGCAATACATTCTTTGGTAATATTTTAAAACTTATCACAATACTACATTAATTTATTATATTTGACACCTTAAACCTTCATCGAAAAAAATGAACTTCATTCAAATGACGGCATTAAAGCATAAATTGCCTGGTTTAAACATCTCTAAAATGTGATACATTCCTCGGAAATAATTTTAGAATTATCATAATTCTACGATAATTTATTATATTTGAAAACATAATCGAAAACAACTGAAATTCATTCAAATGACGTCATAAAAAATAACGCGCCTGGCTCTCTCTATAAAAGCAACATTTCATTCATAAATAATTCCCCCATTCATGTCATTCATCACAATACTATAATAATTTATTTTATTTAAAAATTAAGACCATTGAGCTACAAGTAAGTAAACTCAATGCGTAAAACTTCATCGAAAAATATCGTCCTTCTCTTTCTAAAATCAATGAATATTTTATTCATATCAGCAAAGCAGACTCCATGGACTAAATGATTTTGTGTTAAAGAATTACAGCGATTCTAATACAACTCATTCTACATATTTTACTGTTTACATTTTACATAGGTGAAAAATAGGCTTAATAGTAGAAATAATGAAATTTGGAAGAGCATTTAAACTGAAATATATTGTCATTGCGTTGTTTTAGTATGTAGATGCACAGAATTTAGGCAAAAATAAAATAGTTTTAGGACGGATACAACACTCAATATGAATTAAAAAGAACTTTAAAAATCACGATTTTGACACAAGATGGATGCCATATATCATTTTGAAGTGGGTCATGTGATCGTTTTATATCATGGACACGTGATCGCTTCATATAAGAGGTGTTATTAATATTTTAATTTTTATTTTAAAAACAACTGCTGATTTTATTTCGCTGAATTTTTTTTATATATTTTATGGAACAATTTGAATATTGCCTAAAATTTTCGAAGTAATTTGTGAATTTTAAATCCGCTTAAAAAATGCTTGAAAAATTAGGTCCCATAGGGCTGAATGTATTCCATTTTTTCAACCCGGGTTCAATCCAAAACTAATTGGGTGATATTATTCATTTATATTCCCATAGGTCCTATAGACCGTCTGAACAACATACTAAAATTTCATTTTGATTAAGTCATTTTTACGGCAGTTATCGTGCTAACGGACAGACAGACAGACAGACAGACAGACAGACAGAATGAACAAAGTCATAAACACTTTTCAACTTTGTTGTAAAGTGTTAAAAAGAAATATTTCCTATTGAGGAACATGTTCACTTTTCATATGTAATACCATGCGATAAGTTTGGTGACATCATTCTCGTAGATCTAACTCGTTCCATTCATGAAAAAAGATACTTTGAGTAATACTTTTGTATTTGAACGCCAATAGTCATTTATTTGCTGTAAGAATAACTTATTTCTTCGTCCATAACGCTTGGCGAGATTTTGGCCACGAATTTGGTGAAATGTCGCCAACTTGGCAACTTTTTTAAATGTTGCTAAATTAACGGAAAACTCGCCAAATGGATAAAAATGACGGTAAATCAATGAAAATGACGACTTATTGATAAAAATTCAATATCTTGGAAAGAATATAAATATCTACTATAAAAATAATCTATTTCTTTTATTGTAAAAGTAGTAAATTCATTGCATTATACAAGGAAAGTCATGTGCTGCCCACATCAGATTTTAATTAAATTTTCGTTTTCATTTGGTAACTGGACGTATTTTCAAAGGCGACGTAGTAAAAATGCAAAGAAACTATAATATCTCGATAACGGTTAAACTTAGAGCAATGAGATTAGTCTTATTCTTTTCATCGTCAAAAGATACGTATAAAATAATCATTTAATTAACACATTTGAGCATACATTGTCTTTTATTTTAGATTTTGGCTTTTTTTGTCAGACATTTCATAAAAAGGGCAGGTTCATTATTTTCGAATTGTATCAAACTCTAATCAGCCCCAGGGTAATCTATAAGTGAGTTATCTACCAAATATTGTGAAATTTGATCATTTAGTTTTTTAGCTAGAGTGGATACATGAAATGTTTGCGAGTCATTTCGGAAAAAATTGTAGGTTGTTGAATCCCGAATTGTATGAAAATCCATTCACTAGGATCACCCACAAAGGATCTATTTACTAGGGTCACCCACAAAGGACTTTTCTATAAAATTTGGTCCATTAGTTTTTGAGTTAGAGTGGATTCATACATTGTATAGACAGACACCCACAGATACGTCATGTTAAAAATAGTTTTTTCGTATTCTAAAGGTCTCAAAACGCATAGATCCTTCGAAAACTTGAGTTGCGATTTTCGACATGATTTCAATACTTTCACTATACAGTAGCGTGTATTGTAGGGAAAGTAAAAATAGTACCGGAACGGTCGTTGATTAACTACAAATAGCTACGTATATTTTTCGTTTGTAAAGATAAATAAGCCAAAGCTTAGAATATTTGTTCAGTACTTTTTTATAACTATGAAATAAAAATTTCAAGGGTAAAGAAATAAGAGATAAAGCATAATAAAAAAAAATTAAAAAACGATAACAAAAAAATTAAAATAATGTAAAAACACTGTTCAGAAGAATTATAGAAACTCCCCTTCGGAATCAATTACATATTCTTTCTTCCGTGACTGCTCTTTTCGTTTGTAGGTCAACATCAGGATGATGAGACTTCAAGTAAGTTCGGACATAAAAAATTGAATTCTATAATTCTAAGGATGAATCGCGTAGTTAAATAAACAGTAAACTTGCTTCACTTTGGACAAGAACACTGGATCTTTTCTAAGTTTATATTAAATTAATGCTGCAGAAGCCAAGTTCTAATTCAGAAAAATTGATTTTGGAATAAATTTTTAAATGCCTCAAAATCTCTGAGCACACTACTATCACCATTAGCTAAAGAATTCCAACAGACATTCAAACATATTATGAAAGGTAAAATAAAATATTCGCAGGGATATTGTGTTTCATTTTCACCAAATCCATTATCCACTTCAGATGGCCATTCATTTGGTTCAAGTATTCGCAAGTATTTTATAATGTCTGGAGTTGAAATTCCTTCACTAAGAAGTCTATCAATTTTTAAGATTATTATTAATATATATTTTTCGTAGCAAACAGTAAAATATATATTATTTCTACCTTCCTTTCGACTATGCTCGTTTATGCTATTGTTTCGTAATATTAGGTGTAGAAATTTAATGATTTTCAATTATGGCATTAATAATAAGGCATTAATATGGCATTAATAATGTGTTCCATCGTTCCAAAAATCTAATGTGGGCAACACATGATTTTCCTTATATAATGCAATGAATTTACTCCTTTTACAGCAAAAAGGATCAGATGTGGGCAGCACATGACTTTCCTTATATAATGCAATGGATTTACTACTCATACAATAAAAAAAATAGCTTATTTTTATAGTAGATACTTATATTCCTTCCAAGATATTAATTTTTCGTCAATGAGTCGTCATTTTCATTGATTTAGCGTCCATTTTTTTTATCAGTTTGGCGAGATTTTCGTTAATTTGGCAACATTTAAAAAGTCGCCAAGTTGGCGATATTCCGCCAAATTCGTGGCCAAAATCTCGCCAAGTGTTATGGACGAAGAAGTAAGTTATTCTTACAGCAGATAAATGACTATTGGCGTTCAAATATAAAATTATTACTCAAAGTATCTTTTCTCATGAATGGAACGAGCTAAATCCACGAGAATGATGTCACTAAATTTATCGTATGGTATTACATATGAAAAGTGAACATGTTCCTTAACAGTTAATGTTTATTTTAATTTACGGAATTTTTGATAAATTTATTTAAAAAATGTGCAATATCTGTTCATGCTAGCGTTCTAAAGTTTATGTTAATCGTTATTTAGAGAAAAATTACATTAAAAATGTCTATTTGCGTAACTTTATTAAAGGTTTTGAGTTTTTGATGATTTTTTCAAAATTTCACTCAAAAATTTAGGAGGGTTCTGATCATTCGATTGTGTTTAAAAACAATAGGCTTTCAGTTTCATGACTTGTAATTTGTGTTCCTATTTTCATTCGAATCGCTCCATTAGTTCATGAGATATCGTCTCTACTGACTCACTGACATACACACGTACTTCCCCCACCCCCCACACACAGACATCACCCCAAAAATGTTCAATTCTTAATCAGGGATGCTTGAAACGTGCTCTCCCGTCGAAAACTCGAATTCGATTTTTCGACCCCGTCACAATACTTTCCTTATACATTATACTATGTATATAAGAAAAGTTGTAAAAATAATGTGAAAGATCCACAGTACTGTGTTTCTAAAGTCGAATTGTACATTTGGCGGTTTTACGTTTGTTAACATGTAATATGTACTATTTTAAAGTACACAAATAACTTATATTTCGCGCAACTCTAAATTAACGATTATCAATATTGTTAGCATCCCCAATAAGCGATATAGTTAATACATTAAATATATTATAATAATTAATTCATCAATTACTCGTCATTTTCATTAATTTAGCGTCATTTTTGCAATTTTCACGAAATTTTCGTCAATCTGTGGTGAAATATCGCCAATGTGACGACACCTTGCTGGATTATGCACCAAGTTTGCCAAATACATCACCAAGTGTTACAGACATCACAAAGTGTATTTCTGATATTCTAGAAAGTATGCCTGTCAATGACGGAAATGAGAATTTGGGAAACATTATTTCTCAATAGGCCTCATTTTTATCAATCATAATCAGCATTGGAATAAAATAATTATATTTTCCATTGCTTTTCTTCTCATGTTATTCTTTTAAAATATTTTGTAAAAATTATTGTTTGTATTTAAAGTTTGCAATAGGTTTGTTCCTTTAATGAACTGTAAAAAACTGGCTTATGTATGATATTTCAAAATCCATTACACACATACCGTAATTAACACATCCATTCTTCAGTATTGATTATAACAACCAGTAGTGCTTTGTGAATTATCATGGTCTTCATACAAAGTAATGTTGTTTAAATTTTTAATTTCGAATAATTGAAATTCTATTTATAGAGAAATGTAAATGCGTTACGAATGTGTAAAAAAGTTTTTCTGTGAATTGCCTCTATTCAAATAATACATAACGGACATTTGCTTTCAAGGCTTTTGCTCTATTCAAGTACAAAACACCTTTACAGGCAGCCATTCCTATTATGTGAATGTACGGGTGCTATATGTTTAAATTTCGAGGTGAGGTCGCCAGATTTAGCGACTCATCGCCAACTTGGCGACTTTTGTCAACTTTACTAGGCGGCAACTATCTTTTATGTCAACTTTACTAGACTACAACTTTCTTTTTTGTCAACTTTAATAGACAATAACTGTACTACAACTTTCTAGAAATACCGAATATTCTTCCCTTTCTGAACCTTTTGCTTACGGGTGAGACAGCGTCAACCCCAAACGAAGAACCTCTCAAAAAGACAGGTATTTGACATATCCTATCCCAAACAGTTCGACCCCCCTTTGCAGACACTGGCGTCCAAGGACGATGTTTGGGATAGGGTATGTCAAATACCTGTCTTTTTGAGAGGTTCTTCGTTTGGGGTTGACGCTGTCCCATCCGTAAGCAAAAGGTTAAGAAGTCTAGGGAGAGTATATAAAATGAGTCGTCGCTGAGTTGCATATCAGTTGACGTGATACGAGCTAAATTAAACTGGGAGGTACGTCAGTGTTTTGAGAATAGTATCGGGTATTTTGTGAATTAATTGAGCATTTAACTGCTGTTTTATTGTATCTGACAATTGTTTGGTAATCCTGAAAGATGATTATCGTGCTATTCGCTGTATTGTGTTCCTGCTTACTCTTATTAGTGCTTATAAAAGTGTTAGTTGTCCAGAAATTTAGAATCACCCACGATTACAGAGGATACATCGTAACACTACAATCATTGTTTTGTTTATTATTCTTCATGCAAAATAATGCTATGTACTATTTAATTTCGAACAATTGAAAATTTGTATAATGGAATTACTAAAATTTCTCTCGCATTTTACGTAATAAATTTAAATATAAAATTTCATGGCAGCACAGACATTTTATAATAAGCAAAATATAACATAAAATGCAGTGCAACTAAAGGTAAGTATGTCGACCTACGCTTCGGAGATCAGTAGATATCCTTTCTTAGTGCAAACAGCCTGGATCAGAACGCAGACGATGACACCAAATAGAAAATGACTACGCGAAGGAACCCAATATAGTAGCGCCATCTAGTGTGATGAAAGGGATATAAAACGAGGAAAAATAGAAAATGAACGAAATATGAACTTCAAAAGCAAGTGAGAATAATAAATTAAATGCAGAGTATATGTAAAACGGAAGTAGTATAAAGCAGAAAAAGAGTAATGAAAAATAGACACGGTACCACGGTAAAATAGAGAATCGTTGACAAATTATTAATCAGGTACTGGGATTTTTATTGACAAGAGAAGTTTAAAAAATTCTAAATCAAAAACTAAAGTTCACTTTTGAATAATGGAGGAAGAAGTAAATTAAAATCGGCGACTTGTCATCCAGCAATGGTTAGCGATTTAATATTCATTCTGAACACGGACATTTGTCCTTGAGGTATGTTGTTTACACCTCACATACACACACATTAAGGTATGTTGTTTACACCTCACACACACACACATATGCGTGCGCGCCTGCACACACACACACACACGCATACACACACACACACACACACACACACACAACAAGTTTCAAGAAGTTTTTGGAAGTCTTACAATGTGACCAAATGAGATGACCAAAGTGAGATGACCAAATTTTGTGGAGAACAATGGTTTGAAAAAATAAGCATGCAGCTTAACCCTTCACTGCAAGTTCATTCCATATCTACTAATCAATACATATATCTAAAAACTCCTTTTTTAGAAATTATATACATACGATAAGTATCTTATTTAATAGAAATGGTCGCAAGCAACTCAATGCCCTGACTAATTCAAGCAAAAAAAAATAATTACTGGTTTCTTAATACTTTTTTTCCAATCTCTCTTGCAGAGTAAATTAGATTCTTGCTTGAAATGACGTTTTAAAATATAAACTTTAAAAGCCTTCAACAAATTAACCTCTTTGATATTAGCGTTGAAAGATATAGCAAAAAAAAAAAGGGGGGGGGGACGGTTAATAATGTTTTTCTACATTCATTTAAGGTAATAACACTTGGGCATCATTTACTTAATAGCCTTGTTCTAAATGTAAAATATTTTTATGTTGTTTAGTAAATCCTTAACGCTCCTGTAATTAACTAAGATGCGAATTATCGTTTAATTTTTTTTCTCCGAAATTGTCAGATGTATCATAATATTTTAACATTCAGATGCAAAAATTTTAATTATAACTAGAGTTATATAGAGATATGTTATTATCGGAGGAGTGACAATGCAATAACTATAGTATTCCCTATATTTATTTGGAAGGATTTTGATGTGAAATATCTTAAGGGTTGAAACGGAAGTATGCAACGAAAGTATATAACGGAAGTTACATCATATTGTTATAAATACCTGACAGTAAATATCACTGTAACAATTTAAAGAGTCGGTTCAGTTGGCGACAAATTCGGTGACGGTAGCGACGAATTTGAAGAAACATGGCTACCTTGGCACTTTTCGGTGAGTTCTTTTTTTTCTACCCAGACCGTCAGACCTAACCGACGGGGTGAGGTACCTGTTTGCAGGGCCAGGAAGTTCCACCCAATTTAGACCGGAATCTAGTGAGGGCGGCAACCATAGCGACCATACCCTCCTTCCCCCTACCATCAACCCCTCGGACCCACATTTTATTGTGCTCGTACTCCGCGTGAACACGGGGACAGTTCGCGCAGAGCTGGGGGACGTACCCTCGTTCTCCGAGTGCAATTCCCGCTCGCTAATCACTGGGCTGTCCCCCCAAAATTCTGAAAATTCTCGAATTTTTTGATTGGCTAAGAATTTCACGAGTTACGTGATTTTCTAGAATATTCCCCGGAGGACATATAATTGCGAAATTCAACGCAACACGCAATTCTTTTGATTATATATAGCCTTTAAGCTGTATCATAAAGCATTTCTGGTAGAAAAGTAAAATGATATAAAGTTTTGATCTGCGAAATCTGTGCATCCACAGCTGCGCTATAACGTCAGTACGCGCTAATCGCTTGCGCCGGCCCCACGCTCCTTCGATAAAGTGATCGCAAACCTTGTATCCAAACGTTCCATCGTCGATAACTTCGTCATTTATATTCCGATTCTGAAGAAATTGATGGCATTTAATTAATCTATCTAAACCACATAATTAAAAAAATTAAAATTCTGACGAAATAGATGGCATTTAATTAATCTATCTAAACCACATAATTAAAAAAATTAAAATTTAAAAATTAAAGAGTCAAAAAGTACCAAAGCATCTCTTTAGGTAGCTTCCACAATCCCCACAAGCAACACATATTTACTTTTCCCCATTCAAAACATGCAAAAGAAGTAATATCAGCGTAAATTAATTTCTGGCATGAAATGGCATTTTAAAATATAAACTTTAAAAGCCTTCAACAAATTAACCGCTTTGATATTGGCGTTTTAGAGATATAGCGGAAAAAAGGCAGAACGGTTAATGATGTTTTTCTATATGCATTTAAAATAATGATGTTTGGGTATTTACTTAATAGTGTTGTTTTAAATGTAAAATATTTTTAAGTTACTTAGTAAATCCTTAAGTGCTTGTAATCAAGAAAAATGCAATCTAGGGAATTTATCGTTAAATTTTTTCTTTAAAATTGAAAGACTTATTTTAATCTTTTAGCATTCAGATGCAAAAATTTTAATTAAAATTAGAGTTATAGAGAGAGATATTATTATCGGATGATTGATGATGTAATATCTATAGCCCTCCCTTTATGTATTTGGGAGCTTTTAATGTGAGATATCTTAAGGGAGTGAAACGGAAGTCGCGTCATATTGTTACAAATACCCAACAGTAAACCAATGTTACAGTTTGAGGATTCATATAACATGGCGACACATTCTGTGGTTTTGGCGACGATTTGACGAAACGTCGCCACCTTCGCAGCTTTTGGCGAGTTCGGGAAAGTTCTCGAACTTTATTGATTGGTTAAGAACTTCACAGATTACGTGCTTTTCTGGAAAATTCCACAGAGGACATATAACTGCCAAACGTAACACAATGCCCAATCCTCGACCCGGTCCGGTTCAAAACATTTTTATTTAAATGCGTTAAAGACATGAATGTGTTGTTGTTGAGACCCAGACCGTCCGATCTACCAGAAAGGTGTAAGGTAACTGTTTGGACGTCCGGGAAGAGCCACCCAATTTAGACCAGAACCCAGTGGCTGTGGGGGAGGCATCTACAGGGACCGTATGCTCATTCCCCTACCACCAATTTTTGGAAGTACTTACAGACCCACATATTTATCTTGATCGTACTCCGCGTGAGCACGGCTGCAGTTTTGGCAGCGGCGGGAATCGAACCCGGGGCTATCGAGTGCAACTTATGCGCGCTAACCACTGAGCTACCGCGCCCATAGACATTAATATGTGAAATTTTTCTATGAAAAATTGAGAAAAAAGTTTTTTTCATGGGAATAATATCTATGGATGGTGTTTTTCTGGCGCATAAACGAAGTGTTAGTTAATGTGAATAGTTTGGACGTTTATAACTCCTAAACTAATAAATGAAAAGGTAAATACTTTTTCATGTTTTGTGGAAAATAGTGTACAGATTATAGACCTATAAATCAGTTTTATTATTTTAATATTTTGATATACATAAATAGTAAAAGACAAAAATGTGTACCAGAAAATTTATTATTAAACACTATATTTATTATTTAAAAAAAGCTCTTACAGTTTTCGAGTAATTTGTCTTGTCAAATTGAAGAAGTATGAAAATTTTACGTTTTCCAACTTTGCAATGCATCGCAAAAACTAAAAATGATAACTTTAAACAATAAAAAAGAATTTGTAGATCTTTGAAAGCCCCATAAGTGTATATAATCAGATTTGGGTTCGGGTATTTCTTCTTCAATATTGCAAAAGTTGAGTTTTACTTTACAAAATGTTATTAACGCAAAATCATTTCGGTTCCATCGGACTGGAGCCACCGCCGATATTTTTTACAATATTTTTCTTTAAATAGCTGAAGTAAAAAAATAATTTCATGTACTTAATTAAAATTCATCTAAAAATATTTCAAAATTAAATATAATCAGCCAGGCCGTACACAACATTTTAAAAAACTAAGCCTTAGCCCGGCCATGCCCGAAATAGTGTTAGAACACACAGTTCCAATGAAAGAATTTACAACTTTCAAGTATTTTGATCGAAAATTTTGATCGATGTGATACTTGTTTGCCTGTATCTGCGTTTGCATGTGTGTCTGCATGTGCGTTCGTGAGTGCATCTGTATGTATGCGTGTCCTTAAATCTGTGAACGAGATATCTCACAAATGAATTGAATGTTTTGAACACAACTTATTTTATGCTTACTCCAATCCGTATGATTTTGAACGTTATTGATTACGAATGCATTTAAACACTCAAACTGCATGTCTTGGTCAAAGTAACTAACCTGTGAATAAAAAGAACAAGACACTAAAAATATATTGCAATTCAGTCAAAACTTCAATCCAGAGCTTCAAAGTATATACCAAAGCGAGACCAAAATGCAAATTATTTATTTTAAAATAAAAATGAAAAAAGTACTTTCAATTATTAAGAAAAATGGAGCGCATTTCATATATAACAGCATGGAAACGGTAAGTACAATAAAAATATACCTGAGAAATTACATTACAGAAGTTACGATTTATGTGATTTATTTAATAATATTATGATTAAAGATCTGTTTCAGATTATAATAGAAATATACCAAGACCCTACAAGAAAGATGGGATTCTGCCTACCAGAAAGCGGGACGAATACGTTTAGTATAGATATGCAAATATTTTCATAAATATTTACTTTTAAAAAATAAGTAAACTTCTAGCATATTCCAGTTCTAAAATATTTTGAATTTTCTTCTTCTTCTTGTTCGCTCGCGATGCTGCAGCCTGCTGCAGGATCTCGGCATCCCGATATCAATTTCCAATGTTTTCTAACCAGTGACAATCTGCCAACCTCATACTCCAAGTGTCTGTTCCTTTGCGATGTTGTCCAACAATCTTGTGGGAGGCTTACTATCTTCCTAGACTAAACAGGTTTGAGAAAGATCAAGTTAAAATTTTAGATGTCATGTACATTTAGCGTCTTGAATTAACTTGAGTGAGGCTCAACTCGACTTTCTCATTAAAAATTCGTTTGTTTTTATTTCTCAAGAAAATATTCGAAAAATCGGTATCGTGGGCCAAATGATTACAACTATAGCTTTAGTGTTACCCATCACTTTAAAGGGCTTTAAAATATTTTATATTGATACCATACTTGAAAATGTACACCCAGGGGGGAGGACTTGCCCTCTATAGGGACTGATGACGTCACGAATAAAAAAATGTATTGCGGTTATTGTTCTCAAAAATAATTGAAACTGCTCAGTCTACTCATCAATGATCCATAAATAAATTTTTTTATTCATGATTAAGTCAAATTTGTCCTATGCTGCCGTGTTAAAAAGATATAAAGTTTTCACTCGAATTAAAAAATATTCTATTTAGTTCTAGATGCTTTGATAACAAACTCGGACATAAATTTTCGTGAAAATCCAATAATATATGTGGCTGCTACGGTGTACACAAGAAATCGACCACAGACATCAGACAGACAGACAGACGGACATCACGCCAAAAATAGTCAAAACGTGTTCAGGAGGTTTTAATATATATATTGGCATCAAAATCTCGAAATCAAGAAGTTTCTGTGAAAACAACATTTTCTCAAAAACAACGTTTAAGAAAGAGAAAAGAATTCATAACTAGTGTGATACGGACTAATAAGTATATTTAACTCAATCACTGCAATTTTAACCTGTTTCTTTTCATTCATACTTTTCCTGCTGAAGGCAAAATTTGAAAATAATTAATACTCATTAGTTCGGATGAAATCAAAAATCTGGTTTAGCGAGGTTTTCTATATTTTCCTCCAAATGACCTCGTAAGTAGTTCGTATGTTGAAATGTCCCTTTGCCCTTTAAGGATCGTAAAAACGTTGCAGAATTTATTCTCTCTTATGAGTATTTCGCTGAAAATACATTAACAATTTCTTATATAATAAATAATATAATGATTATATAAGTGCAAAATATTATAATGACTTGACATGCCTTGGTCAGATCTGGGCTTGAGTATGCAATTGTGGTGTGGAGGCGTTTTCTTGCTGTTCATACAAAACAAGATCGGAATTATTCAAAATAAATTCTTGAGATATCTTTATTACAAGAAAACTGGTACGTTTTGTTATACCTTAACTGCTACTTTTCTTCGTGATATGTTTAATGTTAAAAGCTTACGGAACAGAAGGGATTTCATTTTATTTTCATTCTTCAGGAATCTGTTCAATAACAGAATTGATTGTTCCTCTGTCTAGGATGCGATAGGGTTTCATGTTCCCCAGTGTTCTACCAGGAGCATGAGTATGTTTGATGAAAGGACTTTTGGTACAAATGTTGGTTGTTATTGTGCGATTAATAATTTCTGCAAACTTTACAAGAGCTTCCCCGATAATCTTGATGCTTTTTGTTCATCGGAAATTGCTTTTAATAATTATTTGTTATAAATATTTCATATTTTAAGGTATTTATTCATATCCAAGTGCTTTTAAAACTCATTTGTTGTCAATGGTTTGCTTATTAATGTATTACTTTCCTTATATACATAAGTATAAGGAAAGTATTGTGACGGGGTCGAAAATTCGAATTCAAGTTTTTGACGGGAGAGCACGTTTCAAGCATCCCTGATCACGAATCGAACATTTTTGAAGTGATGTCTGTGCGTGTGTGTGTGTGTGTGTGTATGTGTGTGTCAGTGAGTCTGTGGAGACGAAAACTGACGAACGAATGTACCGATTCGAACAAAATTTGGTACAAAAATTACAATCCGTAAACACTAGAAGACTGTTGTTTTTATACGTAATCGAATGTTCAGAACCCCCCCTCAATTTTCGAGTGAAATTTTGAAAAAATCATCAACAAATCAAAACGTCAAATAAAGTTACCCAAATTAACATTTCTTATATAATTTTTCATTAGAAAACGATTGACATACATTTTAGAACGCTAACAGGAACCGTTCTCGAGATATTGCACATTTTCAAAAACATTATCAAAAAGTTAAATAAAATAAAAAAAGAAATATTTCTTATTGAGAAACATGTTCACTTTTCATATGTAATACAATGCGATAAATTGGGTGACATCATTCTCGTGGATAGCTTGTTCCATTCGTGAAAAAAGATACTTTGAGTAATACTTTTGTATTTGAACTTCAATAGTCATTTATCTGCAGTCAGAATAACTTATTTCTCTGTCCATAACGCTTGGCGAGGTTTTGGCGACGAATTTGATGGAATGTCGGCAACTTGGCGACTTTTTTAAATGTTGCTAAATTAAAGAAAAACTCGCCAAATGGATAAAAATGACACTAAATCAATGGAAATAACGACTAATTGACGCAAATTTAATATCTTGGAAAGAATATAAATATCTACTATAAAAATGATCTATTTTTTTCTTTACTGTAAAAGTAGTAAATTCATTGCATTATACAGAGGCTGTTCACACATTTTTTAGACGATTTTGGTAAGCGGTAATAAAAAATCGTTTGCTGCAAAAGAAATAATTCCAATTGTACTATGTTTTTAAAAGTCAAAATTATCGTCTGTGGCTTGAAAGTTTTGTTTTTATTCAAAAATGGCGTTTTTAACAAAACAGTGGTTCGAAGGCTACATTTATGCTCTTTCCGAAGAGAAATATGCATACTCTGTTATCCAAAAACGATGTGAGAGTCATGGTTTTGTGATATCTAAAGCGTCGATAGGTAATATCGTCAACAGGAAAGGAAAAAAACGTCAAATTGGAGCCTCAAGTGGGACAAAAATTCCAAACAAGTATCCAAAGAAAAAACGGACATCTTCGAATATTGCAAAGGTACGTTGTTTAATGTTAATAGAAAATCCCCCTAGTCAAAGGACAGTTGCAAAATCATTAAAATGCTCTGTGTCCACTGTAAACAAAATGATAAACGTTGATTTAAATCTTAAGAAAGCGAAAAAATGCAATGTGCATCGTCTTTTTCCAAATCATATCACTGAACGCAGGACACGCTGCAGAATTCTATATGAGAAACACTTATCCAAAGAAAAATGGAAAACAATTGTCACAATAGATGAATCATGGGTGTATTTAAATGATTGCAACGAGCCATTTATTATCATAAAAGGGGAGAAAAAAATTTAAGTACATGGTTCAAAGAATCGAAAGAAAGTTTTTCTAAGGGATTCATGATTGTTGCTGGTTTTTCTTATAATGGCAAGTTAAAAATAAAGAGAGTGGGAAAAAATGTCAAGATTAACTCCAAATACTATCAGGAACATATTTTATCGCCAATTTTTCTGAATGAAATAATCGCTTTACCCACAGTGCCATCAATCTGTGAGACTCCATCAGGACAAAGCTAGCAGTCACACATCAAAATCCACTGTAAATTTCCTAAAAGAAATGGAACAAAAAACAGGTATCAAGGCCATACCCTTCACTGATATCCCTACTAAATCTCCCGATGTATCACCTATGGATTTTTGTGCTTTCGGACTTTTAAAATCTGCATTATCCAAACGTCGTCCCAAAACTCTTACAGGACTCTGGAAAGCTGTTCAGGAGGAATGGGATAGAATACCTCTTCTGACACTTCAAAAGGCATTATTATCCTGGAAATTGCGGTGTCGAAAGATAGTTCAGAATAAGGGATGTCAAATAGAACATTTAAAACACAAGAATTTTATGTAATTTAGTTTTGTGAATACAATATACATCGTCTAAAAAATGTGTGAACAGCCTCTGTATAAGGAAAGTCATGTGCTGCCCACATCAGATTTTTTTGTTATATTTTAATCTGTATATTCTGTATTGTATTTTATCTTGCAGGCTATTACTGGGACATTGTCCTGTAGCTTACATTCTTTTAAATTTATATAAAAAAATAAATAAAAGTGATTTCTTCTTGAATTAAATTATAATGATACGAGCTCAAATTTCACTATTTTCAAAAATTGTTCCTAAATTTTAATTTATTTGAATTGTTAGAGAGTGCGATTAAATCTTATCTAAAACGGAATTGCTGAAGACATGAGATACACTCTCCCATCTGTAACCCTGACTTTCCGACCTACTCGAAGGAGACAGGCAGTTGTGTAGACAGACGAGAAGGGCCACCCAATTTATAATTAAATCTAATGGGGATGGCAACAACAGGGACTGTACCATATTTCCCTTAACTCATCACCTCTACAGCGTGCCTTGTGGCAGTTTCATACCCCAACACCCGACTACATGATGAATTAAATGAAATTGTTCAACAAATGTATAATTTTAAAGCATAGTTTTAAGTTAATAAGGATTTTTTTTTTCAAAATTTTGAAAGTCAAAAACGCATTCCTTCGCCAATTATGATAATTTTTAGTTCATTAAATAATATCCCAAATAATTATATTTTTTGCCTTTGAATGTCTTTAGCTTAAAATAATTACGTGTGCCTTAAAACTATTTAAACACATCAATTTGGAAAAATGCATGTCGAAACATGTTATTAGTTTTTTTACTATTTAATGGGTTTTCGATATTACTTTAAGAGTTAATGAGAGGTTTGTTATTTGCTACTTAGATATAATGAGGTTGGTTAGCTAAAAATTTATTTAAAGAAAGTGGTATATATAGAGGACTTTAATGATAAAATGATACATTTAACACAATCTTTATTCCCATTGGATAAATTTTTAATTTCCCTAGAATACGTAGCTTATTTAAAGTATAGAAAATTCGAGCTGGGGTTTTTAACGGCTTACAGGGTTCCTAGAGAAGTTTTTAAACACGTCAATAACATTATTAGGAAAAAAGCAAAGAGTGTAGACGCGAGATCTTGTGAGACAAAAGAGAGGTCAAAAAGTTATAAATTTGAACGTGTAAAATGACAGTATGAGCGCGTGTTGAAAAATAGGTCAAACATACCTAAAGTGACTATAAGTCAGACATTAAATTATGAGCAACAAATAAAAATGGAACTCCGACAATATCTTATAGGGACCCAAACGTGGCTACGGACGAACCCAAAGAAACATTGTTTGCCGGGGGGGGGGGGGTGCAATTCTACATCCAATCAGGACGGACCCGTAAATCATATGCACTTATAAGGGGGCTTGCATCACCAATTGGTTCGTGGGGTCTTGAAGAAAGGCATTTCTTTGCAAAGTAAAAGAAGTTTGCCCAATTAAAGGATTTAAATTATCCAACAAATGTATAATTTTAAGGCATAGTTTTAAGTAAATACGATTTTTTTTCAAATTTTGTACGTATAAAACGCATTTTTTCAGAATTTTTGACAATTTTTAGGTTATTAAATCCTATCCCAAATAATTAAATTTTTTGCCTTTGAATGTCTCTAGCTTAAAATAATTAAGTGTTCCTTTAAACTATTTAAACATAGCAATTTCGAAAAATGCTTGTTGAAACATGTTATTAGTTTTTTTGCTATTTAATAGGTTGCTGATATTACTTTAAGAGTTAATGAGAGGTTTGTTATTTGCTACTTAGAAATAATGAAGTTGGCCATTTATCTAAGAAATTTATTTAATGATAAGGTAGTATTTATAGAGGACTTTAATGATAAAATGAGACATTTAATGTAATGCTTGAATCCCTTTGGTTAAATTTTTAACTTCCCAAGGAAACGTAGCTTATTTAAAATATAGAAAAGTCTATCTGGGTCTGGGGTTTTTAACGGATATAGAGGGTTCCCAGAGAAGTTCTTAAGCACCTCAACTTTGTTAGGATAAGGTAATGAGTGTACATGCGATGTCTTGTGAGACAAAAGAGAAGCCCTCCCCCCCAAAAAAAAGTTATCATAAATTTGAACAAGTAAAGTAAAAGTACGAGCGCGGGGTAAAGAATAGGCCAAACGACACTGCACCTAAAGTGACATTAAGTCAGCCTTAGTTTATGAGCGATAAATAAAAATGGAACTCCGCTCAATAAAAGTGGAACCGATAAATGAAAATGAAATTTTATAAGGACTCAAATTTCGCGGAGGACCAACCAGAAGAAACAAAGTTAGGCAGGGAAGGGGGCAATTCTACATCCAATCAGGACTGACCCATAAACCATATACACTGATGAGGAGGGGGGGGGGGGCTTGCATCAGCAATCAGAATCCGGAGGATTGAAGAAAGGCGTCTCTTTGTGAAGTCAAAGAATTTTGCGCAATTAAAGGAGTGTTGTGACGAGATTTCTTAATCTCTCGACACTTGTGTAAAAATATGTCAAAATCATGAAAATCTATATTATATTTTTATATCTATATTTTTATGCATCCTTTAATATTCAATCCTGTTATTATATCCCTCTCGTCTTATATATATGCAATTTATATTCTACATGTATCTATCAGTTTCAAAGGAATATTCAGCCATTTTAATTCTTTTAACGCTCACTGTGAGAGAGAGAATTATTTTCCGTTATAAGTTCAAGGTCTGCATTCGGATGATGAAAAGCCTAGTAAGATTTCATATGTACATGTTCTTCGGCAGTTGAAATCGGAAGTAATGTAAAGGTTTCGATTGTTCTATGTATATGCAAGCGGTCCAACGTACTGAAAGTCTAGACTGAGTGTCGGGGCAAGCCTGCGGGAGATGGTGAGAACTTATTTCTCGGCATGTATGTTTTCTTGTTTGGTTCTGAGTCCTATGAGTCTCGGAAGGTTATATAAGCTTGGAACGCAAAAGTTCGTCGCGCATTCCCATCCTGAATACTACACGGAGATGTGGTAGTTCAATTTACTTTCGATGCTCGCCCAGAGCTCCGGGATCCGACTCTCACTGCGGAATCCGGGGTTCGCGAGTTGGGAATGTCGCCACCGCCGCCACGGAGAAGAAGGGGTCCGAGGTAGCATTGCCGGACCTTGCCGAAAAATTCTCATGCCCGAACATCTGTCCGAGAATTCATCTGATACGCCGACTTAGATCTTCTGCGATGCCTTTTCGTCCCTGCCGGACCGGGAACTGAGATGACCTGTACTGTGAGCAATCAATGACGTAATTCTCTCCTATTCACACTATCCTGTGTACGAAGGTAAGCTCCTTTACATGCATTGGCGGAGCCATTAGACTTTCTCCGAAATTCCTTAAGTTCTAACAGATATCTCCAAGAACGGAGAACTATCATATTTACAGATCCTTGTGTTAACTCCTAGAATCAGCAATTCTAAATAGTATTATTATTTGTGATTATAATTCTCTCCTGTGCTCTGCCCTTGTCTGCCTATTACCATACTTTAGACCATACCTTATTTTATTCAATTGTGGTTCTATATGAAATGTGTGTGCCACGTAACGTATTAAATTCTTGGTATTATATTTATCATTTGGTGGCAAATTGTGTTATAATATCCTGCCGGTGTCCAGTGCGTAGATATAATTTAGGAATAGGTGTAACTCCATAATATAACTTATTAATTACATATTTAATAAAGATTGGATTAGTTAATTACTGTGTGTTCATTGAGTTTGGATATTAGTGATTATTTGCAATATTCTGTGTTTTCTATATCCATGCTTTAGCTGAAGAATCATCCAATCAAGGTAAGGGTTTATTATTATTACGCTCTGTATTTGCGGCAGGTCATCTGTGAGTTTTACTTGCAGACGAGAGAAGTTTTGAACCTGGGTTGTAAAATTTGGAGAAAGTTAGATTTCTCCGGTCGGCCGTGTCAACGGGAAACCGTTATGACAATTGGTGCCGTGGTGCCGTCGTTATGACAGGAGCGAAGAAAATATGTGGCAGTTGAGAAAGTACTTTACATGATATCAGCTGCCTGAAAATTGCAGGACCAAAAGTTTCAGTATAAAAATAGAGAATGCTAAAATAGTGTGCGCTTACAAACCAGGCCAAGGCCCTTTCAATGCAGCAACGGTGTCAAAGAATGTTCTACGTGAAATGGAGGTATGTGCGCACTTATAGCTATCACTGTTAGTTTTTCAGACACAGGCATTACAAACTTAGGAAATGAAAATTTCCAATCTTCTTCAATTTGAAAATTCGATAACTCTTAAAATATAATATCTTTTTTTAATGAAATATATATATAAATTTAGAAACTAAATTTCCTCATACACATTTTGTCGCCCACTATTTATATAATATACAGTATGATTAAAAAAAGATGGGCCAAACTTTACGAGGTGGTAGTACACACCAAATTAAGCTTTTTTATGATTGTTTACCGGATATGAAATGAAACGTTGAGGTGTTACAGTGCGCTTACTCGTTGAGAAGCGGCTGCTCCGCAAATTTAAAAGCGTCATTGTGGTTGTTATTTTCCGGTGAAGGATGAAAAACATTTATACTAATTTCATCTGGGGAAGAAGAAGAACCCTTATGAAAATGATATATGGCATCCATCTTGTCTCAAAATCGTGATTTTTAAAGTTCTTTTTAATTCATATTGAGTGTTGTATCCGTCCTAAAACCACTTTATTTTTGCTTAAATTCTGTGCATCTACATACTGAAACAACGCAATGACAATATATTTGAGTTTAAATGCTCATCCAAATTTGATTATTTCCACAACGAAGCCTATTTTTCACTTATGTAAAATGTAAACAGCAAAATATGTAGAATGAGTTGTATTAGAATTGCTGTATTTCTTTAACACAAAATTATTTAGCTCATGGAGTCTGTATAGCTGATATGAATGAAATATTCATTGATTTTACAAAGAGAAGGATGATTTTTTTCGATGAAGTTTTGAGCATAGAGTTTAATTACTTGTAGCTCCATGGTCTTAATTTTTAAATAAAATAAATTATTATAGTTTTGTGATGAATTAAATGAATGGGAAATTGTTTATGATTGAAATGCTGTTTTTATAGAGAGAGCCAGGCGTGTTATTTTTTCTATGACGTCATTTGAATGAATTTCAGTTGTTTTCGATGAAGTTTTCAAATATAATAAGGTATCGTAGTATTATGATAATTCTAAAATTATTACCGAGGAATGTATCGCATTTTAGAGATGTTTAAACCAGGCAATTTATATTTCAATACCGTCATTTGAATGAAGTTCAATTTTTTCTATGAAGGTTTAAGTTTTCAAATATATTAAATTAATGTAGTATTGTGATAAGTTTTAAAATATTACCGAGGAATGTATTGCATTTTAGACATGTTTAAATAAAATTGCATTGAAGTTGGAAAGTGTTTCATAATCAATGCTTTAAGCATGATTAATCTTTCTTGTTTAAATATAAGCATCACAAACTTAAAAAACGAAAAAGTTTCAATTTTCATCAACTTGACAAAACGATCATTTGAAAACTATAAAAGCTTTTTATTTTTAATAATATATGTAGATTTTAATATAAATTTTCTAGTATGCAGTTCTGCCATTTACTGTTTCTAGCTATCTTTCATACTAATATATTTCTACTATATATTTCGAGTGAAAGTTACAAAAAAAAATAATAAAAAAAAAAAAGTCACTTGAAGAATTACTTTTTTAAGTTTTTTCGAAAAAAGAGTTCAAAACATAAAAATATTGCAATTTCTTTTATATAATCTTAATATTAACCCTATTTACATTGAACAAGAAATATTATTTACATATTTATCTATTAGATTCGGTGTATAAGTATCTAAAGTGTCTACAATTTTCATAACCCTCAGTTTTCTGCTAGAGAAACTTCAACCATAGATGTTACTCACATCATTTGATAAAAAATAAAATGTCATGTAACATTTGATAGAATTAAACTTTTAAGGGATTAGTAATTTTCAATTGAAGGAGTTTAAATTCAATGATAACTCAAAAGTCAGTTATAGTGCAATGAAAAGTAATTGATGTACTTGATAATGGTATTATCAATTATAAATATTTGTAATTGACAATAGTAGAATCAATTACACATATTCACATTTGTCAATAACAATAAAAACATTAATAGACATAATTTTTACAAAAATATTGAAATAGTTATTTTTATTGTTTCTATTGACATTATTTATAAAATTACTTTAGATTTTGAGCAGCATTAAATTTTTAATAAATAGTATTTTTTTATATTCTAAAACTTATAACAATATCTAAAAAAATTAAACTTTGTGAAAATGGTGACTTTTAATCAGCAGCTTATTGAACATTATATTTTATGTTAAATAACTTTCATTTAGTAAATACGAAAGTTTGCAACTTCAGCCAAGCACCTCTTTTGGAATACTTACTACAATTTAGAAAACGCTGCCAATACATCAAGTATCACAGTGAAAGCAAAAACATATTTTGAGTTTTCTGAAATGCCACGAAAAGTCACTAAATTTTTCTTCCATTTGGTTTTGTAGATGGATTCTACAAAAGATGATTATTTTATTGATGATTTATATGCAGATAACTGTCTGGAGAGGATTGTGAAAAAGCAGTAAAGCTAGCAGACACAATTTCATTATCTAACATATACCGTCATGAATAGGACCATGACGTATTAAAAATAACCAGGCAGTGTTAGATGGCTCAATAAAAATACCCATTTCACTCTAGTTACGCCGTAAAAACTTCTTGAACTGAAAGAAAAATAACTTTAAAACTGTATTTTTGTGATCTTCCTTCCTTGATCTGAATTGTGTTTCGAAATAATAAATCTAAATATAAAGTAGTAAATTTTGTGTGCAAGAGAAAGTAGGGGAAGGGAATTTTGGTATTTAGCTCAGAAGTTTCGGGGTGTAAGAACCATGAGTTTAGTTATGCAGTAGACAAGAGTTTAAGTGTGCAAGGGCCAGAAGTTTAGGTATGCATGAGAAGGAGTTTAGGCGTTTAAAGTCTAGGAGTTTAAGTGTGCCTCGTAAGGAGTTTAGGTATGTAAGAGTCAAGAGTTTAGGTGTGCAAGCTCCAGGAGTTTAGTCATGTTGTTGTCGTTGAGACTCAGACCGTCCGACCTACCAGAAAGGTGTAAGGTAACCGTTTGGACGGCCGGGAAGTGCCACCCAATTTAGACTGGAACCCAGTGGGGGAGGAGTTTAGTCATGTATAAGATAGAAGTTAAGGCGTGCAAGGTCTAATATTTTAAGTGAGCAAGGTATGAGAGTTTAGGTATGCAAGGGATAGGAGTTAAGAATTGCACGGTGTAGGGATTTAAGTATGTAAGAGCCGGGAGTTTGTGTATAAAAGGGACAGGGGTTAAGGCGTTCAAGGTCTAGGAGTTTAAATGTACATGGTCAAGAGTTTAATATATAAGAGCCAAGAGTTTAGGTGTCGAAAACCCAGACCGTCCGGCTCATCCGTGGACATAGAGCAGCAATTTGGGCGACCGGAAGAGTTTAGGTGTGCAAGAGCCGGGAGTTTGTGTATGAAAGGGACAGGAGTTAAGGCGTTCAAGGTCTAGGAGTTTAAAAGTACAAAATCAGGAGTTTAATTATGTAAGAGCCAAGAGTTTACGTGTGCAATATCTAGGAGTTTAGGTATGCACAAGACAAAAGTTAAGCCGTGCAAGCTCTAGGAGTTTTAGTGTGCAAGGATCAGAAGTTTAAGTATGCAAGTGATAGGAGTTAAGAAGTGCAAGGTTTATGAGTGCAAGTGTGCAAAGATTGAGAGTTTTGGTATGCAAGAGTCAAGAGTTTAGGCGTGCAAGATCTAGAAGTTTAAATGTACAGGGTCTGGAGTTTAGGTATGTAAGAGCCGAGCGTTTAGGTCTACAAGGTCTAGGAGTTTAGGTATGCACAAGACAAAAGTTAAGACGCGAAAGGTATATGAGTTTCAGCGTGCAAGGATCGGAAGTTTAGGTATGCAAGGGACGGAAGTTAAGAAGTGCAAGGTCTAGGAGTGTAAGTGTACAAGGGTCGGATGTTTTGGTATGCAAGAGCCAAGAGTTTAGGTGTGCAAGACTCAAAAGTTTAGATATACAAAAGATAGTAGTTAGACGTATATTGATTAAATGTTTAAGTATGCAAGAGAGGGAGTTTTGATATGCAAAGGACAGTAGTTAAGGTGTTAAAAATCTAGCAGTTTCAGTATACAAGAGCCGGGAGCTTAGATATGTAAGGTGCAGTAATTAAGACTTAGTAATTAAGACTTAGGGGCAGTAATTAAGATCTAGGAGTGTTTATGCGTAGGATCAGGACTTTAGGTATGCAAGAGTCAAAAGAATAAGTATTCATGGCCCAAGTGTTTAAATATACAAAGTACAGAAATTAAGGCGTGAAAGTTCCAGGAGTTTAAATGCAAAAAAGTTGGAAATTTAGATATGCAAGGGATAGGAGTTAAGAAATGCGGGTCTTGGAGTTTAAGTGTGGAAGGGACAAGAGTTTAGGCTTCCAAGAACTATTAGTTTATATATACAAGGTCCAGGATTTTAGGTATGCAAAAGACAGAATTAAGGCGTGAAAGGTCTAGGAGTTTAAGTGTACATGGCATGACTTTAGGTATGCAAAAACCAAGAGTTTTGCTGTGCTAGATACCGCGGTTTCGGTATGCACAAGACATATGATAAAGCGTGCAAGGTTTAGAAGTTGAAGTGTAGAAAGCCCAGACCACACGACCAACCCGAAGGCTTATGGTTGCTGTTTGTGTGGCCGGAGAAGTTGAAGTGTCGAAAGCCCAGACCACCCGATTCGTCCGAGGACTCAGAGCAGCATATTGGATGGCCGGAGAAGTTGAAGTGTGTAAAAACTGAAAGTTTAGGTATGTAGGGGACAGGAATTAAGGCGGGCAAGCTAGAAGTTGTTTAAGTGTGCAAGAGCCAGGAATTTAGATATACAAGAGCCAAGAGTTTAGGTGTGCAAGGTTCGGAAATTAAGGTATGCAAGGGACAGGTGTGTCGGGTAGCATATTTTAAATTGTTCCATTTATATTCAGTGGCTTGTCGAATATTTAACTATTCTAATACGACTCAGATTATTAGTAATTCTAATGCATTGTACTAAACTAGGGGGCTCTGCCCTCTGTTTGCTAAGCTCGCGCAACCCCGCTCATGCAACATCAAATTCTAGAGGAGGTCGGGTGGTTCACTAAGAAATTTTACTTCCGGTTTTTTTTCAACATCTGGTTCAAAAATTTTCTTTATAACATAAGTTTCTTATAGAATTGTCTATAGATAAAGATAAAGACTGCTATGGATTCAGCATTAAATTTTGGAGCGGTTTGGCGGTTCACTAAGGATTTGCACTTCTAGTTCTTTTTCACGTGCGGCTCAATAAAATTTTCTTGAAACTTTATTTCTTAAAATCTTTATTTCTTGAAACTTTATTTCTTAAAAGTTGAAAATATGCTCCTGAGTTTTTAAGACCAAACGGAATTCTTTTAGGATTAAAATTTCCCATAAAAGTTGTGAACGTTAAGGCCTTTCTATCTTGTTTTCTTAGTTCGATCTGAAAAAACGCCGCCTTCAAATCCATAACTGTATAAATTTTACTACTAGCGATATTTTGTAATATATCCTTCACCTTTGGTAAATTTATTGGCAAAAGTGGTAAATACGCGTTTATGGCCCTATAATCAATAGCAAGTCTATATTTAGGTTCTTCATTTGGTTTACTTGGTTTCTTTACAAGAATAATGGGACTAGCGTACGTGCTTTATGAACTTTCAATAATGTCATTTTCCAATAATTCCCTAATTTCTTTTTGCGCAATTTCTCGTACTGCTCTCGGAATTGGGTATGGTCGACTCTGAATAGGATAATTGTGCATAAGTTCGATTTTCGGTACTATTGCTGATGTTTTACCTAGTGTAGCATATGACTTTGAAAAAACCTCTGTATTGGTCATCATTAATTCAATAACTTTGTTTCTATCTTCCTTATTTAAGTGCTGTACTTGAAAATCGTCTGGAGATATTTCTTTCTTTCTTAATTCCCGAATTTGTTGATATTCTGTTTCATTTAAATTTTGAATATTATTAATTTCCAACGTGGGTTTACTGCTTTTATTTTTTGTATCAACAATTTCGATTTGTTCTGTTATTATACCCACGTTCATATTTTTATTAAGTGTAATTTGGCAATTTTTTTCATTGTATAACAACATTCTAATCTTATTTTTATTTTCTATACTTTGGATCGCTTCATCCGTGATTAATGTTCTTGCCATTTTTATTGGAGAAAATAAAACATCCTGTCCCTCATTTAATTTCTGTGACAAAATCAATTGGACTATTTCTGACTCCCCTGGCTTTAATGTTATTTTTCTTTTCAATTTAGCGAAAATCTGCTTTTCCTCTTTCTTTTTAACATTCTTATTCTTATTATTTTCATTAGAACTTGGTAACAATTTTTCATCATTTACATTATCGCGAGTGCTGCAATTTTGCATATTAAGAGTTTTTTCTATCGTTATCGATTTCATTATCCTCGCTTATTCTACCTTCATTCTCATTATTGAATTCATTACAACAATTATTTATTTCCTCATATTCGTCGTCATCATTATCATCGCTTATTCTATCTTCATTCTCATTATTGGATTCATTATAACAACTATTTATTTCCTCATAATCGTCGTCATCAGTATTATAATTTTCATAATTACTATTATCTCTATTTTCCTCGCGAATTCTCTGGCTTTGTGGTTTTTGTTTTGAATTCTGAATTGGGTTTGTATTTTCACTTTTATACAGTTTAATCGCAGTATTCCCAAATTGTACTTCGTTATCTTTTGTATTTAAAATTGCTTTATGTGAGGATAAAAAGTCGTAGCCTAAAAGCATTTTATATTGCCCCTGAAAGTTCTGTTTTGTCACGAAAAAAGAATTTTTGCATGCCTTTTCCCCAATTCTAAATGAAAATTGAATGCAATTTAAAAATTCTATATTTTCTTTAGTAAACGTCTGAAGTATTACTCTTCTGGTTATGTATTTTATTTTTACATTTCTATTCTGTTTTAGTTTTTGAAATGTTTCCAAATCTATAATACTAACTTGAGCCCCACTATCAATTACACTTATTATTTTTATTCCTTTGCAATCTATTTCTACCATCGGTAATTGTGGGCTAGATACGTTTTCACATTCGCTTGAAAGGATACTTTTGGTACCATATTTTGCTTTATCATTATTTTCATAATATTGTCCTCTCTTCAAATTTTTATAGTTTTGCCAGTCATCTCCATTTTTGTTATTTCTATATGTTTGTGAACCGAATTTATTTATTTCTCTGGAATTTGTACGATTCGTTCCTTGGTCCCAAATTCCAGCTCTTAGTTTAAATTACTATTATTATTGTTTCTCTCATATGTGTTTGATCTTATATTTCTTCCGTTGCGCCCCCTAAAATTTCCTCTTATACTTTGCCTCTCTCTATTTTCTACGTTGGTTTCTAATTGATCGTAATAATTTCTTTGATCATTATTATTTTCTTGATATTCCCTATTATTTCTATTATATCCTCCTCGTTCATAATTTCTGAGATTTTCGGTTCTGTTTCCTCTGATATAATTTGTTTGCTCAAACCCATATTGCTGATAATTCATTCGTTCGGGATTCCTTGCAAATGCAGTATTACACTCATTGTACCAGCAATCTGAGAAATAATGTCTATTTTTTCCGCACCCTATGCAAAAAACAGCTCGTTCCATGGATTGATTTGGTATATTTTGCAATTTTGATTTATTAATTTCTAAAGTCAAATCTTGAACCTGTGTTGTAAGTAACATTTCTCTCAGTTCGTTATGTGATTCTTCTGGAGTCCTATCATTAAGAATTATTTCAAACAGTTCGGCATCTTTTATGGCATCTTCAAACCGCTGCGGATCTTTTTTCTTCACTTCAATTGCCAAATCAGGGCGTAATGCGCTAATGAATTTTCCCAACATTATTTTATTGGTTATTTTCTCTACCTTTCCATGTGTTGTATCCTTAAGGTTAAAAAAATTACGCGCTGCGTTTTTTATTTTTAGCACAAGTTCGTCCACTGACATATCAGGCGTTTGTTTTATTTTATTGAATGCGTCCTGTTCTTGCGTTATCGTTATTCTGATTGAAAATTTATTTATTAGTAATCTTTTTATTTTATCAAACTCCTTTTCGTTTTGTAATTCAGGGTTTTGAATTAAAAACTGCATAGCCTTATCTTTTAATCTGGTTTTAATGATAGCCACTTTATGCTCTTCCTTCCAACTTGCTAACTCCGCTAATTCATCAAATTGTTTTATAAAGAAATTTATATCTTCTTCCTTACTCCCACTAAATAATGGTAGGATCTGCATTACTGGAATATCCATATTTTTATTATTTCTATCCAATTTACTATAATTTTTATTTGATATTATTGAATCTTCTTTCAAACTTGAACTCCTTGTTATAATTGAACTTTTCACCACTTTTTTAACTGGTCCCATTCCTATATCCCATTTTTCTAATTATACCTTCGATCTCATTAAGAAGAACCATTTTTTCCATTTCATTGATAAAACTTTACATAATCATACATATAACATAAGGAGAAATGAGAATTGTGCACAATACATTCACAACCATCTATGTCGCCACCAGTTGTCCAACCTTATCAATATTTATTTTTTATTATTATTATTCCTTTTATTTTTATTATTTTCATAAATCCTTATTTTATTCCCGTTACTGCTAAAGTCACGAGCACCAAATGCGCCGATTTTTAATTTTGTTTATTAAATTATACATGTAATCTGTTCTAAAACTTACTGCTGTGTACATTGCGTTGGTGGCCGCAAAACCCACCCATTTTTGTGCTTAACGGGATACTAAGTTAACAAACTAAAAAATAAGGTTAATAGTAAAGGAACAAACATTTATTTATCACATACTTAATTTACACTCTTTAGTTTACAAATTAAAATAGTATCACAATAGTGGAATACATCTCAAGGGTAGTTCGGGGGGTGTAATGCCAGATGAATTGATATTTGGTTGGAGCACGTGGTGGGATGCATTAATTAGCTTTTCCTTAAAAACACAAAATTAGACAAAAAGGTTATCCTCATATAGTTAATTGTACGGTACCTGATCTTCTTTAATATAACTTGGGTAACACCGATACTTTGTCACACTTTACACTTTCAAATCCAGATGAACATGAGCACTCCTTCGAATTCCTATATCAGAGACGCACACACAACTCTTAACACTGCTACCGCCGCTTACTCTTCACTAGTCCAACTCCAACAGCCTGCCTTGACCAAATCTGACTGTTCGAGCAACTCTCACGTATATCCCTTTTTCGGTCGGCGGTCTCGTGCTGGAATGTAGAGCTGATGGCTAATCCGTAGACATGGGGTCGCCGTCTCTGTTGCCGCCAAACGGCTTAGCGTGGTATGTAAACATGGGGCGTGGTATGTAAGATATGGGGCCACCTGTATACTATCGCCCATCTGCTTAGCGTGGGAATAATCCGCCCGCATTCCTGGTTCCATCATTTTAATCCTTCCAAATATTTAATACTTTACATTTCTGGCATTACACTAGGTTTGTATATTGTTAATAAAATGTATACATAAATTCTGCTTTTCAGAGAATATCCGGTCCAATACACAGTAATGTTTAATTTTATTTTTTAAAATGTATTTTGAAAGTATTTTGAAAATACATGTATTTTGTATTTGGAATTTTTTTAATTTGAAAAGTATTTTGTATTTTATGCCTTAAAACCCATGCATTTTGTATCGGAAATACATTTTTAATGTATTTTGCCCAACTCTGCCTGGGGGTGTACAAACGTGTTTTTTGAACCAATTGTAATATTTTCTCTTATACTACTACTTATGTATATTAACCTTTTGCTTACGGGTGGGACAGAGTTCATCCCAAATGAAAAACCTCTCAAAAAGACAGGTATTTGACATGCCCTATCCCAAACAGTTCGATCCCCCTTTGCAGATATTGGCGTCCATGGACGCCAATGGGTTTGCAAAAACCAGATGACGTCCATGAACCCCAAAAAGTGTTTGCAAGGGCAAGAATTTTCAAGGGTAGAGAATAAGCTGGTCGCCGAAGGCGGCTAGTATTACATAAAAATAAACAGTAGTGAGTATCATCAAGTATGTAACATTTGGTGATAAATTTAGTCAGTCTGGTCAACCAATTTTGCGAAACATCGACAACTAGGCAACTTTTATTTAGGGATGCCAAATTGATGAAAATGTCGTCAATTTGGCAAAAAGAACTCCAAATTGATGAAATAAAAATACATATTTTCTTATAATGGATTATATTATTTAACAGATATAAATCTCTAATATAAATATTTGATTGTAACCGTTAAAAATTATTTTGAAAATGCTTTATTCGTTCGTAGGATATTGAGGCCACGCTCTCACGTACAGATCCACAAACGTACATATACACATACTAATATACATAATAACATACACACACATAGGCATCACGGAAAAATAAATCGTTCGATATAACTTCAGGGATGCTTTAGATGTTCTCTACTGTCGAAAACATATATTCGAATGTTTGAAGGTATTCCTGTACATTATAAAATGTATGTAGGGAAACAATCATCATCATAAAACATCTTAAACTGTATTTCTTTCAAAATTTTAGGCAGCCTGTATTAAATTTTTTTTTAATGAAATTTAATATTTTGCACTGAAAACATTGATTTGATGCTAATAAGATTAAAACCCTTTTTCCACTCATAATCCCCTTCAAAGCACCGTGAATATGCAATAATTATTTTCATCCCTTTCTAAATAAGAAAATATTCCGAATGAAAGCGCTCTAAGAAACACAAAAAAGGATTATTAATCAAAATATTCTACGTTCGCATCGGATTTTAATGGATAGTTACAATTACGCAAATGATAAATGATTAAATTATTAAAAATGAGCAGCTCCTTTAGAATGGCTAGTATTCCAATTTTGAAATTCGTATAAGTTTTTTTTTCTTCTTTCATCGCGCTACTTTTTAAATTATTTATCTCAAATTTCTCCAGAAAAATATGGCATTCACTTTTCTTAATGGATAATGGATTACTTAGTTATTAAAAAATCATTAGTATCGATGATGGCCGCTTTTGAAAATGCAAGATTAAAAAAATCTAATGTGAGCAGCACATGACTTTCCCCACAAGTTCCTTTCCTTCACTTTTTTTATAACCTGATAAACTGGAATTGATTGCACAAAATGACACTTATATTTTTACTTTCCCTGCAATACATGGTAATATATAGGAAAGTATTGGAATCATGTCGAAAATCGCAACTCGAGTTTTCGGCGGATCTATTCGTTTCGAGACCTCTAGAATACGAAAAAACTAGTTTTAGCGTGACGTCTGTGTGTGTGTTTGTCTGTCTGTCTGTCTGTCTGTCTGTCTGCCTGTGCAGATATTGCATCCAACCTAACTAAAAAACTTATGGCCCGAATTTCATAAAATTTGGTAGATAAGTCATTTGGGTGAGACCCTGGTGCTGATTAGTTTTTGGTAGGGTTCATAAAAACAGAATCCGCCTTTTTTTTCGGAATAGCCCGTAAAAATTTCATGTATCCACTCTAGCTAAAATACTAATTGACCAAATTTTTCAACATTTGGTAGATAAGTTACTTGGAGGATACTCTGGTGCCTATTAGATTTTGGTACAATTCGGAAAAGAAGAACCTGCTTTTTTTACGTAATGGCCTGTAAAAATCGCCAAAATAAAAAAAAATCTGTTGTGGGCAGCACATGACTTTCCCTGCAGACTCAAATTCATAATCTATTTATTTCTTTAATACTTCATTAGATTGAGTTTAATTGCACCAAATAATACTAAATTTGCATTTTTAATTCAGTTTATTTTATTTGGTAATTGGACATTATATAGTAATAATATATAATAAATTATAGTAATTTTTGAAATATATAGTAATTTTTGAAATTACTATATATGCATTTTGTCTATGCATTTTGTCTATTAGTTATTTGGTATTGTTTATAAACCGAAAACACCATTCTAGTTTTAACATTTTGATAGTATTTAACTTTTTACTGAATCAGTAATTACATATTGTTCAAGAGCGTTATGTCATTTACATCTTTTTAAAATGAAATTATAGAGGTATATTCATAGGAAGACATTATTTTGAAAGAATTGAATTTGAATTTTGTTTGCTATATAGCCACAGGTAATAAATATTTTAAAGGATAAAGTTCTACTTTGTCATTTTTAGTAAATGTTTCCTGGTGTAAAGAAGCCGCAAATTTTGTATTGATCGTCAGGTCCGTTACAGTAGACCATATCAGAATATTTGACCAGTTTTAAAATGATCAAAATAGTCTTTGTCTCAATATATAAACTTTTATCAAAATGAATTTTTTTCCCAATTAACCCTTGGATCTGAACACGTAGCGTCTTATAGTTTGACCAGTTTTTGCTATTTTCGTGTTTATAATCTCAGGCTAAATGCTAACATTTTAATGCCGGAAGAAATAAAAGGAAAACTGTATTGTTAGAGATGAGGTCATCTCCATGATTCATCCGAATATGAAAGTTAATATTGAGAGGTCATCCCAGTTTAAAAATTCAGAATATGAATATTTAAAACAGTTAGAGGATCATATTAGAATTCGCGTTTTAAACAATGCAATTTATACAAACTTTATTTATAGAAAAATTGCTTGGAGCAGAATTGTGACTCTTAAAGTTAGAGGGAGGTAATCCCTCTTTTCCCATGGGATGAACAGAAATTGAAAATTTGAGATGAAATGTTTGAGGTATCAAACTTGATAAATTCACTCTAAATTTGAAAGAGTGAGAATTCACTCAAAAAGAATGAATAGTCACTCTAAGAAAGACTTGAAATTGAGCCAACCTCTAAAGAGTGAGTATTCACTCTAAACAAAAGTGGGTTTTCTACTCAAGGGAAAGAGTGAATAGTCACTCCTTTGGAGTGAAGGCTCACTCTGAATGAGTGATTTATTGACTCCACCTTGGAGTGAATAATCCATGTCAAGGAGTGACTATATACACTCTTAGTAAAAGTGGTTTTTCCACCCATTAGAAAGAGTGACTATATGCACTCTTGGCAAAAGTGGTTTTTCACCCATTAGAAAGAGTGAAGAATTAGTGTTTTTGGAGTGATTAATAGACTCTATTTAGGAGTGAATAATCACTCTTTTCTAGGAGCTAATAAATATGCACTCCTAAATAGTGTCATCTCAGTGGAGGTAATCCTGTTTTTAGTTTTAAAATAAGCATTAAAATATATTTTAGCTGAGCTAAAATCAAGATTTTATCTGTATTCTATGTATTTTAAATTCTAGTGTTTACATTATCAAAATAGAGATTAGGCTTTAAGCAAGCATAAAAGTGAAGTTTTACAATTTCAATGATTAAAATAACTTATTTTAGAATAATTTTACAGGCACTTTTATTTAATTTAGCTACTTAATTAGATCCATTTTCCATTAAATGAGTACATTTACATTAAAATTATTAAAAATTAATAATTGTACTTTAAAATTACTTTAAAGTACATTTTATTACTGTCTCCTCATTAAAAAATGTTTTCAATCCTTGCTTCTTTTTGAATGAAAATAACAATTTCTGCAGATTTCTAACTTTGCAGCTATCAAGATTATTTTTATTGGTATTCATAAAGCAATTTAATTTAACATTTAGACATTAATGCATTTAATTTTTAACGACAGATTGCACAAATTTTTAAATTAAATTGAATACACATTTCATCAGGTGATTACCTTAACGCATAACAAGCTCAAAGATTTAAAGTAGGGCTAAATCTTTCTTGTGAAATTCAATGTGCAATGACAAAACTTCATACAAATTTAATTCTTTTTATTCCATAAACCCAATTTGTTTATATATTTCATTTTAGTCAATTATTTGAAAATATCTGCTTAAATTTGCGTCTGAGAATCTTCATTAAATATAATTTCTTTCAGAGCATTATCTGATTATATATATATATGTCTTTAAATACAGCTTATAAAAAGCAAATGAAACCAGTTGTGAAGTGAAGCAGGTGACACAGAATTGCTTCAATGTTATCGGCTGAATGGCTTATTATTATTGTTATTTGGCAAATTTTTCAGACTCGTTTGACTACTTTTAGATAATTTAACAACATTTGTACCAGTAGCGTGATGTGTTTTGATGATGCATGTTTTGTCAAGCTGGAGGAGGAATCCTACCGCTGAAATCTGCTTAACCCATTTCTGAAATCACAAACAACCACTGAATGAAACAGCTTCATCTGTTAGTTTTATTAGATACACACAATTCCACATGTAGGCTAAATTAACCAGCAAGAAACAAAAATTCAATTTTTTTTACTCTTAAAATATAACACAGAGCTAGGTAGGTAGGAAAGGCTTGATTATAACCCCTCCCCCCCAAAGTTTCAAAAACACCCTAGTCATTTTTCAATTGTATATTGACATTGCAAATAAAATGCAAAAATGTGGTATTGTTTTCAATTGTATATTGACAACATACATTGCAAAAAATTTTGTTCGACATCATACATTGCAAAAAATTTGTTCAGGTGTGCAAAAGTATTTTTTTGTGTTGTTGTTACTTATTCCCACATGGTGAAGGAGCGTCTATGCACCACATCAACTAGACAACCTGATTCCATGGCAAAGGGGAGAAATTTGCAGCTTCACTTTATATTGAGGCACCCCAAGGGCGGAAGTCTGACTTTGCCTCGACAATACAGCATCCGTGCCCGCTGGCGGGATTCGAACCACAACCCGGCAATCCAACAATCAGACGGAAACACTTGACCCTGACTGCTCGACCACTGGATCGGAGCTTAAGTATTTTAGCACTCCCGAACAAAAAAAATTCTAAATCTGTGTATGCCTAAAAATATCCTTACCAAAGATGTTCAAACCGGTAGTATTATAGAGTATCAATATGTGAATCTATCCTAATTGCATATCTTTTTTCCACTACAATTATACAATTTTTTTAATATACCAGATAGAAAATCTTATAAGCGTAGCCTATACAGGTATTCAAATGTTTACGGTTTCTCAAAACAGTAACACAATATACAGGTCAATCTCTGGGATCTAAGAATCAAACATAGCTTCAGAGCCACAATATGTATATAAAAGAAGAAAACCTAAATAACTCTTGAAATAATAATTCATAGAAAACAGTCTTAAAGCTGCATATATATATATAATTTATTAAAAGTTGACTAAATTCCTTTATTAGAAAATCATGTTATCTTATTTTTATTGTTGTGAAAAGGAAAAATAATATACCTGTAAGAATTTTGTTCAAATTATTAGCTATTTGATAATTATAAAAAATTTATCGCAAAATCAACTAATGCAAGAAACAAAATAATTTCGGTTTTAAAACCAGTTCTTTTACTGCAGACATGACAGCATTAATGTCTTGGTCAGACAGAAGAAATGAAAATTGATGATAGGGGTTTGACCTCGAATTCATTAAATGTTTTACAGGAGGATACCATGTTCTTTATACACTTCCTTTATGACTGACAATTCACCAAGAGACACTTAATGTGTATCATATTTACCATGTTATGCAGCATTTTTTTTTCTACTACCATATTCAAATCTTTGTATATTAATGAGGACGTAGCATGCATCAAAGCAGGGAAAATCTTGATACAGACAACAGAAAATTTTTCTTCACTGTTGAGTCGGTTTTTGCCTTTGCATAAGGGGCAAAAACACTAGACAATGTTATTTATGGTTCAATATTAATTCAAATTAGTATTGTTTTAATGTAGATTAGTGTTCAATAAAATTGTTTATAAATATTGGTTGGAGGATATGCCCTTGCATCAGTTGTGACCAGTAACCCATTCTGTTCTATGTTCCATAAAAAGTTCGTTGTATATTATGTTTCATTATGGCACTTCTTTTTCTCTCCACTATGAAGCTACTGTTCATCCTTTTAATAAATATTTTTGAACTATTCCATCTTAATTACAGGATTTTAGTCTGTTCTATTTCCTAGACTACGTTGTATAGTCTGTTTTGTTCTGCTCCCTTTAAGACTTAATCTGCTTGTTCTCTTATTCTGTTACTCCTTCCTTCCTGCTTAGACAATTTCGTAGTAGTTTCATTGCATTCTATTGCCTTGTTTTTAAAATTAGATTATTCCATGGTCCATTATGCTCTCTCATCACAATTTTGGTTCCATACTATTCCACATCATGTTCTCACAAATTTATATGTACTATAATTGGTGCTCCATTATCACCTTGATGTTCCGTTTCCTTAAATCGTTCCATTCTATTTGATTTCGTGATGGTCAATTGCATTCCATTGGTTGTCCTATTTTAATGTGCTCCAATTATTCTGGAACTGGACTGTTGTTTCGATTACTTGTTTTTTAAAATTTTGCACTATGCAAGGAAGCATTACCTTAGCACTATGTAGCGAATTCTTACCTTAGCACTATTTAGCGAATAGTTTTGTTTTTTCTACCAAGACCATCTGACCCACCCAAAGATGTAAAGTAACTGTTTGGAAAGCAAGTATTTATTACTATAGTAATTTAAAACTCTTCTTGAATTTTCTTTCTACCTACGGCTCTGGTTCAAAATCAGCTTTATTTTGAAGGTAAGTCTATATTAAATTTACCCTAGTGTACAAAAGATGACAGGCACTAAATTATAAAGAAAATAGAGAATAATGCTTGCCGATCAAACATAACAAGACTTAGGACTACTTCAGTAGGATGTAAATACTAGAATTTTACATCTAAAGCTTCCCAGTTTTAGTTAGTAGCCACTGACCTGTAAGTTTGTGAAGTTTAGTGGCCAGTTGACAGCTGTTAAATGTGCGATATTTTTCAACTTACTTAAAATTATGATAAATTGTGTATAAACATATTTAAATGTTATGTAATAATTTAGAAAATTACAGCTATATTACACTTATTTATTTATAGATTTATTATACAGTAGACACAAATCGAACAACCAGTCCTCCATGTCTTGAGCTGGCGAGTACTTTGTTCAGGTGCAAGGTATCACTATATGTCTGGCATCAACTATCCTTGGCCGCGAGAAAGTTGAAAACAGAACTGATTTAACCTTGAATTGATAATTGTTAATAGTTAGTACTTCTGAAAACAAAACTAAGCTCTTAGCATTTTAGGAATCCATTTTTAGTGTTTAACATTGTCAGTGACAGATAACTAAAATAAGTTACAATACATTAAATTAAAGGATTTCTGAAATTTTTCTGAACGAAAAACTTCCGTGCAGCAAGACTCACGATCTAGTTTAAAGCATTCCCCCAACCCCAAGATTGATGCCCATTATTTGCACCGGGTGCCCAAATATAGGTTAGCTCGTGCCAGTCCCGGGCCGCAGCGTATTATCGAAACTCTTTCATATAGATTATTTTAATTTTCATGGTGTAAAATATGTTATAATGAATATTTACTAATAAATAAATTTACAAGCTGTAAATAGCATGGGGCATGACAGCCCCGTGGTTAGCATGCGGGAAATGAACTTAGACGGCCCGGGTTCGATTCCCGCCACTGTCAAAACTGTCACCGTGTTTATGCGGAGTACGATCAAATTAAGCATCTGAGTCCGTAAGTCCTTCCTGTCTGGTCTGAGTCCGATAGTGGAAGAAGGGTACTGTCCCTGTGGATGCCTCCCCTACTGGGTTCCAGTCTAAACTGAAAAAAAGTGGTGCTTCCCAGCCGTTCAAACAAATACTTTATACGCTTTTGGTAGGTCGGATGGTCTGGGTCGAAGAAGAAGCCGAAAATAGCGGGGACGAATTTCATGCACCATTTTTATTTTTGCGAGTGATTTTATTTCCATTTGTGCATCTGCTTTCAGGAACCGTTTAAAATTTAATGTAGATGTAAAAATTATGAAACCTTATTGTATAGCATATAAAAGTGGGGGGCGGCACTCTGGGTCAATGGATAGAGCAGGGCAGAGATGCTATTCCTGGACATGGCTCAAAACACATTGGTGATTACGGGGAGGGAGAGGATAGGAATGTGGATTACACTCATTCTTGGCTGTAAATATAAATTACAATCGCAGTATCATAGCAATTGTTGCCAGATTTTCCCACTCCACGGGAGGGATTGTTTAAGGAGAAGAATCATTTTAGACTATCATAAAATTTGGGGGGGCAGTCAGGATTTCGTTAATCGCCATGTGGCTACTGGGAATTTTAAGCTTTATTTACACCATAGCAACAAAATTCTTCATTTATATATATTTGCAGAGTCTAACTGTATATTGAATTGTTTTTATTCAAAACAATTCAATAAATACCAGCAATTTTATTGACACCACTTATTCGTCCATTAAATCTTTGCATTAGATGTAGGGAACACACTTTTCTCATGTAATTGTTCCAATCAATTGTTGCATTTTCACACATATTAAGGTGTTTGTCACACCATTTGAAAGTCGTCAACTCCTCTGCCCAACAGCACATAAATCTAAAAGCAGTTACGAACAGTATTCTGGAACCGCTGAACCAATTTCCAACATGGAGGCCCTTCTTTTTACATTGCACCTCCAAATGGTTTCATCGTTAACATACAGCTTCAGGTCTTGGTTAACATACAGCTTCATGTCCATTATCATATATTCATTTGTCAGGTAAAAGACATTATTCTTGGAATAATGATATGGAATCTGTTTGGTAACAAGATCTGTCTGGTAAGATTGTTAACAAGATTGTTTTTAAAAAAAGCAAGCAATTTAAAAAACTAGTACGAAATCGGAAACGTTAACAAAAAAGCAATATGACGATAATATAAATAGATGCTGTTTCTTTAGGTCTGCAAACACTTGGCGAGATTTTACAACCTACCTTGGCAATTCATCCTCAGGGGCCACTATAATAAGGAAGTACCGAAATTGTTTTAAGTTCTAGGGAAAACAAGAAATACATAAATAAAAAAGAAATAGAAGTAAACATAACATCTCCTCATTCGCATGAAAGAATATGTTGAAAAAATTGGCAAAGAACAGTTGGTTTACAGTGAACGAAGAATAGCAATTTACTGCTATGTTTGTAAAATATTTTCTGTTAAGCGTACAACTTTTATTGAAGGATAGTGATTAGGAAAATGTATTTTCAAGGGTCCAAAAACATGAAAATTCAACAGAGCATAGAAATTGTATCAAAATATATGTATAATTGTTTTGTAATTCTTTTAACTAAACAACATTCATTTTTTGAAAATTTGAACACGTTTCGATGCCAGAGTAATCAAAAAAGAAGTTCTAATATTTTTGAGAAGATAGAAAATACTCTCAAAATATCATTAATTCGAAGATAAATTTTTCGCGCCCATCTTAAATAATAAAAACATTTTAAATCCGACCTGCTAGAAATTAAACGTTCGCTTACTACACATAAAAGTTAAGCAACAGTTTTGAAACATTAAATATTCATAAGAAAATAGCTATTGAAACTAAATTTTAAACAAAAGCAGCTCTAAATATCCTAAAAATATGCATTTACTATATATATACATATATTTTTTTTAAATCCAAAAGAAAAAATTAATGATATCACAACTGTTAGGCCTAGAACGTTCGGGGCAGCTGATACATTACGGTATCGCTTATCGAATTATTAACGATCGAAGATTATTAACGATCAGTATTAGAATACAAACTATGCTATTCTAATAATGATTAAACACATGAAAAAATTAATAAATTAAACTTGTGTAATAGAGAGTTTCGTATAAAACGAGCTGATACACCAATGCTACTAGTTCTGTGCAATGTGCACGATGTAAACAACAGCGTTGTTGCCATTTTTGAAATGCTTTCACTCGGAAAAGGAGTGATATGAAATTCACTTGTTCTAAAGAGTGAGATATTTCACTCAGTAAAGGAGTGCTATGAAGATCGCCTGCAAATGACTCTTGAAAAAAGAGTGAAAATTTCACTCTTTTTTTTCAGGTGAAATATCCATCCCTTTTACGAGTGAAATGACCAAAAAAATCACTCTAAAAGAGTGATTATCAGTTTTTAGGCTTGTCACTCCTCCCAAAAGTGACTTTCTCACTCCTTCCGAATTTAGAGTGTTGGTTTGTTAGATGGTCTAGGGGAACGCACATTATTTGCATTATGTTAGGAGTTGGTATAGTAATGTATGTTTTGATACAAATTCCTATAAGAAATAGTAATATTGAATGGGGAGGGAGAGGTATGGTGTCTGTGGATATTATGAACGGATATGAGAGTTGGCGGGAGTTGATGTCTAGCGGTTCTTGTTTCCTAAGCATGGCTGTGGTGTACAGCGCACGAAGCGCGCGGACTTTGCTAGTCATGTAAAAATACCTACGAATGACAAAAATGTAAAATATTTACATTAAACTGACAGAATAAGTACGATTAGAAATGTAAAAAATAAATATTTTTACAGTTTCAACGTTTTCTTATACGGCTTCGTGCATAAAAGAGATAATACGAATGCCTTACGTGCATAAAAGAAGCAATACTTCGTGCATAGAAGAGAATACTTCGTGCATAAAAGATGCAATTATTCGTGCATAAAAGAGACAATACTTCGTGAATAGAAGAGACAATCATTGTGCATAAAAGAGATAATTATTCGTGCATAAAAGAGACAATTCTTTGTGCATAAAAGAGACTATACTTCTTGCATAAAAGAGACAATCCTTCGAACATAAAAGAGACAATACTTTGTGCATAAAAGTGGCAATACTCTGTGCATAAAAGATACAATACTTCGTGCATAATAGATACAATACTTCGTGCATAACAAAGAATACTTCGTGCACAAAAGATACTATACTTCTTGCATAAAATAAGCAATCTTTCTTAAATAATAAAAGGCAATGTCTGTCTGTCTGTGTGTCCTATACACTATAGGTTCAGCGACCGCGCGTTGCAGAGCTATGAAATTTGGCAATCGGAGACCCGGGTGGGGGTTGGGGGTGGGAAGGTGACACGTGAAAACCGATTTTTAAAATTTGAATTTTTTTTTGTCATTAAAGGTTTAATGCGATTTCGACCGTTTTTTTCCTTTTTTCTCCACTATCCAGACGCCGTAGAAAAAAAAAAGACCCGAAAGAGCAGACAATTGCGAGTAAAAATATATCAAGTTCAAATCTCAGGGACAAATTCCATTATTTTTTGAAAGATTTTAAAACAAAAGTTCTTTTTCGGTCCAAAATAACGAACTTTCGTTTTTAAATCCTCGCATCCGGAAAAGTACCGACAATTTCGACTCATAATTTACATTTTTAGAAAGCTCAAACATCAGGCATTCTTACAAGTCTAATCTGGTCAAGAGATAAGAAAAAATTGTCGCAGGATCCGGATTTTAAGGAAGTCATGATTTTCAATTTTTCGGCGAAAATGCCCAAAGTAGTTCGATTTTTAAACCACATGCGCGCGCAGACGCACGGTGTTGCTATGGGGACGGTTTTTAGCCTAGCAGATGTTTGGTGGTATCTGGCTGATATATTTATCCTGATGAGGATATTCGCATGAGTATTAAATTATATTTGCAAATGTCATCAGTGATTGCTTTTTATAGGGTTTTTGGCCTAAGGACAATTAAAAACTGAATAAGTCTTTGCTTTTTGTACGGTTTTTAGCCTAGGGACAATTAAAAACCGAATTAGTGTTTGCTTTTTATAAGGTTTTTGGCTCATTATACTGGATTGAATTATGACGATGTATTGTTTACATCGGGTGGTGGTTGGGACCACAATGAAAAAACTTAAACCCTGCAGAAATAAAAAAAATAAATAAAAAGAAAGCTATGGAAATTGTCGCGGTGCATTTGTGTATCGGGTGGTGCGGGGGACAATCTAAAAAAAAACCTTTTTTCGCTGAGCAGCATCGTTATTTCTTAAATACTAAATTCACATTCAACATCAGTCTCAAAAATACTTTCATGTCATTTGTCATGCAATACTAAAAATGCAGACAACCGGATACAATTCCATTTATGTAAAACAAAAAATAGAGGAGCATACCTCTATAAAACACATAGGAGCAGCTGATCCCGGCTGTGAGTACATATCAAAGGGACCCCT
>OX578154.1:81353877-81368877 GCA_951213105.1 Amaurobius ferox | reverse complement strand
TACTGTATGTAGAGATTTTTTTTTAAATTGTACGAAGACTTTTGGGACGTGATTTTTTGGTTACTTTTGAGTAGTATTTTTTCAAAAAAAAAAAAGTTTTACTATGCTTTTTAAAAATATTTTATGTAGTTTTGTTAAGAACAAGTTATAGATATTATTAAAATATTCCCATTCTGAAATATTAAATTTTATTAATGGATGGACCATTGCTAAGGATGGACAATTGCTAAGGACGAATTTTTATTAATGGATAGACAATGGCTAAGGACGAATTTCTATTAATGGATGGACAATTGCTGCTGGACAATTGCTAACGACGGATGGCACTATCACACATAGAACCACAAAATGAAAGGAAGCAAAATGTGGAAAATTAGAATAAGTGCGGAGTAGAGTAAGAAGAGGTGTGCGTATGCAAATTTTTCTTTTCCACGCCTGTTCGTCACGTGATATCTCTGATAAGATATTTAAAGGATTTGAATCAGTGGACAGTTGTTGTTCCAAGTGAAAGTTTTACGGGAAAGATTTAATTGACGAACTTGAAATGTTCGGTATGCCTTACTGATATCACTTAGATTATTTTAAGCGTAGCCGTATTATTGGAAAGATCAAAGAAGGACAAAAATAACAGATGTTGCCAGGGAGTTCGACATTGCCCACAGAGTTGGTTCACTGCTTACGAGCCTTCTCCCGAACTTTCTACAGAGGGTATATGTGTGATTCTACAGAAAGTGCAATATTGGCTTTCTATGGTGAGATATGTATTTCTTTATTTTGAAGATTTTTAGAAATATTTTAAAAGTATTTTTCTCCTTCGTTTGCACTATAATTCTGACCTTCTATTGTCCCAAATCAATAATTCGGATACCACAAAAAAAATTCAATAAAATGTCATCCATGCGCCTTGTCCCATATCAGTGATTTGTATATTTCGGCGGATTTAATTTAAAAACAAAAAATTGTTTCCTTTTACTTTATTTTTCTACCAATGAATATATGTACAGCTGCAGGAAACAAAGCCTCACCTTTTGTTATGTGAGCATCGTTCATGGTAGAGCCTACTTAGAGATACCATTCGATTAAAAATAACGTTCTCTACAAATTCTTGTGTATGCAATTTGTATAAGAGGCCGTCTTCATGTTAAAACGTAAATTTTGAAATTTCTAATGGCAGAACAAAAGTTTGGCAACATATTTCGATTCTATACTAAAATTTCAAGTCATTTGGATGAAGCGTTTTTGAATTATAAGTATGTAAAATTTGAACTCCTAATGTTAAATCACTTTCACAGATTTCTATTGATGTATATTCTGTAATAATAATCTTCTCATGCTGATTTTTTATTGCATTTCGTTACTACTTAGTAACTAAAACAAAATTATGCGATTTTTATATTTTTTAAATACATTTTTATATGAAATATGAGTTACTAAATTAATATTCGAAAAAGATATGAATAGTAGACGTAATTCTGTAACTGTATGGAAGTATTTAGGAGGCTGGTTATTTATTCATGCATTATTTATCACTCTACGAATAATTGTCTGGAGATATTGTGAGATGCAATCGATCACAAAATTATGTAACAATTACGCTAATAAAATAGTTATACATATAATAATAAATATATAAAAATTCATAATAAAAATAATAAATAATAAAATTATGTGATAGTAATTACAATAAGATGTAGCTGTGCATCAAAAGATTAATTTGCATATTTTCAGTTTTGTATAATTGTTATTACAGCAAGCTAAGAACAACGTTAAATAACGTTAAACAACGTTAAAATATCTATTCGATGATCTAATTCCACGGTTTTGATATATACCAATGTTATTATATTGTTCTGATTCTATCATTCACGTAATTCATCCATTAGTTCGACAATTTAAAAATCCCATAAGATCATTAATGAAGAGAGTTTAGCGTTCTCAAACACAATATGAGATATAAGAAAAAATCATTAATGCTTAGATTTATGGTCTATTGATACATAGGGAATGACCCATTAGAATATTTGGTCAATCAATGAAATTTCGTCCTTCAAATTGCGGTTCTCAATATGGAAGTGGGCCCTGAAAATTGAACATTTCGGAGTACTGAATATCTTCAGAAACAAAGATTGGAACTGCATGAAAATTTATATGTAGACTAACTTTGGGGTCTGGAATGTATTTATGACGTCAAGGTATGGTGTTATTATTGAAAATTTCGAAGTTTATGCACATTTGAATATGAAGACGGCTGCTTTTACAAATTATTTGCGCTTGAATTTATAGAGAAAGTTATTCCTAATCAAATGGTATATTTAAATTTGCTCTATGAGGAACGATGCTCGAATAACAAAGGATGGGGGCGTTTTTTTCGCAGTTGTACGCGTGATGAATGCTACTCAATAAAAAATAATATGAAATAAATATATCAAAATATATCCGCCCAAAATCGAACATTTAATCAATGCAGCAGAACAAACTATGCAGCAGAAACTTTATTATATACAAAATACAAAATATATAAAATGTTTTTAACAACGATTTACGCTTGCATACTGTGGTGCGCTAATAGAAAATAAGAACTAAAATTATGCCAAATGCGGGAACCGATAGAAAGATAAAAACTAAAATTATGATTAACATTAACATTATTTATCATTACGTTGTGCGTTGTGTTTTGCAATAACCCTCCAATTACTTACTTTGCGTGAGTCCTGTAAAGGAATATTAATTAATAAAATACTAAATGGATCACACCATTTTAACTTACACAAAAACATTTATTAAAAAACATAAATACTTATTAAATTCAATTACAATATTTAATTATATTATTTCAGCGGAGGGGACATATGCGACCAGTACGGAAACGCCTAAATAGTGGTTATGACCAGATATCATTTTCAATGGGCACAGACCTTCAAATCTGTCTTGTACTTTGTCAGCATCCGTACTTAATGTCGTCCATTTACCGGCATTAACTCTTGGTGTAATGCTCCGACACGTAAATTCGTTGAACATATTGTACTGCTGTAACTCTGCACAAATCAATCTCTATCCATTATTACTTTCCTTATATAAATAATGTATAAGGAAAGTATTGTGACGGGGTCGAAAATTCGAATTCGAGTTTTCGACGGGAGAGCACGTTTCAAGCATCCCTGATCACGAATCAAGCATTTTTGAAGTGATGTCTGTGTGTGTGTATGTGTGTGTGTGTGTGTGTGTGAAAGTATGTGTGTGTGTCAGTGAGTCTGTGGAGACGATAACTGACGAACGAATGGACCGATTCGAACCAAATTTGGTACAAAAATCACAACCCGTAAACACTGGAAGTCTATTGTTTTTATATGTAACCGAATGTTCAGAAACCCCCTAAATTTTCGAATGAAATTTTGAAAAAATCGTCAAAAAATCAAAACCGCTAATAAAGTTACGCAAATAGACAATTATGTAATTTTTCATTACAAAACGATTGGCATAAATTTTAGAACGCTAACATGAACCGTTCTCGAGATATTGTACATTTTTCAAAAAAATTATGAAAAAGTCACATAAAAAAAAAATTCCTATTGAGAAACATGTTCACTTTTCATATGTAATACCACGCGATAAATTGAGTGACATCATTCTCGTGGATCTACCTCGTTCCATTCATGAAAAAATATACTTTGAATAATACTTTTGTATTTGAATAACTTTTTTCTTAGTGCATAACGCTTGGCGAGATTTTGGCGACGAATTTGGCGGAATGTCGCCAACTTGGCGACTTTTTCGAAATGTTGCCAAATTAATGGAAATCTCGCCAAATGAATAAAAATGATGCTAAATCAATGAAAATGACGACTAATTGTCGAAAATTCAATATCTTGGAAAGAATATTAGTATCTACTATAAGAAAAACCTATTTTTTTACTGTAAAAGTAGTAAATTCATTACATTATATAAGGAAAGTCATGTGTTGCCCACATCAGATTTTTTTTTAATATCTACGGAGCACTCTACATTTCTAGTCGTCGTTATGTCATAATGTCAGGCAAGTATCAGAACAAGTCATCGTTGTCGTTATTAAGTCATCACTGCCTCTCCTTCTAATGTCCTTCTTCGGTCACAAGGTGTGATTCTCTCCATTTGTCGGGGTGTCAATCCCCCCGTTGCTCTCATTTGTAGCATTCAGAGTGACACAACAAGCTGCATCTGAATTGGCTAGCATTCCATTCAACGCCGTTTTTTACATTATTTTAAGAGTTCGTTCGACCCCTGCTGGCTTGAGTCCCCTAATTTATGGTTTCTGTTGACCTTTGGATTCACATGCTGTAAACCCTGGCGTATTTTTGACTGGGCGTATTGTTGCCGTCTCAGACACCATAAATTTGTACATAAAAGTGTCTCACCATAAACACAGCACTTCGTGTGAGATCTATTTCTGGTCTCACACATACGTGTAATAAGATATTTCAGCGCATTTTCCAATGTCTCTAAGTTGATAATTGTACATGATTAATAAAGCTGTCCTTTTAAAATCGTTAGAGTTATTTTCCCTTTTTTGTGGGGCAAACAAAGATAATATGTACTAATTTTGCGACACTTTAAATTTGTCGCTGATTTTTCCCTATCTGAAACAGGAAGAGAGACAGCTACTGTCGCTGAGGAAAAAGTTGTCTGATTCACGACTTTCTTTGACAATCTCTATACAGGATTAAAAGATTCGAAAAAAGCAAATTACTTCCGTAATTTTGCTCGCTGTTGTAAATACAACGTTATAAAGGCCCCCTCAAACTGACTTATTGTGTAGCGCCTTTGGGGAGTTTTCTATACAACTGCATAAAAATATACGATAACCCTAATACTTATCGAATAAATTGTCTCATCCATATGACTGTCTTTGAAAATCTGTATACATTATTAAAGTATTTCTAAAAAGCAAATTATTGCCTTAATTTTGCTCGCTGGCGTATAAAAAACACTGTAAAATAAAAAAAATAAAAATAAAAATATGATTAACAAGTTTGTGACTTAGTAAGATACAAAATAACCCTCGAGAATTTGGTTATTAGATAGTAATTATTTCCTAATACAATTACGACTTTTCTTGTTTTCACGTTTTAATACTCGAAAAATAAATAAATTAATGAACAATATATAATATTCTATTTAATGTATTTTAATGCCTTTTACAGCTCTAACTTATACTAAAGTTTCCGATTTACATAAGTTGATTAACATATTATTATCTCAGTCCTCAAGGGGAACATGGTATACGTTTTCTTATGGGCTGTGAAGAAGATAATAGTGCGTTATTGTTAGAGTTTAAATATTCTTCTTTATTCGAAAACGTGTTGAAGGGGACAATGCTGTAGAGATTTTGAATACTTTACCAGTTTTATATTCAATCCAAGAAGGATTTTTAGAAGAAATGGAACGGATTTGTGTCGAAATACGATATTTCATAAAAATGCCAGTAAAACATAGAATAATTTATATTTGAATATATTTTTTAATCAACTGCATTGTTTTGAATTAATATATGTATTTCTGTGTTTCGATATAGTTTTATCCATGTGTCTCTCAGAGCAAAGTATTTGTTTATGGATGAGTTTGAGTTTGTTAGTTCATTATTGAAAAGTAAAGCACTTTCTATAGTGTAATTAATTTACAAAGGTACATTTATTAAAGTAAACAAAGGTACATTACAAAGGTACATTTATTAAAGTAAACAAAGGTACATTACAAAGGTACATTTATTAAAGTAAACAAAGGTACATTACAAAGGTACATTTATTAAAGTAAACAAAGGTACATTACAAAGGTACATTTATTAAAGTAAACAAAGGTACATTACAAAGGTAAATTTATTAAAGTAAACAAAGGTACATTACAAAGGTACATTTATTAAAGTAAACAATTGAAAACGACTCCAATCAGATGGAGTCGACATAGTTTTGTGTGAAAAGCATCTTTCTTTAAGGGTCGATTGTCCTCTTACATTTGAAAAGTAGCTTAATATATTAAAATATTTAAATTCTAATAACTATATTTTAAAAACTAAGCCCCTAATCTAAAATCCAATTTTATATCTTTGCAGGGCTTTCAAAGAGCTACAAATTACTCACTTATTTATATCCAGCACTTTTAGTTGTCGGGACGATTTCAACCGAATACCTCAGACTCGATTTTAACCTATGACCAGTGACTTGATGTCGCGAACCTGTAAAATTCTCTCACTGGCGACATTTATTGAAGATCATAGGAAGAAAACACCCTTGATGAGTCCTATGACGTGAATCTAGAATTTACAGATGCTGAATTTTGGAAAAGGGTTGCTGCATTTGGCGATAAATTTCACGTTTGGCGACATTTCGAAGGTTCGAGAAACACGTGAAATTAACCAGTATTATATGGTATATGAGAGATTTCCAGAAGTTTCTTTAGCGTATCTTAAAGGAGTCATCACTCAGTTGGAAGACAGTTGACTTGATACCAGGTACATTGAACTGTGAATAGTACCTGTTGCTTTGTGAAAATTGTGGAGCATTTAAGTGCTCTTTTACTGTATATTCTTTCTGTTTATGCCGTGCACGCAAATAAACGTGTTAGTTATCCAGAAATTTGAAATCGTTCTTTTATCCTGAGCGAGCGCACAAACATGATTCCAGAGGATATGTCGTAACAATATTAAAATATTTTATTAATATACTTGGTGGCATAAACGCTATACTTATACATGATTTCTGACAGGATTTAGTAATCGGGCAAATCTATAAACGTGCTTAACCTTTTGCTTACGGGTGGGACAGCGTCCACCACAAACGAAGAACCTCTCAAAAAGACAGGTATTTGACATACCCTATCCCAAACATTTCGACCCCCCTTTGTAGGCATTGGCGTCCAGACGTCAATGTTTTTTTTGTGAGATTCTTCGTTTGGGATGGACGTTGTCCCACTCGTAAGAAAAATGTTATTGGCACATAAATAAAATACTTGTTTGAATTGCATACTTTCAATTTCTTCTCCTTAAACCTTATCATTAAACATCTTTTGAAGCCTCAAATTTACTTCATTTTCTAATTTTTTCAAAACAAAACAATATATCTTGTGCTTTTATACCAATATTTTACCAAGGGTACCCATACAGACCTCCAAATACGCGTAACATTTTAACTGTTAAAACTTTCCGTTCCATTGGAAAACTTTAGGAGGTCGAAACATTAAAATATCTAAATTATAACTAAAATATTTTGAAAACTAAGAACTTGATTTGGTATCCATTTATATATTATTGATGGTACTTCAAAGAGATACAAATGACTTGCTTAATGTTCATAATTTGCGCATTTAGGTTAGAAATATAATCATTACGAACTTGAAAAATGAAAAAACTTTTAATCTTGTCCAACTTGATAAGACAATTTTTCAAAAACTATATGAGCTTTGTAAAAAAAAATTATTAATCTAGAAAATGGATTTCAGACTGAACAGTTTTTATCTTGCTTTTATATATTTATTCAGAAAATATTTGGGGTAAAAGTAAACTAAGTAAAGCAAAGCATCCCTCTAACAAAAATTGTTCAGTTTTTCAAAACGTTCAAAAAATGGAAGTTATATTTGTATATTTGCGAATGGTACCTTACGAAATTTATTTCCATCAAACTAAATAAAAATAATCAATAAGTAAAATATACTTTGTGCAATTGATAATGAAAAATAGATTAACGTAAATGTGCACAAATAACAAAATAATGCAGCATAGAGCTGTTTCGAGGATACTTAGGATCGCCATCGTTAGTGCAAGAGAACCAACAAACCGAAGTCCAAAAGATGAATGGGGGCGGAAGGAAGAAGCGGGATGATTATTTACCCAAGGCCTGGATTGCGAGAGAGCCAATCAGAAAGCAGCATGAAGAAAAGTAGTTTATATTTTTATCTATCAGGATCAGAGACATTTTTCGTAACGCTCCGATTTCAGCCACTGGTACTTCAACCATAGATATTCATATCAAAAGAATGTGATTAATTAATTTGTTGCTGAGCAACAAATAAAATATCACATGCGAATACATAATTGTCAATAGATCATAGTTTTTTCTCCGTTACTTTGAGCAGCATTTTGACTCCCCTGGTTTTCACAGTACAAAAAATATATTTGATATTCTATTTAGTGTATTGTAATGCCATTTTCATAGCTTTCATTTATACTCAAGTTACCCTATTTACATAAGTAGATTAATATATTCTTATCTCAGCCCTCAAGAGGAAAACGGTATAATTTTTCTTTGTGCTTTGTGAAGGAGAAAATAGGAATTGTTAGATTTTCTACGCCATTGTTAGATTTTCAATATTTTCTTTTTAAAAAGCGGCAATACTACTGAGATTCTAATACTTTACGAGTTTTAAATGCAACCCAAGAAAGATTTTTAGAAGAAATGGAACGGATTTGTGTCGAAATACGATGCTAAGAAAACATAGAATTATGTATAATTGAATATATTTTTAAATCGTCTGCTTTGTTGCGAATTCAATTATTTCTGTCTTTTGATTTAGTTTTAAACGCCTGTGTATCTGTGCGATGTTGTTGCTTATGGAAACGTTATGTTAGTTTATTATTTCATAGCATAAAATGTTTATATTTACAACTAATTAAATAACATTTAACTACAATATCATCCATTGCTATAGATTAGATGATTACCATGAATAGATTAGATGATTAAAATAGATTAGTTAATTACAATGTATTAGATGATGGAGGTTACTTGACATAATTAATAAGACTATTAATAATATGTAATCAGGATAGTGATAAATTTTACATATTAATGTGTAGATAGTGACACATTTTATCAGAGAGTTTATGCATTTTATTAACTAACAATGATGGTCCTAAATAACAGAATGAAATTGTATCATTCAAAGAATATCAGCTTAAATGATATTAAATATATAAGTATCTTTTTATTACGTTAGTTGCTTATAATATATTTATTATGGAGGTCTGTGCTTAAATTAAAATCTAAATAATAATCATTTTGACTAATCTTTCCTCGTTAGAAATAAATTCTAGGTTAGTTAGTTAAAAATAAATATTCATATAATTTGTATCAATAATAATAACGCAAATTAAATCATCGACATATCGATTAATCCTATAGACATTAGAAGTAAATTTAATTTTCATAATAGTAACGATATAAGTTTGTTAAGACATTGGTACTACTCCCTCCATGGGGTATTCCTGACGATAGTTTAAAATGTATATTTTGAGTATTAGTATTAATAATCAATATAATATAATTATTACTATAAAGAGAGATGATAAATCTGCATTTTATATATATATATATATATACACATATATATATATATATATATATATACACACATATATATCCGTATATATATATATATATATATATATATATATATATATATATATATATATATATATATATATATATATATATATATATATATATATATATTATACCGCATAATTTTCGTCTTATGCCATCCTTCAAATTTCAAACTTGTAAATCAAAAAGATGCAAGCTTTGCCCTAGTGCAGATCCACATATCATAGGAACATCTTGATGCAGATCCACATATCATAGGATCCACACATCATAGGAACATCCTTTTTTGCGAGGCATATCAATGCATATATATAATCAAATGCAAATCTTGTGATCTCTCATACATCGGTCAAACAAAAAAGCCATTGTACATTCGTATAAACCTACATAGAAACCATATCAAGAAAAATTCAAGCAATAATCAAGAATGCCACTTACTTTATTCTCACTTTCAAGATCATTCCTTCAATTATATCACTGTTTCAATATTGGACTTCGTGGTCAAACAGGAAAACCGTATTTGGTGGGAAAATATACATATTCTTCAACGTAACACAGTATACCCCTACAGATTAAATTCTGTTATGTTTAACAGACTATATAACAACGATTATTATTTTTCATCCCAAAACAATACTGTCAACATCAGCAACGATATAGGGCTTAAAAGATGGTTTCGAAGTAAAAAAAGAAAAAAACAAAATATTAGCACCATTATCGAATCTTTATCGAATCATTATCGAATCACTATCTTTATCGAATCATTATCGAATCGTTTTTTACAGGGAGTTTACAATCTTGATACACACCAATCTGATATCATCAGAATTTTTATTCTCCCTATACGTAAAAAATTTATACAACCAATTAGGACCATTTGGTCAAAAAAAATCAAAATTTGGCTAACAAGGGAATTGAGTATATTCCAAAAACTTAATTTAGCCACATTGAGTGATTGGCTGAAAAAACGATCTAAATATCTCAATATTAATTTGAAGAATGATGAAATGGAAAAAAATAAATACACTGCATAACTTATGATCCTATATCAAAACAAAACTTTCAATCATATACCTCTCGGAAGAATTTTGAATGAACATCAACATCTACTTCCCATACTGGACTTAAACATCAGGACAACACACAGTTATGAAATTACATTGGGAAGAAGAATTTTCAACTATAACTACTTAAATCATAATCCACAAACAGGAAATATAGAATAATGTAATTGTGAAAATAATCCATATACAGATCCACAAGTAGGACATATTGTCACTGGTAATATTGCCGTCCTAAATAATAAAAATTTAATACAGGCCTTTCAACTTGGGACAAAATATCGCAACCCACATAAAGGAAATACCTTTGAAACCTTCAAGAAAAATATGGATAAATTTATATACGATATGGCAATACGATTCAGTGTACCTGACTTTACATTCAATAAATGGCGAGATATGATATGCAACGACTTCAAGATATATTATCAACATTTTTATCAACCCTTTGGATGTTGCAAATTGAATATAAACAATATCAGGACAATTCAAGATAAGTTCATCATTACATATACTGATAAAGTATCAGGCAATTATGCTTTTACTTGTAAATACTATTATATTCAAACCTTAAAAGCCAATTATGAAAACGTGATGCTATATCGAAAAATCAACATACCCCACCGAGAAATTAATAATAGGTTCAAAGCTTTATATCTAAAAGCAGGTATAAAATACACAAGCAAAATTAAGTACCCTTATTTAATTAATATACTGAAATTGTATAAAAATCCTACATGTTTCTGACCTGTTACAGTCCGATTTAATACTTACCTGACCAAGGCCAATACATTTCTACTCAAACTTTTGAAACCACTAATGAAACAGATTAACAACAGAGGAAACTACATTATCAAGAACAGTCAAGAAGTTATTAAGACTTTAAAATATAAAAAATAAATAAATTATACTTCAAAACATTTGATTTTCAGGAACTCTTCAACAATATTGATCTTGAAGACCTATCCCATATCTCAAATCTATTATATGAAGAATTTGACGTTTGACATATTGTTTTACTAAGCAAACAATAGAATTCAGTAAATACAAGTCTTTAATCAATATTGTCATAAAAGAAAACTACATTTTTAATGGCATTTCTTTTATAAGCAAATTAAAGGCATCCCCATGGGAGGGGGGGTGCTCGTTTATACTTGCAGATTTATACCTCAACTTTTATGAAAACCAATCTCATATTAATAACGAAATTATATACCTGCGTTATGTTGATGATTTGATAATTGGATATGAAGATGAGAATTATAAAATGAATTTTGATTTTTACCCAGCATATTTAATCTTAAAAGAAAATCGAACTACACATAAAAATGTAGTGGAATTTCTGGATTTATGCATCGACTTTAGTGGAATGCCAGTCAGTTTTACTATATATGAAAAAAGACAAAGTTTTGGTATACCAACCACAGGCTTATAGATTGGAATTCCAATCTTCACTTAAATATCTTTATAAATGTATTCTTAGGAGGATTGGCTAAATACAGAGAATCATAAAAAACGATGTTATCCGTATTCATTATGACGAAGCATTTCTCCAACAAGCATACCAACAGAAATATCCCATACCTTTTATGAAACATTATATCAATAATTTTTATGGTAAAAATAATGAATATTGTTTAAAATTAAAATCAATATTATATCATCTTGGTTGTTAATGGATCGCATAAAATGAGTATGATTTATCTTAATAACCGGGACGCAGAACGATACCACGCATTTATATTTAGGAAGCCAAAAGCCATCTGACGGACTTGTATACGATAAAGTGATAGACTAGGTATTTTCATTGGATTTTTCTTTCTCTAAAGCCCACCACACACCGGGAGTATTGTTACCAGACAACGGAATTTATCAAAGGACGAGCTTTAAGTTTCCCTGTATGTGGTGGTGAACGCAGGGAAACATTTTCCGTCGTTTTGCTTGATATTTGGATGGTCTGCGGGGGGGGCTTGCGGTTGAAGGGTTGTATGTTTAATGACCGTTTGGCACATACTTATTTTTCTTTGGCGTATTTTCTTCTTTCAGAATCCTTTGGCGTCTTTTTTCGTCGGGGTTAAAAAAATACTCATTTATCTAAAATATTTTTGCTTCGGTAAACAGCAGCGAAAATATGTACAGTTCTTAAGTAATTCTAGTAGAGTGAAACTTTGCACACTTGTGGTATCGTAGACATAACCGAATTGAACTCCTCCCCCCCCATTTTCCGAATGAAATTTTGAAAAAATATTACTTATAATTTTATGAGCTATTAGTTAAGAAGAAAAATAAATTGAAAAGGAATGCATATCATTTCAATCCGACCTTATTTAATTTCTATACAGTTATTTTGGGCATTATTTTTTACTCAACTTTTTCGAAAAATCATACATTAACCATCGAGTTTTGAAAATCCACTTTTTCAAGGCGCTCCTTAAAAACTGCATTTTTACACGGAAAAGGAAGGAAGGGGTTATTAGGTGTTTCACTCTCTCTCATTATGGAAAAATTACATTAGTTATCCAAAGGCGTCCATATTAACAAACCCTTTTTACCAGATGATAGGTGTGTGTGTGTGTCCGTGAGTCTGTGGAGACGATATCTCACAAACGAATGGTGCGATTTCAACGAAATTTGATACAAAAACTACAGTAAGTGATTACTATAAGTCTCTTGATTTTAAAAACGTAATCAAATGTTAGGAGGACTCCCCCCCCAATTTTCGAATGAAAAAAAATTATCAAAAAATCGGAACCTTCAATAGTATTTATTACGTGACTAATCATTTCTTATGTCATTTTTAATTAGAAAACGATTGACACAAACTTTAAAACGCTAGCACAAACCTGTCTTGAATTACTGTGCTTTTTCTTAAATAAATGTATTAAAAAATCACATTAAAAAAAAAGTATTAAATATTACGAAATACGTTCACTTTTCAAATGTAATATCATGCAATAAATTTGTGATCATATATATATATATATATATATATATATATATATATATATATATATATATATATATATATATATATATATATATATATATATATATGTATATATATACATATATATTATACAAATGTTATGCAATTTAGTATACTACTATACTACTAAATAAAGAATAGTATATTTTGTTATACTGTGTACTACTATTTGTTATACTACTAAATAAAGAATAGCGCTAAGCTGCCGACTTCAATCAAATCGAATACAAACATAGCTAACGCAACGTAGCCACAAGTCTCTCATGCGGAGATATCGCTTGCCGTCAGTGGCGGATCCAGAAAACCATTCGTGGGGGGGGGGGGGGGCACACTATAGTTCAGTGGCACACGCAAAGATGAATTTGTGGGGTGCCCGGCAATGCCAAATCCACGAATTCCGGTAATTTATACAGTTTGTAATACAGTCGAAATGACGCCGAAAATAATTCGATATTTCCGTAATTTCGTTTAAAAAATTTTCTGTAATGCTGTAAAGCCTAGAGGGGGCCTAATATCTTTTTTTCGTTGAAACCGTAATTACGTTGTTTCCGATTTCGTTATTCACGGGTTTGACTGGCTATGTGATGTGTATAAGAAAATAGAGTAAAAATTATTCAGATTTACTGTATAAACAAATTCACTTTACATGTACTTTAAATTTAACCTCATTTTAAATTTGCGCGAAAAAACTTCCTGAAACCTCTTCTGTAAACGATACATTTCTGTTAATGTTCATTAATGCTGAACCATTAAGCCGGCTCTCCGAAGTGGTATTGGGTAGGTAAGTTTTAATTCGGAGTAGTGTTGAGAAAGAGCTTTCTGCTATGCTTGTTATCATAGGATGGATTGCAAGAATTTGTAAAATAACTTTAATGTTCGGTAAATTTGTGGCACTTTTATATGCTTTTATGAGACATCTGAATTCTTCGTTTCCTTTCTCGCAGATTTGCTTCCAGATAATAGTTCTCCATCTAATGCTGGAAAACATGACAAATCCTCCTTGTAAACGTCTGCGCTCTTTATAATATCTTTGATGGAAGATTGCAAAAATATTGCGGAATTAACTGCTGCAAATTAGTAATGACCTCAAAACTGGCCTTTGGAACCCTATCTGTAATTTCGCTTATAAGATTATCCAAAAATGACAACCACAATGTCACGCGAAAATGTTCCTCAATTACTTCAGTAGGAGCATTTGAAGCCGAAGAGAGGATATATAATTTTGAAAGCCGAAGAGAGGATATATAGTTTTGAAAAATATAAAAATATAATTTTAAAACATATAAAAATATAATTTTGAAAAATATAAATATAATTTTAAAAAATATAAATTTATAATTTTGAAATTAATTATAAAAAATATAATTTTGAAGAATATCGACCTTTCCTAGTCTTTACATTTGGGGGCTTAAAGCCCCCAATACATTGGAGAATCAAAGAGACGAGTTTTATTTCCAGAGGATACGGGAACTACAGGGGGTCTGTCGCCCTCCGTAGACTCCCGAAGTCATCAATCTTGAAAGGTCCGAGAAAGTGACAGAGCGAAAGTGTGCTGATTTGGCGGGTTATCGCCAAAGAGTGATAAATAATAACTTTGGTTGTCGCT
>OX578154.1:81121377-81348877 GCA_951213105.1 Amaurobius ferox | reverse complement strand
GCTACAAAATAATGGGGCAGATGAAAATAGAAAATATAGAGGCTAAATTATAAGAGGATGTAAATACAAGGTAATGCTTATTCAAGAGAAAGTGGATGTCTGGCTAATATAAGATACTAAGGAGAGAATTTAAGTATATTCAACCAATCCAAACTTTTTAATTATGCCTTTTAATAAATATTCTGGATATTTATATAATTTGCTGGTAACTTGTAGATAAAGCATAACATTTTTTATCTGATAATCTATAAATACTAAAAAGTTAATTAAGTAACTATCCTATTAGTAGATTAAATAATTAGATTTAAATCCATAAAATTTATGGTATTACTAATAGTGGCTTCATTAGGAATTAGTTCCAAATGCGGATAGAAATCTATATCCATGACACAGATGTTTGTAAAATCCAAACAAATCAGATCATCAACATATCTCTAAATTTTATAATTTGTTGAAGTAAGAGATTTTTCTTAATGATAAAGGTATAAATTAGCTAATATACTGCTAATACAGCCAGCTTGTAGAACCCCTGAGACTTGCAAGTATAATTTATTACCTTGAAATATATTGAAGAGAACAAAGTGAAGAAGTTTAGGAAAATTGGTAAATATAGTATGAGTTGATGGATGAGTACATTATATAGAGCTCAAATTACTACATAAAGATCAGAGATCTTAATATTGTTAAAAAGATCTTTAAAATGAAATGTTTGAAATACAATTAATTTACCTAGTGATGATAATTTATTCTTTAATTCTTTACTATTATTTAGACTAAGGTAGTTATTGCTAGAAAAACGTAAACTATCATTTATTACATTTAAATAATTTAGTAGTAATTAACTCGAAGTTGTAGAGAAAGTATTATGACCACTAGTTACTGTTCTAAATTTAATAGGATTTTTATGAAATTTAGGAATAAGCACTATATAAGAAAATTTAAGAAATTTATAATTAATATTTAAATCACTATATTGATAACTTTCAGTTTAATACTATTAATGGGGTGTGAATGTAGTTTAAATAGACTATTGTCTTTTAAATAATCTAACAGAAATTATATATAGAATTTTTTACAGATAATAGCAGAATTAGTAGAGGCTTTATCAACATAAGTAATGCATATGTATATATATATATATATATATATATATATATATATATGTATTATATATATATATATGATATGTACATATATGTATATATATATATATATTTATTTATTTATATATATTTATATAAATAAATATTAATATAAATAAATATATATATATATATATATATATATATATATATATATATATATATATATATATATAAGGACATAAATGGAGATATAAAAGAAGAAGGAAGGTAACGTAAGGTGCTTACACAAAGGCGGTAAGGGGTAGTGACCTTACTCCCCAGTTATCAACATGCATGTCTTTAATGCCGCGTCATGCACTCCTGGACGCCAGCACTGACATTAGCCAACCTCCGGAGTGACAATCAAAATTATCACAAGACCCTTGATAAAAGAAGGTGATATGAAAAAGTATGATCCAAGTCATAGAGACAGCTAAGTTCCTGCACATGCTACCTATTTATAACATTAAAACATTCAAATCAGCAGATTAGATGTCATAACTTACAAAGATGTACGATCAAAATTCATAATGACCTCAAATATTTACACAAATTCAACCCACATATATTTCATTTTTTCCGAATTAATTTTTTGATGTAATGTATCATAAATTGCTTTGGATATTTTTGCATGAATGCCTGTAGTAAGAATTTTTTGTCACTTTCCAGTCTGGTGACGTCACTGCTTACTATTCCTTTTGTTCTCTCTAGACCACCAATAAATACATTTCTAAATATATGCAAGTGTAAATTAGAGGTCCAATGTATGATTCCTGCTGTAGTAATATTATACGTTATTCTTTTATCATATATATAGAATGAAAGTATATTATGGCTGAAATCAATATTGAGATCTAGAAAATTTACTACATTATTCTGAGTTGGTGGATTTTACTCCAATATTAAATTTAAGTGATAAAATTCAAAATTCATTTGAAAATTTTCGTTTTCATAAGCTATTAAAAATTCATCAACGTAACGTATGTAAATTATTTCATTGTTAATATGGGACATTTTTTCAAAATGATCAAGATAGATGTCTTCTGAAATTGATGAGCATCCCCCGCCCATGGGGATGCCTTTGATTTGCTTATAGAAATTCAGTCCGTTATATAGGTAGTTTTCTTCTATAACAATCTTTATCAGAGATCTACATCTTTCGATTTCTATATATTTTTGCATTTCATATTTCCCGTACAACGAGTTCAGTATTCGGTATAATACCTTGTGTTCAATATTGTTAAATAGTTCCTTAAAATCATAGGTTCTGAAAAATAATTTTGTTTGATGAGGTCTTAAGATCTCTATTACCTCGTAGCTATTTCCGACTATATAAGATCCCCGATCTTTAATTTTCCTTTATATAGGTTTCAATATTGCGAGAAGCAATTTGTTAGCTTTAGTAAGGTAAGTTTTGTATCCAACTGTTACTGGTCTGAAGCTTTTTGGAGTTTTATGAAGCTTGGGTATATTTATTAAATATGGATATTTTATTCTTTCTGTATACTTAATACCTGCCTTAAGATATAAGGCTTTGATTCTGTCATTAATCACTTGGTTTGTCATAGTTATCCTGCTGTATAATGCTTGATTTTCATAATTTGCCATAAGGGTTTTTATGTAAAGGTATTTGCAAGTAAATGCATAATTACCAGGTACTTTATCGGTGTACGTTATTATATATTGTTCTTGCAATAACTTAAGATTCTTTATATCCAGTCTACATCCCTTTTGACGAGTATAATACATTTTGTAATAATACTCGAAATCATTCAAAACACTGGATCTCCATTTGTTGAATGTAAAATCCGGGATGCTGAATTTTATAGACATCTTATAAATAAATGCTTCTAAGTTCTTTCTAAATGTTTCAAGTGGATTTCCTTGGTGTGGATTACGGTATTTGGTGCCTAATTTGAAAGCTCTTATTAAGGCATTATTATTGATTACTTCAAGATTACTTGTAACTATATGACCTATAACAGGATATTTATAAGGATTGGTGTTACAATTACATATTACATTATTTCCAATCGAAAGATTTTTACTTAATATGTTATAATTGTAAATTTTTCTTCCTAAAGGAATTTCGTAACTGTAAGTCGTTCTAATATTTATATCTGTTATTAGATCTGTTATTAATTATTTTTCAGAACCTATGATTTTAAGGAACTATTTAGCAATATTGAACTCAAGGTATTATACCGAATACTGAACTCGTTGCACGGGGAATTTGAAATGCAAAAATTTATAGAAATCGAAAGATATAGATCTCTGATAGAGATTGTTATAGAAGAAAACTACTTATATAACGGACTGAATTTCTATAAGCAAATCAAAGGCATCCCCATGGGCGGGGGATGCTCATCAATTTTAGCAGACATCTATCTTGATCATTTTGAAAAAATGTCCCATATTAACAATGAAATAATTTACATACGTTACGTTGATGAATTATTAATAGCTTATGAAAACGAAAATTTTCAAATGAATTTTGAATTTTATCACTCAAATTTAATATTGGAAGAAAATCCACCAACCCAGAATAATGTAGTAAATTTTCTAGATCTCAGTATTAATTTCAACCATAATATGCTTTCATTCTATATATATGATAAAAGAATAACTTATAATATTACTACAGAAGGAATCATACATTGGACCTCTAATTTACACTTGAATATATTTAGAAATGTATTTATTGGTGGTCTAGCGAGAACAAAAAGAATAGTAAGCAGTGACGTCACAAGACTGGAAAGTGACAAAAAATTCTTACTACAGGCATTCATGCAAAAATATCCAAAGCAATTTATGATACATTACATCAAAAATTACTACGGAAAAAATGAAATATATGGGTTGAGTTTGTGTAAATATTTGAGGTCATTATGAATTTTGATCGTACATCTTTGTAAGTTATGACATCTAATCTGCTGATTTGAATGTTTTGATGTTATAAATTGGTAGCATGTGCAGGAACTTGGCTGTCTCTATGACATGGACCATACTTTTTCATATCACCTTCCTTTATCAAGGGTCCTGTGATAATTTTGTATGTCACTCCGGAGGTTGGCTGCAGTCAGTGCTGGCGTCCAGGAGTGCAAGCCGCGGCATTAAATACATGCATGTTGATAACTGGGGAGTAAGGTCACTACCCCTTACCGCCTTTGTGTAAGCACCTTACGTTACTTTCCTTCTTCTCTTATATCTCCATTTATGTCTTTATATATTTTTAGTGTTTTATGCTGCTGTGCGCAAGTACACTTAAATTTATTTCAATAATTTTCTTTAGAAATCTTTCTATTTTTACATATATATATATATATATTTATACTCGTAATTTGCCAAAGATATCAAATTTTAATTTACTTATTATGGACTTGTGAAGCGAAGCCACTTTTTCATTCCTAACTAAGCGAAATCAACATTTAACTGAATTTTATGATCTCTTTTACTCCAAAACTACAAAAAGTAGGAAGAACACACATATGTCAAATTAAACACTAGTGTGTCAAATCACAATTTCAATAATTAATACAAAATGTAACAGGGAGGAATGCCCATTTTTAAACCGGGCATGCCCACTACGCTTCGCACAAGTAAGAAGTAAACAACTTTTAAACAGCTAATCAAAGTAGTATGTACACTTTGATTAGCTGATCACAATGATTAAATTTGCTCCTGTTTATTAAATATATTCTTGAAATTATCTTGTATATTAATCTTAATTACAATGATTTAAATTTGCTCCTGTATGTATATAAATAAAATTGAAAATATGTCTGTCTGTTTGTCCCGTTATCACGAGAGAACGGCTGAACCGAATTTGATGAAATTTTGTGGGTAGCCTGGAAATAGACTCACCTAAAATTTAGTTTACGTTTGGAGTTTCTACGATCAGTGGTTCTCGAGATATTAGTAAAAAACCACATTTTCGTTTGTCTCATCATAACGGGAGAACGGCTAAACCGAATTTGATGAAATTCTGGTGGATAGCCTTGAAATAGCACCCCCATAAATTTAATCCAAGTTTCGAGTATCTAAGACCAGGGATTTTCGAGATGTTAATGTAAAACGAAACATTTTCTTAGGAGTTCTACTCTCTAACTCCGTGGTTTATCCAAACGAAAAGTTTGAAAATTGTTTGAAAATGAATTAAAACTTATCTCTACGTTTGATGGGAGATTTTTTGCGCGACATAGTCACTTTCTGAAAACATGAATTGTTTGAAACATGATTTACATGGGAAATTTATCTCCATGGTTAATTTTCACAAGCTTTTACTGAACAATGAAAAGTATAAAGAAATCAAAATGGCTATTTAATTTCGCAGTTTATGAGGAAGATTCTATCTTATATCATTTTGCTCAGAAACGGAATTAAATTAAATCTGTCTGTTAATTTTAATTATTATTTTTCGATTAGAATAATAAATAAATGGATATAAAAATATATTTTAGAAAAGTGTGATTTGATTTTTCTTATAGCATTTTTGACTGGATAATATCAATTACGGTTTTCAGGTTTAAACGTTAATATTATTGATATTTTCGGGGATTATTGATTCAGGGATTATTGATATTTTCATGTTATTATGCAATTGTTTTACTATGACAAAAATTGTTTAAACTCATATATTGTACGTTGAACGAGTAATCTACAAATACACTGGCATATCTTATAATCTACGAGAATATAAGTAGTACAGGTATATTGGCATATGTTTTGATATATATTGGCATATCTTGGAATCAATTACGACCTTCTGGTATAAAGAGTAGGGGGATTATTGATATTTTCAATTTATTACATCATCTCTTTTATTTTGGCAAAGATTTTTGAGACTCATACTGTAATACGGGTAATCTTCTACTAACACACTGGCATATTTTCTAATCTGCGACAATATAAGTAGTACGGGGTTGGTTGCATATATTGATTCAATTCCTTTTTTTTTGTAAATTTGTTTACGAAAGGGATCAGGATGTTTCATTCTTCAGATCTGTCCGTGAAGATAATTTTGCATAGTGAGAATAGATATTCTTTAACTTCTCTTTAGGAGCAATAAATTTAATATTATAACAGAATTTGCACATGATTGCGAATTATAAGTTTCTTTATATTATATACTCCGTACGAAGAACGGGTATGCTGCTAGTATTAAATACGTTTTTGCGATTTAAATGCTTTACTTGGATTTCATTATTTTTCTGTACTACAAAATTGTTTAATTTAATATTCAAATTCTCAAAAGTGATATACTGTTTTGTATTAGAATTCTCAAATATTGAAACTAGTTTGTGACACTTCTAATTTCATAATTATACGTTAATAATTATATAATAATTATATGTTTATAATGATGTGTTAATAATTATATGTTAATAAGATTATATACTTTAATTTGAAATCTCTCATACTTTATAGAAGTATACATTACTTTAGTTCGCTACATTATTTTAGCTCGTTTGCATTACTTTAGCTCGCATACGTCCTAGAAATTCATTCAAAATACAGAGTTTAATTAGTCATTGCTCGATTCGCGAGTTCAATTGAAACACGACTTTTTATTATTCAATACAAAAGACATTGTGCTGTCGATTTTGAACATCATTATTACTCTAGGGAAGAAGTCAAGGCATTGCATTAGGTAGGGAAAGTTGTATATTGCTCACATCAGTTTTTTTTTTCTACCATAAATACCTATTTTAAAATGGTGATATAATATTAAACCATAGATTACAGAACCAAACGTAATGGAATTTATCTACTTGCAAAACACAATTGAATTTCTCTATAAGGTATTTTAGGTAAATAATCTTTCACCCATTAGTCATGTCCCCTATATTTGTGAAGGATTTCTAAAAATTCTAATCAATTAGAAATTGATGTTCCTACCAATTCCATGTACAGCTAGCTCTCAGTATATGAAACAGGGTCTTCCTCTCGTGCATGTTCAGACGATTGGTTTTGGTATTTATTCAATTACTTTAAAAGATTGAATAATATATAAAATTGCCTTCATTATAAATCAAACGGAAATTGTTTTTCAATGGGAGGTAAATCAAATCTAGGTTAAATCTTCCCTCCTTTCTTGTCTGAAAACTATTCGCTTAAAATTTCTACAAAAAAAGGGGTTTGTATTATTTTTTGTTTTATAGATAAAAAATGTGCTCGGTATTGTTCGGGAATTAAAGCGGGGAATCATTAAATTCATTCATTCAATTTTTCAAAAGACATTTTCGCCAGCTATGTGGGCACACGCGCTGCTCCTCTAAACGGGTGTAATATACCCTAAATAAGTACCTAAACATGCGTTAATTCACACTTAAAATTATTTTGTATATTTTTATTGTAAATTATCAATTCATATGTCAGTATTTGTCGTAGTATATATGTGAAAAAAGGTTAATATTTTTAACAATGCTGCTTACTTTTTAATTTTACGTAGCATTTTGAATATATTTAATCGAAAGACGTGCAATGTCTTGAGAAGTTTTATGATATCTTTAATTATATTTTATTACTAGCAGCATACCCGTTCTTCGTGCGGAGTATATAATATAAAGAAATTTATAATTCTCAATCATGTGCAAATTCTGTTGAAATATTAAATTTATTGCTCCTAAAGAGAAGTTTAATAATATCTGTTCTCACTATGCAAAATTATCTTCACGGGCAGATCTGAAGAATAAAACATCCTGGCCCCTTTAGTAAGCAAATTATAAAAAAAAGGAATTGAATCAATATATGCAACCCCGTAATACTTATATTGTCGCAGATTAGAGAATATGCCAGTGTGTTAGTAGAAGATTACCCGTATTACAATATGAGACTTAAAAATATTTGCCAAAATAAAAGAGATGACGGAATAAATTATAAATATCAATAATCCCCGTAATCTTTATACCAGAAGGTCGTAATTGATTCCAATAAATGCCAATATATATCAACATATATGCCAATATCCCTGTACAACTTATATTCTCGTAGATTAGAAGATATATCTGTGCATTTGTGGAAGATTATACGGACAACGTACTATATATGAGTTTCAAAAATTTTCGTCATAAATAAACAATGGCATAATAACTTGAAAATATCAATAATCCCTGAATCAACAGCCCCCAAATCGGAAAAGATTTAATAAAAATGGCACATAACACATTGGATCCGTTGCTAAGCGACATGATATCATTTGCTTCAAATAAATTGATGGAAATCGTAGCGTCTGAATAATGCTATCTCCATGGAAGGTTTGGCGACATTTTCGTCAATTTAGCGATAACTTAAAAAATCGCCAAATTTATGGCCAAGTGGGACAATAGAACTGATAGTCCCATTTTGTGACAAATTGACGAAACATCATCACAATACTATCCCCTAACAAAACACAATTAATTTCATTTATTAAGCGCAATTTTATCAATTCCATGATATTTTTAGGGATTTACAAATATTTTTATCAATTTGGTGATATGAAAAAAATTCGTTAAATGTGTTACAAAGTAGGATGGATGGACTGACCGACAAATGCTACCGAAACATCATTTCAGTACTCTATTCTAAAAAAACAAATTTAATTTCATTGATTTGCGTTATTTTTATCAATTTGGAGACATTTCCGCTAATTTGGTAAAGTTTAATGAAAAGTAACCAAGTTAGCGATATTCTGCCAAATTCGTAGCTCTGAATTTGCAGATCTGAGGAATAAAATATCCTCATCCAGTTTGTATATACTAAATGAAAACACTAAAATTGTATAAGATACATCCGTTCTACTCTTTTTCTGTTTCCGCAGTCGGCTAAATGAAATTATTGGGTAAACACAATGAGTTTATTAGCTAAACAGAATATATGGGCTTGAAACCTCTTTGCTAAAATAAATGAAAGTGATGTACGCAGTTCGCAATTTATATAATTAAAAGAACAATCAAACCCTTCATTTATAAAATATATTTTTACATCCATTTATTTATTATTCAATTGCAAAAATAATAATAAATATTCACAATACATTTAATTTCATTCCATTGCCGAGCAACATGACATAAGATTGAATCTTCCTCATAAAATGCGAAATTAAATAGCCATTTCTTAATACTTTTCATCGTTGAGTAAAAGCTTGTGAAAGATAACACATGGAGGTAGCTTTTCCATTTAAATTCATGTTTTAAACAATTCATGTTTTCCGATAGTGACTAATTAATGCAAAAATCTTGCATCAAACTCGGAAATAAAATGTTATTTCATTTTAACGTTTTAAACAAACGATTTTCATCCTTTCCGTTTGGATAAACCACGGAGTTGGAGAGTAGAACTCTTAGGAAAAAGTTCCGTTTTCATTAATATCCCGTTAACCCCCTAGTCTTAGAAACTTGAAACTTGGACTAAATTTATGGGGGGTTATTTCATGGCGAGCCACAAAATTTCATTAAATTCGGTTCAGCCGCTTTCCCGTGATGATGAGACAAACGAAAATTTTGTTTTTTACTAATATCTCGAGAACCACTGCTTGTAGAAACTCCAAACATAGATTAATTTTAAGTGGGATTTTTTCCAGGCTACCCACAAAATTTCATCAAATTCGGTTCAGCCGTTCTCCCGTGATGATGGGACAAACAGACAGACAGACAGGCAGATTTTCAATTTTATTTATATAGACTAGCAGCATACCCGTTCTTCGTACGGAATATATAATATAAAGAAATTTATAATTCGCAATCATGTGCAAATTCTGATATAATATTAAATTTATTGCTCCTAAAGAGAAGTTTAAGAATATCTGTACTCACAATGCAAAATTATCTTCAGGGGCAGATCTGAAGAATAAAACATCCTGGCCCCTTTTGTAAGCAAATTTACAAAAAAAAGAGGAATTGAATCAATATATGCAACCCCGTACTAATTATATTGTCGCAGATTAGAAAATATGCCAGTGTGTTAGTAGAAGATTACCCGTATTACAATGAGTCTCAAAAATATTTGCCAAAATTAAAGAGATGACGTAATAAATTGAAAATATCAATTATCCCCGTTTTCTTTATGCCAGAAGGTCGTAATTGATTCCAATATATGTCAATATATATCAAAATAAATGCCAATATACCTGTACTACTCATGTTCTCGTAGATTAGAAGATATAATGCATTTGTAGAAGATTACTCGTACAACGTACTATATATGAGTTTCAACAATTTTCGTCATAATAAAACAATGGCATAATAACTTGAAAATATCAATAATCCCTGATTCAACAGTCCCCGAAAATATCAATTATAATAATGTTTAAACCTGAAGACCATAATTGATATTATCCAGTCAAAAATGCAATGCCAATGACATTTATTTTATATACATATATTTATTATTCAAATCGGAAAAGATTTAATATAAAATCGTATGCCGCATAACACATTGGATCCGTTGCTAAGCGACATGATATCATTTACTTCAAATAAATTGATGGAAATCATTTCGTCTGAATAATGCGATCTCCATGGAAGGTTTGGCGACATTTTAGTCAATTTAGCGATGACTTAAAAAATCGACAAATTTATCGCCAAGTGGGACTGTAGAACTGTTAGTCCCATTTTGCGACAAATTGACGAAACATCATCACAATACTATCCCTTAACAAAACACGATTATTTTCATTTATTAAGCGCGATTTTATCAATTCCATCAGATTTTTATGGACTCACAAATACTTTTATCAATTGAGTGATATTAAAAGCATTCGTTAAATGTGTTACTAAGTAGGATAGATGGACTGACCGACAAATGCTACCGAAACATCATTTCAGTACTCTATTCTAAAAAACAAATTATTGATTTGCGTCTATTTTATAAATTTGGAAACATTTCCGCTAATTTGGTAAAGTTTAATAGAAGTTACCAAGTTATTTAGAGATATTCCGCTAAATTCGTAGCTCTGAATTTGCAGATCTGAAGAATAAAATATCCTGATCCCGTTTGTATATACTAAATGAAAACACTAAAATTGTATTATAAGATACACCCGTTCTACCCTTTTTCTGCTTCAACAATCGGCTAAATGAATTTATTGGGTAAACACAATATATAAGTTTATTAGCTAAACACAATATATGAGCTTGAAACCTCTTTGCTAAAATAAATGAAAGTGATGTACGCAGTCCGCAATTTATATAATTAAAAGAACAATCAAACCGTTCATTTAAAAAATATATTTTTACATCCTTTTATTTATTATTCAAATAGAAAAAATAATAATAAATATTAACAACACATTTAATTTCATTCCGTTGCCGAGCAACATGATATAAGATAGAATCTTCCTCATAAAATGCGAAATTTAATAGCCATTTTGATTTCTTTATACTTTTCATTGTTCAGTAAAAGCTTGTGAAATAAAAACCAAGGAGATAGATTTCCCATTTAAATCATGTTTCAAACAATTCATGTTTTCAGAAAGTGACTAATTAGTGCAAAAAATCTCCCCCCAAACTCAGAGATACAGTTTTAATTCACTTTCAAACGATTTTCAAGCTTTTCTTTTGGTTAAACCACGGAGTTAGACAGTAGAACTCCTAGGAAAAAGTTTCGTTTTTAATTAATATCTCAACAACCCCTGGTCTTAGATACCCGAAACTTAGGCTAAATTTATGGGAGGCTATGTAAAGGCTATCCTCAAAATTTCTTCAAATTCGATTTAGCCGTTCTCCCGTGATGATGAGACAAACGAAAATGTGGTTTTTTACTAATATCTCGAGAACCACTGATCGTAGAAACTCCAAACATGGACAAAATTTTAAGTGGGACTATTTCCAGGCTACCTACAAAATTTCATGAAATTCGGTTCAGCCGTTCTCCCGTGATGATGGGACAAACAGACAGACAGACAGACAGACAGATTTTCATTTTTATTTATATAGACTAGCCGCATACCCGTTCTTCGTACGGGGTATAAAATATAAAGAAACTTATAATTCAGATTCATATGCAAATTATGTTAAAATATTAAATTTATTGCTCCTGAAGAGAAGTTTAAGAATATCTGTTCTCATCATGCAAAATTATCGTCACGGGCAGATCTGCAGAATAAAACATCCTGGCCCCTTTCGAAAGCAAATTTACAAAAAAAAGTAATTGACTCAATATATGCAAAATGAAAGCATTAAAATTGTATAGGACCCGTACTACTTATATACGCGAATATTAGAAGATATAACCTGTATTAGTAGATTACATGTATAAATTGAAAATATCAATAAACCCGTAATTGATTCCAATTTATGCCAAAATGAAAGCACTAAAATTATATATATATATATATATATATATATATATATATATATATATATATATATATATATATATATATATATATATATATATATATATACCTATACTACTTATATTGTCGCAGATTAGAAAATACGCCTGTATATTAGTAGAAGATTACCCTTATTACAATATGAGTCTAAAAAATTTTTTGCCGAAATAACACAGATGACATTATAAATTGAAAATTTCAATTATCCCCGTAATCTTTATACCAGAAGGTCGTAATTGATTCCAATATATGCCAATATATATCAAAATATATGCCTATATACCTGTACTACTTATATTCTCGTAGATTAGAAGATAACACGTGCATTTATAGAAGATTACTCGCACAACGTACAATATGTGAGTTTCAACAATTTTTGTCATAATAAAACAATGGTACAATAATTTGAAAATATCAATAATCCCTGAATCAATAATCCCCGAAAATATCAATAATAATAATGTGTAACCTGAAGACCGTAATCGATATTTTCCAGTCAAAAATGCGATGCCAATGAAATTTATTTTATATACATATCTTTATTATTCAAATCGGAAAAGATTTAATTAAAATCGAATGCCACATAACACATTGGATTTACATCCATTGCTAAACGACATGATATCAGTTGCTTCAAATAAATTGATGGAAATCATATCGTCTGAATAATGCTATCTGCATGAAAGGTTTGGCGATATTTTCTTCAATTTAGCGATAACTTAAAAAATCGCCAAATTTATCGCCAAGTGGGACTGTAAAACTGATAGTCCCATTTTGCGACAAATTGACGAAACATCATCATAATATTATCCCCTAACAAAACACAATTAATTTCATTTATTAAGTGCAATTTTATCAATTTCATGACATTTTTATAGATTCACAAACATTTTTATCAACTTGGTGATATTTTAAAAATTCGATAAATGTGTTACTATGTAGGTTGGATAGACTGACTCACAAATGCTACCGAAACATCATTTCAGTACTGTCTTCTAAAAAAATGAATTTAATTTCATTGATTTGCGTCGTTTGTAGCAATTTGGCGATATTTCCGTCAATTTGGCAAAGTTTAAGAAAAGTTGCCAAGTTAGCAATATTCCGCCAAATTCATATCTCTGAAATTGCAGATCTGAAGAATAAAACATCCTGATCCCGTTTGTATATACTAAATGCAAACGCTGAAATTGTATTAGAAGTATTTTGTATATACCCTTTCTACTCTTTTTCTGTTTCAACAATCGGATAAATGAGTTTATTAGCTAAACACAATATAAAAGCTTAAAAGCACTTTGTCAAATGAAAGTGCTGCACGCAGTCCGTAATTAATATAATTAAAAGAAAAATCAAACCGTTCATTTACAAAATATATTTATACATCTATTTATTTATTATTCAAATAGAAAAAATAATAACAAATATTAAGAAACACATTTAATTTAATTGCGTTGCTGAGCAACATAATATAATAAAGAATCTTCCTCATAAACTGCGAAGTTAAATAACCATTTTGATCTCTTCCCAATAAAATGCAAAAATAATAACCATTTTGATTTCTTTATACTTTCCATTGTTTAGTAAATGCTTGACCATGGAGTTAGATTTTCCATTAAAATTCATGTTTCAAACAATTTATGCTTTCAGATAGTCTATATAAATAAAAATGAAAATCTGTCTGTCTGTCTGTCTGTCTGTTTGTCACACCATCACGGGAGAACGGCTAAACCGAATTTGATGAAATTTTGTGGGTAGCCCAGAAATAGCCCCACTTAAAATTATATCCGTGTTTTGAGTTTCTACGACCAGTGGTTCTCGAGATATTAGTAAAAAACGAAATTTTCGTTTGTCTCATCATCACGGAAAAACGGCTGAACCGAATTTAATGAAATTTGGTGAATAGCCTTGAAATATCCTCCCATAAATTTTGCCAAGTTTTGAGTTTCTAAGACCTGGGGTTGTCGAGATATTAATGAAAAACGGAACTTTTTCCTAGGAGTTCTACTCCCTAACTCCGTGGTTTATCCAAACGAAAAGCTTGAAAATCGTTTGTGTGTGAATTAAAATTTAATCTCTGAGTTTGATGGGAGATTTTTTGCGTTAATTAGTCACTTTCTGAAAAAATGAATTGTTTGAAACATGATTTAAAGGGGAAATCTATCTCCATGGTTCATGGTTTATTTAAAACAAGCTTTTACGGAACAGTGAGAAGTATAGAGAAATCAAAATCGTTATTTAATTTCGCAGTTTATGTTATAAGACATGACATATTTAACATGTTATAAGATTCTATCATATCATGTTACTCAGAAACGCAATTAAATTAAATCTGTCTGTTAATTTTAATAATTATTTTTTCGATTTGAATAATAAATAAATGGATATAAAAAAATATTTTAGAAAAGAACGATTTGATTTTTCTTATAGCATTTTTGACTGGATAATATCAATTACGGTCTTCAGGTTTAAAAATTATTATTATTTATATTTTCGGGGATTATTGATTCAAGGATTATTGATATTTTCAAGTTATTATGCAATTATTTTATTATGACAAAAATTGTTTAAACTCATATATTGTATGTTGTACGAATCTTCAACAAATACACGTGTATATCTTTTAATCTACGAGAATATAAGTAGTACAGGTATATTGACATATGTTTTGATATATATTGGCATATATTGGAATCAATTACGACCTTCTGGTATAAAGAGTACGGATATTATTGATGTTTTCAATTTATTACGTCATCTCTTTTATTTTGGCAAATATTTTTGAGACGCATATTGTAATACGGGTAATCTTCTACTAACACATTGGCATATTTTCTCATCTGCGACAATATAATTAGTACGGGATTGCATATATTCATTCAATTCCTATTTTTTCTTCTGTAAATTTGCTTACAAAAGGGGGCAGGATGTTTTATTCTTCAGATCTGATCGTGAAGATAATTTTGCATAGTGAGAACATATATTCTTAAACTTCTCTTTAGGAGCAATAAATTTAATATTTTAACAGAATTTGCACATGATTGCGAACTATAAGTTTCTTTAAATTATACACTCCGTACGAATAACGGGTGTGCTGTTAGTGGTTAATAAATTTTAACATTTTAGGGGGGATATATCATGTTGCTCGGCATCGCAATTAAATTAAATGTGTTTGTTAATGTTTTTATTATTTTTTTTCGATTTAAATAATAAATAAATGGATAAATGGATATAAAAGTATATCTTATGAATGGACGGTTTGATTTTTCTTTTAATTATATTAATTGCTGACTGCGTACATCAATTTCATTTATTTTGGCAAAGAGTTTTCAAGCTTATATCGTATTTAGCTACTAAACTCATATATTGTGTTTAGCCAATAAATTCATATAGCCGATTGTTGAAACAGAAAAAGAGTAGAGCGGGTATATCTTCTAATACAATTGTAGTGTTTTCATTTAGTATATTGAAACGGGATAAGAATGTTTCATTCAGATCTGCAAATTCAAAGCTACGAATTTGGAGGGATATCGCTAATTTGACAACTTTTCTTAAACTTTGCCAAATTGACGGAAATGTCGCCAAATTGATATAAACGACACACAAACAGCTGCCATAAACCTTCGGGTTGGTCGTGTGGCTTGGGTCTTCTACATATCAATGAAATTTTTTTTTGTTTTGTTAGAAGAGAGTACTGAAATGATGTTTGGTTAGCATTTATCTGTCAGACCAACCATCCTACTTAGTAATACATTTAGCGAATTTTTAAAATGTCACCAAATTGATAAAAATGTTTTCAAATCTATAAAAATATCTTGAAATTGATAAAATTGCGCTACATAAATGATATTAATTGTTTTTTGTTAGGGGATAGTATTGTGATGATATTTCGTCAATTTGTCGCAAAGTGGAACTGTCAGTTCTACAGTCCCACTTGGCGATAAATTTGGCGATTTTTTAAAATGTCGCTAATTTGACGAAACTGTCGCCAAATGTTCTATAGAGATATAACTATTTAGACGATATTTTTTCTACCAATTTATTTGAAGCAAATGATATCATGTCGCTTAGCAACGGATTTAAATCCAATGTGTTTATGCGGCAGACGATTTTTATTAAATCCTTTCCGATTTGAATAATGAAGATATGTATATAAAATAAATTTCATTGCCATTTCATTTTGGACTGGATAATATCAATTATACTCTTCAGGTTTAAACATTATTATTATTGATATTTTCCGGAATTATTGATTCAGTGATTATTGATATTTTTAAGTTATTACGCCATTGTTTTATTGCGGCAAAAATTGCTGACACACGCATATTGTACGTTGTACGAGTAATCTTCTAGGAATGCACGGGTATATCTTCTAACCTACGAGAATATAAGTAGTACAGGTATATTGGCATATATTTTGACATATATTGGCATATATATTAGAATCAAGTACAGTCTTCTGGTATGAAGATTACGGGGATTAATTATATATTCAATTTATTACGTCGTCTGTTGTATTTTACCAAAAAACATTTGTGACTCATATTGCAAAACGGGTAATCTTCTACTAATAATCGGACATTATAAGTAGTACGTGTATATCTTCCCATATAATTTTAGCAATTTAATTTTGACATATATTGGAATAAATGACTGTCTTCAGATTTAAAGATTACGGGTTTATTGGTATTTTCAATTTATACATGTAATCTACTAATACAGGTTATATTTTCTAATATTCGCGTATATAATTAGTACGGGTCCCATACAATTTTAACGCTTTTATTTTGCATATATTGATTCATTCCATATTTTTTTTTATATTTGCTTACATAAGGGGTCCAAGATGTTTCATTCTTCAGATATGTCCATGAAGATAATTTTATATAGCGAGAACAGAGATTCTTAAACTTCTTTTTAGGAGCATTATATTAAATATTTTAACAGAATATTTTGATTAAACATGTCATTTAGTATACTATAAGAATTTGGGCATGATTATGAATTTCAAGTTTCTTTATATTATATACTCCGTACGAAGAACGGGTATGCTGCTAATGACTAATAAATGCAAAAATCCTGCACTAAGCTCAGAAATGAAGTTTTAATTCACGTTGACGTTTTAAACAAACGATTTTCATCCTTTCCGTTTGGATAAACCACGGAGTTAGAGAGTAGATCTCCTAGGATAAAGTTCCGTTTTTCATTAATATCTCGACAACGCCTGGTATTAAAAATATGAAACTTGGGCAAAATTTATGGGGGGCTATTTTAAGGCTACTCACAAAATTTCATTAAATTCGATTCAGCCGTTCTCTAGTGATGATGAGACAAACGAAATATGCGTTTTTCACTAATATCTCGAGAACCACTGGTTATGGAAGCTCCAAACACGGACTAAATTTTAAGTGGGGCTATTTCTAGGCTACCCACAAAATTTCATCAAATTCGGTTCAGCCGTTCTCCCGTGATGATGGGACAAACAAACAGACAGACAGACAGACAGATTTTCAATTTTATTTATATAGATTTGTTTTCAGTTAAAAAACCAATCAAAGGACGGTCAAGATTCGTCTGGAGTGAAAGAACATTACGATCGGATTGCGATTTGATTCGACGGTCGTACTGAGGTTACAAAAAGTGAGTTTGTGGGTTGACGTATCACCCTGCAGAAAACCATGATTGAGGTTGGAGGTGGTTCTAGAGCAACCAGATAGAGATCCAGCATGATTGAAATATGATGACATAATTTTTGAACTATTTTTAGTGAGAACGGTTTGAGTATATCACAAATCTCATGGTGTTATTACACAGGGCAATTTTTATTTAAGCGGGTCCTTCTCTCTAATACCGCCGATTTCATTCCAGAAAGCATTCTTTAGTGTGCTTTTCGTATAATTTGAATCATTTATATCCCAAAGGTGTCTGTAATTTGGTAAAAGTTCTATTATTATTTTTCCATCTCCAGACTTCAGCAATTCCTCCCGGCAATATTACTTTAGACCCGCCTTTTTAACACGCCTCTCTTCTAATGCCGCCGATTTTATTCGAAGAAGCATTCTTTTGTGTGTGTTTTCGTATAATTTGGATCTTTTATATTCCTGATATATCCGTAATTTGGTAAACGTTTTATTATTATTTTTTCATCTCCAGACTTCATCAAGTCCTCCCGGAAATGACACTTTAGGCTCCCCCTTTCTAATAGGCCCTTCCTCTGTAATACCACAGATTTTAGGAAGTATTATTTAGTGTGTTTTTTCGTACAATTTGGATCTTGTATATTTCACAGGTATCTGTAATGTGGTAGAAATTCTATTATTTTTTCCATCTCCAGATTCTAACGTTGTTGAGCTGCTGCAATGTGCTTGCATCTCTGTCGCCATCGCCATCTTTAATGCAAATGAGGAGAGGAAAGGCGGAGCGGTGTGATGTCCAATCTTATCGGCCTGTCATTGGTTCACCGCTCAAAAATAGAGCAATTTTTATTATCGAGTACGAAAGAATTGCGGCAATTTTGCACCAAGATTTCTTCCCATTAAAATGTATGGTGTTGCTGAAAAATTGCTGGAAGGAATTGCTCCGTGTAATAACACCATAGTGTGTGATTGCGAATGTGTTATCTTTACGGGCCAGTTCAATAGCAGCAATATTTTAACTGTACAATAGTTGTATACTTAATAAAAATTGGATAATTATATATATATATATATATATATATATATATATATATATATATATATATATATATATATATATATATATAAAGATTTTTAAAATAATATTAACCCTTGTTGTTTTGATTGTCGTTTTATATGTGGGGTTTTTTGAATTTTAATATATAGGAATAGCTTTACGTACTTTCTAGTTAGTTTTCTGGTAAGTATTTTATGGTTAGAAAATACATCCAACTGTTTGTTATGTTAAAACTGGTGCATCACTATTTCCCTTCAAATATTCTAAATTATATCATCATTATTACACACACACACACACACACACACACATATATATATATATATATTAATACCATTAAACGCAGAAAATGAAGAATATGTAGGACAGAAATTACCTAAATGTGAATTTTTTAAGCAGCGCCCTTTTAGAGGCAAAAGTTTGTAAAAATTCACGAGAATCTTGTAAACAAAAATCTGTAGTCAAATTAAACTGAAATATTTGAGACAATGGCAGACGATATGCGCTAGAAAAAAAAATTATGGTCGGATACTTAAATTCGAACTCTTTTTTTTGTCCGCAGACCATAATTTGTGGCAACAATTAGAATTTAGCTATCGTAGAATAAATTTTGAAAGAAGAGAAAATGGAGTTGACGCAAGAGCATTATCGAGCTATGATTTTCCATGATTTTAAAGTGGGGCTGAATCAATAAGAATGTTTTTAACGTCTACAATTAGCATATGAAAATGATGCTCCATCTTGTGTCACTGTATTCAGATGGTTTACAGAGTTTAGAAGCGATCGAAATTTTCTCCTGGATTAAAAACACGCACGAAGACCTTTATCAGCTGTAGTCCCAGAAAATGTGTCGACCATTCGGAAAATGTTAATCGTTGATAATCGCTGTGCCTACCAAATAATACAGAAGGAATTTAATATTGGATTCGCAGTTATACATAAAGTTATTCATGAAGAACTGCATATGAAAAAATTAGTTTGTCGTTGGGTCCCAATAATTTAACAGAACTAAGCAGACCGTGTCAGAATCAGTAAAGAAACCCTAAAATTACTTAATGATGGTAGATACCGCATTATTTCTAAAATAATAACTCTTGATGAAACGTACATACCGTTCTTTGACGTTCCAACATGTCAAGAAATTAAAGTATGGATCTTTGAAGATGACCCCAAACCAACAATGGTGAAAAGACAACGAGCAATGAAAAAAATAATATATGCCGTATTCTTCAAAAGTACAGGTCTGGTCAAAGGCATAAAGCTAGAGGGACAGAAAATAGTTACAGCTAACTTGTACACCACGAAGTGTCTTTCAGTAATTCTTCGGAAAGTGAATGTTAGGAGATTCATGCCTCACCATGACAATGCATCTTCTCATTCAGCAAGAATGGTAGTCGAATTTCTTGAACAAAAAAACATCAAAGTGATGGAACATCCATCTTATTCTCCTGATCTTTCTATGTGTTACTTTTTACTATTTTTGAATTAAAAAAAAATATGTGGACGTCGTTTTCATTCCAAATATGAGATTGATGAGGCTATAAAAGCATATTTTTCATCGATTCCAAGAAATGGATGGCTTGAAGCATTTAATCTTTGGCAAATTCGCCTACAAAAGTGTATTAATGTTGGAGGGGAGTACTTGGAACACTCCTAAGAGTTGGTAAGTTTAACCTGTACCACTTAGCCGTATCTCAAAAATTTCAATGTGATCCTCGTACAAGCAAATTTACAACGAAATATACATGTCAGCATGCCTTAATCAGAAGATGACGCATAGCTTCATGATAAATTAAACTACGTGCAAGAAAACCATAAACCCAACCCATGAGAAGAGATTAATGATATAAACACCTGGATTTATTTGTCTATTTATCTATCTATCTCTGGGTAACACTTGGCGAAAACTTGGTGTCAAAATTGTGGGAATATCGCCAACTTGGCGATATTATTATACACAGATATATATATATATATATATATATATTTATTTATTTATATGTCATGTAATCTTTCAAGAACCAGAACGGGAAAACCCCGTACAGACAATCATCCCTAGGGCGTGAATTTAGGGTTGTCATATCAAGCCTGTTTGTTCAGGATTGCTAGATTTGGTGATTTATTGCAATCTGGCGACTTTTGGGGATATTTCGAATGTTCAAAAACAATGAAATACGGACAGCAACAGAAGATATTCCTTTGTTTGGAACAGAAGCGGGAGACATCCTATGGCGGGGAAGTTCTGCTTGCCGCACTCCGCGCGAATTTTTGGTGAAAGGAATTCGAAATGATAAAAGTACAACTACTAAAAATGATAGCTATAAACAACAATCAAGAATATGTCGTTCTTTGAAAGCCCTACATGTGCCTATAATTGGATTTTGGGATGGACTGCATTTTTATTGGCTTGGACTTCGAGGTCTTGTTTGCTTTGAAACACCTATAAATATATCTATATGAAATCATTTTTTATTCTTCTTAATTTCATTCGAAATATCTTCGCAACTGTAAAGGATAGCAGCAAGCAAAAATACATGCATTAGGAAATTTAGTTTCTAAATCAGTATTTGAAAGAAAAAACCTCTTACTGTCTCCAAGTAATATTGCCCACTTGAAGAACATAAAAAATTCTTCCTTTTTCACGTTTGTAATAATTATAGTATCTCAAAAACTAAACGGGACTATAAACAGTGAGCCAGAATGTGTATTTTTTGTAAGAAAACTGGATAGATTGTTGGATACTGGATCAAGTTCTTATAATTTCCGAAGTATATTGGTAATAATTTCGATATTACTATATTTTTACTTGGGTATTCCAATGGACGGGAAGCATGCAATATTTAAATGCCACGAATGTTGCAGCTCAATGTGTTCACTTACTCCTCTGTGAAATATTGGTGCACAAGCACAAGATATTTTGTTTTGCTTTAAATTAGGAAGCTAAATAAACTCGGATATGTTAAAGATGTTTAATGATTAATTATATTAAAACAGAATAGATGGAAATATACGTATTTATGTGACGCCAGGCAAGTTTATAAATTAACTTTAATCTAAACTTTCATGAGATATGTTATATAAGTTTAATTTATATTACCGGTAAGCAAGTTTGTAAAATAATGTGGTATTTTGACATAGAGTCTTTTCTCGGAATTTCTGGATGAAATTGTAGTGAAAACTAAATCTGCTAGTTAGCTGTAAATAGCTAGCGAGTTATTTTTAGCGCCTTGAAAGCTTATAATGAAAAAAAAATTATTTAAAAACATCAAATGCATTTATTGAACATTACTTGTGTTTTGTTTCACAGCATGTTAATCACATATATATCGCTGAAGGCATTTCTTTGAAATACAGGGTGTATCATATTAAATGGGACATAAAGAATAGCATAGTACAAATTCTGTAATTGATTTATGTAGCTGAAACACAGGTATTCTTTCCTTTTGTCCTATTCAATATGATACACCCTATAGTTTTGTATGCAGACAATTCGCCAATTGTCATTTAATGACCTGTGTTTAGATGGTACAAAATATAAGTTAATTTGGTACGTGTGAATGATTACCACGTTGTCAGACAAGCATCAAAATGTAATATACAATTTAATTCCAAGAACTTTATTTTGAGTATTTTTTGCTGTCCACATCAGACATTTTTAAAATATAAGTATTCTATAATATTTATTAAAGGCGAAATCAGAGAACATATTCTCAAATAAGAGCCTTTAGGATACTTGCTGTACATGATATTTAGATTCCATTAGAGAACTTTCGTATTTATTCTTTTGATAGATATATATCAAGAAGAGAAGTCGTATAATTGCATCATTTCCTGCAATATATTTTCGAGGTATAATGTTTCCCCGCTTCAATGTCCTGCGGCTTACAGATATTTCTTTGAAGTAACATGCCTTGTGATAGCACATATCGTGTTTGAGTTGCAAAAGCGTTGTTTGTTTTGAGAAAAAATAAAATCCCTTTTCAGCCGTAAAGGAATAGATCAGCTAACATAAAGTAATAAAAATATCAGGAAATTAATATTTGACGTTACCGGAATGCAATATGAATTTCAGAAAATATATTTTCAGAATTCATATTTTTCTGTTTCAACAACCGCTTTCTCGAGATGATATTCAGAGAATAAAATTTTTAAAATGTACAAAGTACACATTGGTATTTTATATAGGGTAAGAATTGAAAATCAAGAGATTGAAGGGATTAGGTTTTTACATTTGAATTGGACTTAATTTGCTTTCATCTAACTGCCTGTCTGTCTGTCTGTCTTCCCGATTTGTGCGACGATAATTACTTCAAAGCTTTACCGATGTTTTACAACTTTTACTGGTGTAAAGTAATGTTTCACAAGTGGAGTTCGTTGTTGAACATAGTGGGATAAAATTGCCCTAGCTGCATCCTTTTTACTGATGAGGATAAACTGTATTATATTGATTACTGATTTTCAGTTGTACTGCTACTAACATACACTGATACTGATATGCATTGATACAGATATGTATACTTATATACACTGATGATGATATACATTGATAACTGACATACATTTGTACTGAATACACTAATACTGATATACACTGATACTGGTATATATCGATACTGATATAAATTAATGATGATATTGATACTGATATATACTGATCTAATACATATTTACTATTTATATACTTTGCATTTGAGAGTTAGCCAACGACAATTCCTAAAATACTTTACCAATATTTTCTTTAAATTTTGTGGTGGTATTAATTAATAATGGTTAAATTAAACAATAAAGATCAATCATGCATAAAGAATTGATTATGAAACTCTTTCCAACTGATATGCAAATTTATTTAAACATTTCTAAAATGCGACGCATTCCTCGGTAATAATTTTAAAATTATCACGATACTACATTAATTTATTATATTTGAAATCTTAAAACTCCATCGAAAAGAAAAATGAACTTCAATCAAATGATGGCATTTAAATATAAATTGCCTGGTTTAAACATCTCTACAATGCGATACATTCCTCGGTAATATTTTAAAAATGATCATAATACTACAATAATTTATTATATTTGAAAACATCATCGAAAACAAATGAAATTTATTCAAATGACGTCATCGAAATATAACACGCCTGGTTCTCTCTCTATAAAAGCAGCATTTCAATCATAAACTTTTTTCCATTCATTTCATTCATCACGATACTATAATAATTTATTTTATTTAAAAACTTAAGACCATGGAGGTAAAAGTAATTAAACTCTATGGTTAAAACTTCATGGAAAAATCATCTGCTTCTCTGCGTAAAATCAATGAATATTTCATTCATTTCAGCTATATTGCAGCTCCATGAGCTAAATAGTTTTGCTTCAAAGAAATGCAGCAATTCTTACACAACTCATTCTACACCTTTTGGTACTTACATTCTGCATAATTGAAAATTAGGCTTCGTTCTAAGAATAATCAAATTTGGATGATCATTTAAACTCAAATATATTGTAATTGCGTTGTTTCAGTATGTAGACGCACAGAATTTAAGCAAAAATAAAGCGGTTTTAGTACGAATACAGCACTAAACATGAATTAAGAACTTTAAAAATCACGGTTTTGAGACAAGATGGATGCCATATTTTATGTTGAAGAGGGTCACGTGATCTCTTCATATAAAGGGTATAATTATTATTTTAATTTTTATTTAAAAAACTACTGAATATATTTTGCTGAAATTTTTTTTATATATTTTATGGGATAATTTGAATATTTCCTAAAATTTTCGAAGTAATTTGTGCATTTTAAATCCTTTTAAAAATGTTTGAAAAATTAGGTCCCATTGGATTCAATGTATTTAATTTTTTCAACCCGGATTCAATCCAAAACTAATTGGGTGATATTATTCATTTAAATTCCCATAGGTCCCACAGATCGTCTGAACAACATACTAAAATTTCATTTTGGTAATGTCATTTTTACGGCAGTTATCGTGCTAACGGACAGATAGACAGACAGACAGACAGACAAAATGAACAAAGTCATAAACACTTTTCAACTTTGTTGTAAAGTGTTAAAAATGGTATTGTCTTCCAAAGAATAAATATCAAGATTAGAATTACAATAATGATTAACAATTGAAGACTTGTGATACTATTATGAATGGGTAAGGGAGTGGGCACTTGCTTGGCCTCAAGGTTATACAGGAGGACACCAAGCTAGTCGATGTTGTAAGTCTTATCCTTGAGTTTACCTCATCCTGGTAAATGTTCTATGAGCGCCCATGGGTCATGGATAACTGCTGTTTAGAAACATAGTTCCTTATAAGTATTGATTTTTATGTCCTTTGTATCTATTTTTCACAACTGGTTTATTATTAGTGAGAGGGAATTGTACCTAAATGACCCGCGTCCGATTCTCGCGTCTGACCAAATTGGCCCCGTGTTCACACGGAGTAAAGGCTTGTTAAATATGTGAGTATGTCCTTCTGAAATGTTGGTGATAGAGGAAGGAGGGTACTGTCCCTGTAGATGCCGCTGCCACTGGTTTTCAGTCTATTGAGTGGCAGTTCCCGGTCGTCCAAACTGGTATATTGCACCTTCGGTTGGGTCTGATGGTCTGGATCGAAGAAAAAGGGCTGGTTATTATTACATGGTGTTTTGTATGTATCTTAGCCTACACATTGATTAACACTATAGTTTTTGAGTTATCACGGGTGTTTCTCAAGTTATAAAAATCGTATATCCTCCACTGCTATATTAAAATCAATTTATTTATTAAAATACATTAGGATAGAGCTTGGTCAACTTACTGCTGATATTCGATTCAAATTATTAGTGATTCAGTATTTTGTATCTATCGACACATGTTTAGAAAATTTAGTAAGTAATAGTAATGTGAGACCAGAAATAGATCTCACATGTGTTTTGGTGAGACAGGTTTATGCCAGTTATTTATTGATTCGAAACTTCGGACAATACTGCCAGTCTGAGTGAGTGGCTCCAAGGTTTACAGCAAACCATAAATTTAGGAGTGTCAAAAACAGAAGGGGCCCTTACAAGGATGTCAAGTAGCGACATTGGTTCAATGATTAACCAATGGAGAAACTTCTTGTTGCGTCACACTGAATGCTGCAAATGAAAGCAAAGGGGGAGTGACACCCCCAAGGGATAAAGGGAACCACAACTTGAGACCGAGGAAGGACATTAGAAGCAGAAGATAAGAAAACTTAGAGACGATGACTGGAATTGAAATATAGACTTGTAGAGTGTTCCGTAGAGGTTCCGAAATAATGGAGATCTATTGATGTGTGAGTGCAATCAGAGTACGAGAAGGAGCCACACACCGAGAGTTATGGCGAGTACGAATTACTGATGCCAGCATTTTGATATATGATCATAGTCCAAGACAGCCGTGTAGGTATGTGTTCCTCAAATAACTTTAGCTCTAGAAACTTTTAGGCAAATTCAGTGGTCTCACGTGTTCCCCCGCTAAAACTAATAACCAATTGTGTAATGAATTAATAAGTGCTGATGTTGTTAATAAATGTTTTATTGTTAAAGTTTAAATGGTGCGGTCAATGAGTATTATAATAATTATTATTCCTTTACAGGACTCACGCAAAAGTAAATAATTGAAGGGTTATTGCAAACACAACGCACAACGTAATGATAAATAATGTTAATCATAATTTAAGTTCTTTTTTATTCCTTTCCCACAATTAAAACTTAAATAGACGTTATCCCCTAATAGACACAGTTAACTATAATAAAAATCAGATGTGGACAACACATGACTTTCCTTATATAATGCAATGAATTTACTACTTTTACAGTTAAGAAAATGTTATTCTTATAGCAGATACTTATATTCTTCTATATCTTCCAAGATATTGAATTTTTTTCAATTAGTCGTCATTTTCATTAATGTAGTGTCATTTTTATCCATTTGGCGAGATTTTCGTTAATTTGGCAACATTAAAAAAGTCACCAAGTTGGCGACATTCCGCCAAATGTCGCTAAAGTCTCGCCAAGCGTTATGGGCGGAGAAATAAGTTATTCTTACAGCGGATGTCTGTGACTATTGACTTTCAAATACTATTGGCGTTCAAATACAAAAGTATTACTCAAAGTATCTTTTCTCGTGAATGGAACGAGTTAGATACACGAGAATGATATCATCAAATTTATCGCATAATATTACATATGAAAAGTGAACATGTTTCTTAAGAGTTAATATTTTTTTTATATTACTTGATTTTTTAATAAATTTATTTGAAAAATGTGCAATATCTCGAGAACGGTTAATACTAGTGTCCTGCACATTGTATCAATCGTTGTCTAAGGAAAAATTACATAAGAAATGTCTATTTGCATAACTTTATTAAAGGTTTTGATTTTTTATGATTTTTTCAAAATTTCACTCGAAAATTTAGGGGGTTCTGAACATTCGATTGTGTTTAAAAACATCACACTTCCAGTATTCACGGATTGTGATTTTTGTACCAAATTTCATTCGAATCTCTCCATTCGTTCGTGAGATATCGTCTCCACACACACACACACACACACACACACACACACATCACCTCAAAAATGTTCGATTCATAATCAGAGATGCTTGAAACGTGCTCACCCGTCGAAAACTCGAATTCGAATTTTCGACCCCATCGCAATACTTTCCTTATACATTATGTATATAAGGAAAATAAAAATAATAACTAAAATAGGCATGATTTAGATAACCATTTAAATATTATTATTTTGTTTTTAGACTAGAAGCATATGTAAATAGTAATCTATACATTTTACCTTAGTATATGCATACGTAAAATTTTAAATGAATATTACATTTAGTTTTACATTCTCTTTTCTTTTTCTCTGTCAGCTTTGCTCACTACAGTAATATTATATCTCCTTCTACATCCAACGCATCCCATCTTTTCCATCCGAACGAAATTATATTTAAGTTTTTTCATTCCATTTTCTGCGTTATCACACCTGCTGCAGCACTACTCAAGCACTCCGATGTTCGGGAAATTTTTCCGCTCTTGAGAGTGTTATTGATAAAAATAAAATCGAATATTTATTATGTATATGTTTTACACACACACGCACATATTTTTGTAACACGAAATCGAATGTAGCGATGAGGATTGAATGCGAATCCTTTATATCCAACTAATAGGACGCAAATTTGCTTCGAAATAAAAAATTTGATGTGGGCAGTACAAGTCTTTTACTACAGACTCAAATTCATTTTATTTTTCCCTTTTTGCCTTCCTTATATACATAATGTATAAGAAAAGTATTGTGACGGAGTCGGAAATTCGAATTCGAGTTTTCGACGGGAGAACACGTTTCAAGCATCCCTGATCACGAATCAAACATTTTTGAGGTGATGTCTGTGTGTGTGTGTCAGTGAGTCTGTGGAGACGATATCTCATGAATGAATGGAGCGGTTCGAATGAATTTGATGCAAAAATCATAATCCATAAATACAGGAAGCCTGTTGTTTTTAAAAGCAATCGAATGTTCGGAACCCACCAAAATTTTCGAGTGAAATTTTAACAAAATCATCAAAAAATCAAAATCATTAATAAATTTACGCAAATAGAGTTTTCTTATGTCATTTTTCCTTAGAAAACGATTGACATAATCTTTAGAACGCTAGCACAAACCGTTCTCGTGATATTGCACGTTTTTCAAATAAATTTATCAAAAAATCCTTTAAATTAAATAAAATATTAACTCTTAAGAAACAAGTTCATTTTTCATATGTAATATCACACGATAAATTTGGTGACATTATTCTCGTGGATCTAACTCGTTCCATTTACGAGAAAAGATACTTTGAGTAATACTTTTGTATTTGAACGTCAATAGTCATTTATCCGCTTTAAGAATAACTTATTTCTCCGACCATAACGCTTGGCGAGAACGTCGCCAACTTGGTGACTTTTAAATGTTGACAAATTAACGAAAATCTAGCGTAATGAATAGAAATGACGCTAAATCAATGAAAATGACGACTAATTGAAGAAATTCAATATCTTAGAAAGAATATAAATATCTACTATAAGAATAACACTTTTTTAACTGTAAAAGTTGTAAATTCATTGCATTATATAAGGAAAGTCATCTGCTGCCCACATCAGATTTTTTTTTTATAATTCATTAAATTCAGTCTAATAGTACATATTTACACATTCTCAGCAATTTTTTGCAATAGTTTCGTATCCAGACAATTCGTCAATTGTCATTTAATGACACGTGTTTAGATGCCACAAAATATAATTTAATGTGGTACCTGCAAGTGTTTTCACATACTGCCATCTAGACAACCGCCAAAATTTAATGTGCAATTTAATTCTAAGAACGTTTAGAAACCAAGTATTTTTTGCTGCCCTCATCCGATGTTTTTAAATATATGTATTCCATAATATTTATTTGACGCGAAATCAGAGAACATATTCTCAAGCGCTTAGGAAAATTTCTGTACATACTGTTTTGATTCCATTAGAGAACTTTCGTATTTATTATTTTCATACATATATATTAAGAAGAGAAGTCCTATAATTGCATCATTTCCTGCAATATATTTTCAAGATATAATGTTTCCCCGCTTCCATGCCCTGAGGCTTGCAGATATTTCTTTGAGGTAGCATGTTTTGTTATAGAATATATCGTGTTTGAGTTGCAAAAGAGTTGTTTGTTTGTCGAAAAAAAAATTAGCTTTCAGTCTTAAAGCAAAGGATCAGCTAACATAAAGTAATAAAAATATCAGGAAATTAATGTTTGATGTTACCGGAAAGCAATATAAAATTGAGAAAATATATTTTTAGAATTCATATTTTTCTGTTTCAATAACCGCTTTTTCAACACTTGAAAGCATAGTTGAAAAGTGTTTATGACTTTGTTCATTCTGTCTGTCTGTCTATCTGTCCGTTCGCACGATGACTGCTGCAAAAATGACTTTATCAAAATGAATTTTTAATATGTTGTTCAGACGGTCTGTGAGACCTGTGGGAATATAAATGAATAATAACACCTACTTAGTTTTGCACTGAATCCGGGTTGAAAAAAACGTAATGCATTGAACCCTATGGGACCTAATTTTTTAAATATTTTTTAAGCGAATTTAAAATTCACAAAAAATATGAAAAAAAATTCAGAAAAATATATTTGGTAGTTTTTTAAATAAAAATTAAAATATTTATTACACCAATATTATATGAAGAGATCATGTGACACACTTCAAAATAAAATATGGCATCAATCTTGTGTTAAAATCGTGATTTTTAAAGTTCTTTTTATTTTATATTTAGTGTTGTATCCGTTCTAAAACCGCTTTATTTTTGCCTATTTTTTGTGTTTCTACATTCTAAAACAATGCAATTATAACAGAGTTTAAATGATCATCAAACATTGATTATTTCTACAATGAAGCCCAATTTTCATATATGGAGAATGTAAACAAATAAAGATGTTTGATGAGTTGTATAAGAATTACTGAATTTCTTTTACGCAAACATTTTCAGCTCTGGAGTCTGCAATATAGCTGATATGAATGAAACATTCATTGATATTACATGGAGAAGCAGGCGATTTTTTCGATGAAATTTTAAGCATAGAGTTAAATTACTTGTACCTCCATGGTTTTAAGTTTTTAAATAAAATAAATTATTGTATTACTGTGATGAGTGAAAGGAATGGAATAAAAGTGTATGAATGAAATATGTACAGCTTTTACATAGAGAGCCAGACGATTTATATTTCGATGATATCATTTGATTAAAGATCATTTTTTTCGATAAAGTTTTAAGTTTTCAAATATAATAAATTATTGTAGTATTGTTATAATTTTAAAAATAATAACGCTGAATGTATCGCACTTTAGCTTTGTTTAAACCAGGCAATTTATATTTCAATGACGTAATTTGAATAAATAATTAATGTATATATATATATAATAAAAGTTTTAAAATCCAATGAAAGAATAGAGAGAAGTTTCAACTCAAAAGACCCCAACATTGCAAAATGCCTTACAAGTAAAAGTATCAAACAGAGAATCATCAATCAAGTGGAAAATAAAAATGCAAAGCTCTAGTCATCAAGCTGAAGGCAAACAGAAAGCATCAATGGAAAGGCATCGATAAAATAATATCAAATAAAATCCAAGCATGAAAACTTTGCACGTGAACAAGCCCTAGGCTTAACAGTAAATTGCTCATTTCGATAAAACTCTTTATCAAATCCAAATATTTTATAATATTGAGCACAAAATGCATGTTTCTGATGTCAGTGATAGATTATATCTATAAACTTTGATAACTTAGACAACATGCATAAAGATTTAAAAATAATAGGAAACACCTGAAAAAACACTGCATACGTCTGCATAGTAATTAAACCATTAGAAAATATATAAATTAGAATGCAGAGGTGTTTTAAAACCTTTTGAGACACAGTGAAAATTTAAAGTTTGTTCCTGACTGCAAGTTACGCAATGCTTATGATCATCTTTCTTGTAATCAACTTCAAGAAATTATTGATACCAAGTTGTTGAAAGGACAGTAAGGTACTGTGCACATGGGTATATGTACAACTAAAGATAAAATAAGTAGACTGCATCAAAAATAACAAAGTATGAATCTTTGGAAAAAGGAATAGAGTTAACAAAAACGGGGTGGCTAACCTATAAAAAATATGCACCCAATGAAGTAAGATGTTTTTAACAATGCAAAGAAGATATTTAATATAAAAAAGGATTTTCGTATTGTGGAAAATAACTGATAATGTCAAGATCTTTAGTAAAATAAATACTTTAAGTAATTCATTCAGAATATCAAGGTATTGAGGCATGCCAGTATAAAATTCGAGAAAGCTTTTACTGGCCAAGCATGATGAAAGAAATCGAAGAAAAGGCGTAAAACGTGTCAAGAATATGGAAGAAGCAATGCTAAGGAACTTTTTATGTTGCACGAAATTCCGAAATTGTGGAGGGAAAATATTTATTAAGATTTATTTTCTGGGGATAAAATGGAATGATTATTTATTAGTCACAGACAATCATTTGAAGTTTGTAAAAGTAATACCTTGATATTTGAAACGGGTACATACATTATTGGAGCATTAAAATTCATATTTGAATCTCTTGTCATATCGCAAATAGTTATGTCAGTTATTTTAATAGTTATCTTACTATATTGATGAGTTTAAAAGATTTGCAAACTAGTATGAGTTTGCACATTGAACGAAAAGTACAACTTACCAATGGAATGATAAACCACCAAATTTAGAAAGCAAGCAATAAAAATGCCTTAATGTCCATCAGAGACTCCAATTTAAGTATTCTAGAATGCAATAGAGGGCTGTAGCCAGATAGTTAAGGTAACGGAGGATTTGAAAAATAACAAGATTGAGCTGGTAAAATTTTTCTTTTAAGAATTTATTTATTAATACTTCGTAATTACTCACATCAGGAATTTATTGATGATCAATCCATCAAGACAATTGTGGATGATCAATCCATCAGACATTTATTGATTATCAATACATCAAGACAATTGTGGATGATCAGACCATCAGACATTTATTTACGATCAATTCATCAGGCATTTGTAGCCATGCAATTTGCCGTACAGAATTCTATGAATATTGGCTAATTATAGCAAAAGTTATTAAAATTGTAATTCTTTCTTTCTCAATATATGCAGTTTGATGTGTAGGGAAAATATTACAACAGAACCAAAAATTCGAATTTTTAATCTCTATTAAAACTCGAAGCAAGCAGTTTTACTTAGCCCCCCACAATTTCCATATATTAACAGAGCAGGAAGGATGGCAAGGAAGCCAATCCAATATGGAGTGTAAGTTTTAAGGAGTTTTAAAATGTTAGTGTTTGCATGTTTTTTAAAGTAAAATTATATAAGAAATTTTAAACATTTTTATTATTTTGGAGAAATAATAGTATGTAATAACATGTAAATAAATTTCGTAACGATTTTCAACATTCAAATAGAAGTAAAGTTTACATTAAAGTCAGTTTAAGAAAATTTAATGTTCTGATACTTTAAGAAAAGTTGGAATGGCCTAAGAAGTTAAAATGTTTCTTATGTTAGAGAAAGCATGGTATATATGTTGTAACAATGGAAACAGTTTTATATGTTTGTGACTGTAAGCTTGTGTAGCGGTCACGAATTAAGCGTCACGATTTCAATACTTCCCCTATACATTACCATGTATTGTAGGAAAAAGTAAAAAGCATACGCACGTTTCTGAAATAAACTATATTTTCTTCATTAGTGTAAAAAGTCTGGAGTAAACGACCGAATAATCACAAGGCAATGATTGTCAAAATTAAATGGCTAAATGACTTCACAGCATAGTAGTGCCACATAGTTACACGAAAGGAAAATAAAACAGTAAAACTGGAAATATAAATGAGACGTAAACATGGACAAAGCAAATAAATAGAAATTAAAGGCAGAGAATATAAACTTAAATAAAATATTAGACGTGGTCAACCTATGTCTCGGAGAAAAATTGAGTTATTGACAAATCATTAACTAGATTCTGGAAGTTTTTATTAATATGGAAATATTAAAAGGAATCCAAATCAAAAAACCAAGTATTTTTGAATAATGGAAGCAAAAGAAAAAATAGACGGTGATTAGTCATTTGACAATGAGGGTCGATAGAAGATTTATTAATTTCTTGTTACATTCCTTATATACATAATGTATAAGGAAAGTATTGTGAAAGCCCCAGGCCGTCCGGCTCGTCCAGAGGACTTGGAGCAATAGGATGGACGAAGGAAAGTATTGTGACGGGGTCGAAAATTCGAATTCCAGTTTTCGACGGGAGAGCACGTTTCGAGCATCCCTGATCACGAGTCAAACATTTTTGAGGTGATGTCTGTGTGTGTGTGTATGTGTGTGTGTGTGTGTGTGTGTCAGTGAGACTGTGGAGACGATAACTGACAACCGAATAAACCGATTCAAACGAAATTTGGTACAAAAATCACAATCTGTAAACACTGGAAACCTATTGTTTTTATACGCAATCGAATGTTCAGAATCCCCCTAAATTTTCGAGTGAAATTTTGAAAAAATTGTCAAAAAATCAAAACCGCTAATAAAGTTACGCAGATAGACATTTCTTATGTAATTTTTTATTAGAAAACGATTGACATAAATTTTAGAACGCTAATATGAACCGTTCTCGAGACATTGAACATTTTTGAAAAAAATTATCAAAAAGTCATATAAAATAAAAAAAAATATTTCCTATTGAGAAACATGTTCACTTTTTATATGTAATACTATGCGATAAGTTGGGTGATATCATTCTCGCGGATCTAGCTCGTTCCATTCATGAAAAAAGATACTTTGAATAATACTTTTGTATTTGATCGCCAATAGTCATTTATCTGCTGTAAGAATAACTTATTTCTTCGTACATAATGCTTGGCGAGATTTTGGCGACAATTTTGTTGGAATGTCGCCAATTTGGCGACTTTTGAAATGTTGCCAAATTAACGAAAATCTCGCCAAATGGATAAAAATGACGCTAAATCAATGAAAATGACGACTAATTGTCGAAAATTCAATATCTTGGATAGAATATAAGTATCTACTATAAGAAAAGCCTATTTTTTTTGCTGTTTAAGTAGTAAATTGATTACATTATATAAGGAAAGTCATGTGTTGCCCACATCAGATTTTTTTTTTACATAATTTTGATATTCCTTTAAACGGTAATTTAAGGCACGTTCAGTTGACTTGAGTACGATAGTTCGCTATGATAAATGCCTAAATTTTTGAACTTTTCATTAGGTTTATTAAATGGAGAAAATGTAATTATATTGATAGGAGAGTGTATTACTTTGAAATCAAACTTATTTTGAATTCTAGCAATTTCATGACTATTTTTAAGAAAGAAAAGAAAGCATACAATATTGTTAAAAGTTTTAACAGAGATTTCCTTGCTCTGAGGAGGCTTAGCAAAGTTGGATCCAGTTTGCTTATTTATCCCGATTTGCACTGCGCTTTTACATACAAACCAGTTTAAAAATTTAATTATTTATTCTATACTGAGTGGTAATATTGGGGTAAGTTATTTCTTACTGAAATCAACTTCATTTAGAATATTCTTTGCATAAAATAGTGAATTTTTTTTACCGACACTTTCATTTAGAATATTCTATATATAAAATAATGAGTTCTTTTCTTTAGTTTTAGAATTATTTCGTTTTTAAAATTTAAGATTCTATTGTGATAATGTTGTGCGTTTTCTTTTATCTCAGTACGGGAACTTTCACTTCCTTTTCTTGCGAGAATTATTATAACAATTCGAAAATAAAAATTCTAAATAATACAAGTTCATCGGAAATTGAGAATTAAGTTTACTTACACTATACATTTTGTACAAAGAACTAACTATATATAATATTATGCCTATAAGAATATTGTAATTGTATAAAAATATTCTGACAATAAGAATATTCTGGCTATAAGAATATTCTGACTAAAAGAATATTCTGACTATAAGAATATTCTGACAAAAATAATATTTCAGACTTTTCAGACAAACATTTTCTTAACAATAATATTGAAAATGGTTTTTAAGAATGTTCTACGCCACCATAGTATGCATAAATATTAACATACATCACATTTCTATGTCCCTAGAGTGTTTCCATGTAATTAAAATTCAAAACAGGAGACTGTTGTCAAAACTTCACCATTTTTCGCCTAAGGCATGCATAAATTAGTGAATAATGCTTTGCGCATTGCTTGTGTTTAAAATATTTCGAAAACTTTTATCTATGGATCAATATTCTTTCATAATCATGGAGGTTCACTTAATCGTTTCGGTTAAATACTGCTCAAAAGCAAAGGGTGGTGATTACGAAAGAAATTATTTATAATTGTCACTACTTTGCACACATTAATTTTCTGAGTAGTGATTTTTGGATGACAATATATTATTAACAGAAAAATTTTCATCCTCAACTTGGTAAATCCATTTGGGACTAAATTGTTCCCGATTACTTATATGAAGAAAATGAAGACTTGAGGAGTGGTCATATAATTTATCCTCTAAGCAGGGATTTTCTTTGAGAGTGAAGAGCATGTTCTTCATATTTAAAAGCCCTATAAGTGTATATAATCAAATTTTTGATCGAGTTCTTTTTTTTAGATACTAGGGGACTCTGTTCCTTGCTTGCTATGCTTCGCCAATCCCCTTAATTTAAGCCAAACTGAAGTTTAAATCAGTAAACGATTTACTTCACCGTATTTTCGTTTGCTATAGTTTTTGGGGTAGGAGGCAGAGGAAATCGATTGACGGGTTGATACGAAATAACATTTTTCACTCCAGATGGGCATAAAAAGTAAAGTATCTCGTAAACTATATCGAAATTAAAAAATGGCTACATCCTGCAAAAATTCAACTATGTAGGTACTTGCCTGCAAAAATGTGTTGTCTTGCTATTGCTAATCTATCCAGCTGAAATATTTTATCTTTGATTTTGACATTAAATACTTCTTAAACTATAATATATATCAACAAGAAAGATCAATCATGCTTAAAGCATTGATTATGAAACACTTTCCAACTTCAATGCAATTTTATTTAAAAAAGTCGAAAATGCAATACATTCCTCGGTAATATTTTAAAACTTATCACGATACTACATTGATTTATTATATTTGAAAACTTAAACCTTCATTGAAAAAAATGAACTTCATTCAAAAGACGGCATTGAAATATAAATTGCGTGGTTTAAATATCTCTAAAATGCAATACATTCCACGGTAATATTTTTAAATCTATCATAATACTACGATAATTTATTATATTTGAAAACTTCATCGAAAACAACTGAAATTAATTCAAATGACGTCATAGAAAAAATAACACGCCTGGATCTCTCTATAAAAGCAGGATTTCATTCATAACTTTCTCCATTTCATTCATCACAATACTATAATAATTTATTTTATTTAAAAATTAAGACCATGGAGCTACAATTCATAAACTTTATGCTTAAAACTTCATCGAAAAATATCGTCCTTCTGTTTATAAAATCAATTAATATTTCATTCATATCAGCCATGCAGACTCCATGGACTGAATTATTTTGTGTTAAAGAAATACAGTAATTCTAATACAACTCATTCTACATATTTTGCTGTTTACATTTTACATAGGTGAAAAATAGGCTTAATTGTAGAAATAATCAAATTTGAATGAGAATTTAAACTCAAATATATTGTCATTGTGTTGTTTTAGTATGTAGATGCACAGAATTTAAGCAGAAATAAAGTAGTTTTAGGATGGATACAACACTCAATATGAATTAAAAAGAACTTTAAAAAATCACGAATTTGAAACAAGATGGATGCCATATCTCATTTTGAAGTGGGTCATGTGATCGTTTAATATCATGGTCACGTGATCGTTTCATATAAGATGTGTAATTATTATTTTAATTTTTATTTAAAAAACTACTGAATATATTTAGCTGAATTTTTTTTTATATATTTTATGGAACAATTTGACTATTACCTAAAATTTTCGAAGCAATTTGTGAATTTTAAATCCGCTTAAAAAATGTTAGAAAAATTAGGTCCCATAGGGCTCAATGTATTTCATTTTTTCAACCCAGTTTCAATCCAAAACTAATTGTGTGATATTATTCATTTATATTCCCATAGGTCCTACAGACCGTCTGAACAACATACATTAAGTCATTTTTACGGCAGTTATCGTGCTAACGGACAGACAGACAGACAGACAGACAGACAGACAGACAGACAGACAGAATGAACAAAGTCATAAACACTTTTCAACTTTGTTGTAAAGTGTTAAAAACGGTTTATTTCAGCGCATTACACAAAACTTTCTCTATAAGTGTACCAATTTTTTATTTTTATATGTTATAGCTTTTTCAGCACGAAGCAAAGAATCTCGAGGAACCAGAAATTTGTCAAATACCGACGGCGGCGTCAGCTATTTTTAACACTTTACAACAAAGTTGAAAAGTGTTTATGACTTTGTTCATTCATTCTGTCTGTCTGTCTGTCTGTCCGTTAGCACGATAACTGCCGTAAAAATGACTTAATTAAAATGAAATTTCAGTATGTTGTTCAGACGGTGTGTAGGACCTATGGGAATATAAATGAATAATATCACCCAATTAGTTTTGGATTGAACCCGGGTTGAAAAAATGAAATACATTGAGCCCTATAGGACCTAATTTTTCAAACATTTTTTAAGCGGATTTAAAATGCACAAATTGCTTGGAAATTTTTAGGTAATATTCAAAGTGTTCCATAAAATATATAAAAAAAATTCAGCGAAATATATTCAGTAGTTTTTAAATAAGAATTAAAATAATAATAACACCTCTTATAAGAAACGATCACGTGACCATGAAATGAAATTATCACGTGATCCACTTCAAAATGATATATGACATCTATCTTGTCTCAAAATCGTGATTTTTAAAGTTTTTTTTATTTCATATTGAGTGTTGTATTCGTCCTAAAACCACTTTATTTTGGTTTAAATTCTGTGCATCTACATACTAAAACAACGCAATTACAATATATATGAGTTTAAATGCTCATCTAAATTTGATTATTTCTACAACGAAGCCTATTTTTCACTTATGTGAAATGTAAACAGCAAAATATGTAGGATGAGTTGTATAGGAATTGCTGTACTTTTTTAACGCAAAAGAATTTAGCTCATGGAGTCTGCATAGCTGATATGAAAGAAATATTCATTGACTTTACCGAGAGAAGGACGATATTTTGCGATGAAGTTTTAAGCATACAGTTAAATTACTTGTAGCTCCATGGTCTTAATTTTTAAATAAAATAAATTATTGTAGTATTGTGATGAATGACATGAATGGGAAATTATTTATGAATGAAATGCTACTTTTTTAGAGAGAGCCAGCCGTGTTATTTTTTCTATGACGTCATTTGAATGAATTTCAGTTGTTTTCGATGAAGTTTTAAACTATAATAAGTTATCGTGGTAATATGATAATTCTAAAATTATTACCGAGTAATGTATCACATTTTAGAGATGATTAAACCAGGCAATTTATATTTCAATGCCGTCATTTTAATGAAGTTCATTTTTTTCGATGAAGGTTTAAGTTTTCAAATATAATAAATCAATGTAGTATTGTGAGAAGTTTAAAAAAATTACCGAGGAATGTATTGCATTTTAGACATGTTTAAATAAAATTGCAATGAAGTTGGAAAGTGTTTCATAATCAATGCTTTAAGAATGATTGATCTTTCTTATTTCTTAATACAGAGAGATTGCAAAAGTTAAGTTTTATTTTACAAAATTTTATTCACGCAAAACCATTTTGGATCCATTTGACTGAAGCCACCGTCGATTATTTTTACTTTCCTTATATACATAATGTATAAGGAAAGTATTGTGACGGAGTCGAAAATTTGAAGTCGAATTTTCAACGGGAGAGCACGTTTCAAGCATCCCTGATCACGAATCAAACAGTTTTGAGGTGATGTCTGTGTGTGTATGTGTGTGTGTGTGTGTCAGTGAGTCTATGGAGACGCTATCTCACGAGCGAATGGAGCGATTCGAATGAAGTTTGGTACACAAATCACAATCCGTGAATAATAGAAGCCTATTGTTTTTAAACGTAATCCAATGTTCAGACGCTCCTAAATTTTCGAGTGAAATTTTGAAAAAATCATCAAAAAATCAAAACTTTTAATAAAGTTACGCAAACAGACATATCCTATGTAATTTTTCCTTAGAAAACGAGTGACGTAAACTTTTGAACGCTAGCATGAACCGTTCTCGAGATATTGCCCATTTTTAAAATAAATTTATCAAAAAATCCCATAAATTAAAAAAATATTAACTATTGAGAAACATGTTCACTTTTCATATGTAATATCATGCGATCAATTGGGTGACATCATTCTCATAGATTTTGCTCGTTCCATTCATGAGGAAAGATACTTTGAGTAATACTTTTGTATTTTAACTCCAATAGTCATCTTTCTGCTATAAGAATAACTTATTTCTCCGTCCATAAAGTTTGGCGAGATTTTGGCGACAAATTTGGCGGAATGTCGCCAACTTGGTGACTTTTATAAATGTTGCCAAATTAACGGAAATCTCGCCAAATGGATAAAAATGACGCTAAATGAATAAAAATGACGACTAATTGATGGAATTTCAATATTTTGGAAAGAATATAAGTATCTACTATAAAAATAACCTATTTTTTATTATAGAAGTAGTAAATTAATTGCATTATATAAGGAAAGTCATGTGCTGCCCACATCAGATTTTTTTTAATATAGAGAGATTACGAAAGTTGAATTTTAATTCACAAAATTTTATTCACCCAAAACCATTTTGGATCCATCAGACTGGAGCCACCGCCGATTTTTTTTTTAATTCTAAGCGGAAGTAGCGTTAAAGCTTTGTTTGGATTTCGAGGATTTTCCGTTCTGCTGTAATTTGAATCAGAGTTTTACATCTTAAATCTTCAACAACGCCCTGGTCTCCGTGCTACTACTTGTATATACAACATTTACAAAAATTAGAAAATTCTATGTTTGCATAATAATAAAGTTGCAAATAAAAATGTAGGATATTTTCAGTGATTGTTTCTGTGCGAATCAGTACAAATCTGGCTTTAGTACCAAACACATGAATAGAATATTACATGGAATATTGCATGAATAGAATATTGCATAACAAATCTGTAAGCCAGCATTGAACATTGTTACGAATTATGCACAGAGCCTCATGGATCACTGTATTTGACCCTTTTGACTCTCATTTGTCATTGGCTTAATTTACATAATATCACTTTGCACTTAATTCACAGTTGAGAATACATGAATTATGTTGTATAATTCCCTCATATTTTGTAATATACCATAATTAATTAAGTTTCAAAGCCATTTAAAAAATCATCTTTTTTCGAACCAAATCAGTAATGCAATATAGTCTGTTATTATTCCTGATGTCAAAAATTATATAAGTGACAACATAGGTCTTGTGGTGCTAAATTGTAGCCATACTTGACCCTACGTAGAAAGACAAGGCCCATTTTCTGTTGATTCGAAAATCTACCAATTCGTTTGAATTCATTTTGTTTGGCCTTTGCTTTTATTTTTTATTTTATCTAGTTTCACCTTCGAGATGCATTTCATGCTGTGTCACATGGGTAAGTCTGCAGAGATAAAAATCTCTCTTGCTTTGTTAGTGTGATTGAACTGTATTTTGTCCTGAAGAAGATGATTCTTTCTTGCCTCTGAAACATATTGGTACGTTCAGTAAACTGTTATATTTTGTAACTAACGACTTATTTTATTTTGCAGACTATTTATTCAACGTCTTGAACGATTTAGATGTATATTTTTTTGTTCCTGTTTGTTTGCAATAGCCTGCAATTTTATAACAGTTTAACCTATGTGCATAACTTTTCACTGATTTGTTGTACAGTTTGTGAGGTTACGATAATGTATTTACCATTTCTCTCATTTGTGATTTTTCTTAGAACTAATAGCCTATTAGATCTCTGGGTTCAATGACCAATCACAATGATCCAGCTTGACAAGCGTGCGAATTCTATTCTGAAAATATTCAATGTTACAGCAAATTGCGTTCTGAAAGAGAATACAGACGGTATGCGTGGGCCACGGAAGGCCTCAGAAGAGCGTATTTAGATAGGTGTCCAGACCTGCGAGGTCTTCCATGGTTGTTAGAATAACAGAACATAGTCTAAGTTCGTTTATATCCTAAGCGCTTAGCTCGTAAGTAATATATTTTTATAATGGGTTCCTCTGTGGTTAATACAGTACAATAGGTTGGAATAGTAATGCCAGGTTCGGAGAGTATAAATATATAACATAAAAGAATCAATATATACAAAGAAATCTTAGAAAACTTACTTCTAAACTAAATATCTTCTGAAATAGATTAACAATTTTGAAGGAATATCTTTTTAGACAGTAAGACTTAATACAGTGAATATTTTCGATTCAAGTTTTCTCGTACTACTTCTACCTGCAAAACAATAGGAATTAAAATTATAATTGTTTTTCTTGAGTTTTTTACTTTCCTTATATACATATAATGTATTACTCTCCTTATATACATATAATGTATAAAGAAAGTATTGTGACGGGATCGAAAATTCGAATTCGAGTTTTCGATGGGAGAAAACGTTTCAAGCATCCATGATCACGAATCGAACATTTTTCAGGTGATAGCTGTGTGTGTGTGTGTCAGTGAGCCTGTGCGGAAGATATATCATGAACAAATAGAGCGATTCGAATGAAATTTGGTACAAAAATTACAATCCATGAATACTAAAAGCCTATTGTTTTTAAACACAATTGAATGTTAAGAACCTTCCTTAATTTTCGAGTGAAATTTTGAAAAATTCATCCCAAAATCAAAACCTTTAATAAAGTTACACAAATAAACATTTCTTACTTAATTTTTCCTTAGAAAACGATTGACACAAACTTCAGAACGCTAGTATGAATAATTCTCGAGATATTGCATATTTTTCAAACAAATTTAACAAAAAATCTCATAAATTAAAATGAAATATTAACTGTTGAGAAACATGTTCAGTTTTCATATGTAATATCATGTAATACATTTAGTGACATCATTCTTGTGAATCTAGCTCGTTTTATTCACAAGAAAATATACTTTGAGTAATAATTTTGTACTTGAACGGCAATCTGCTATACGAATAACTTATTTCTCCGTCCATAACGCTTGGTGAGGTTTTGGCGACGAGTTTGGTGGAATGTCGCCAACTTGGCCCCTTTTTTAAATGTTGCCAAATCAACTAAAATCTCGCCAAATGGATAAAAACGACGCTAAATCAATGAAAATAACGACTAATTGACGAAATGTCAATATCTTGGAAAGAATAAAAGTATCCATTATAAGAATAACCTATTTTCTTTTACTGTAAGAGTAGTAAATTCACTGCATTATAAAGGAAAGTCATGTGCTGCCGACATCATATTTTTTTTGTTAATGCCTTATAACTTGCTAATGGCTAAGCATATTCATATACTAGTTACCGATTTGTTAAACTTGATTAAAATCATGTTCACATATAACATATTTATGATTTTACACTTTTAACTTTACTTTAGTACTACTATCATATACCCGACGTTGCCATTTAAAATATATGCAAATTCTAGTAGTTATTCTAAATGATTTTGTTCATTAAAAATCCTCTTAAAATATTTAATTTCATTCTCGTAAAAAGAAGCACAAAGATATATATATCGCTAAGCACATTTATTTTCACAAGCCGGTCTAAAGGGCAAAATATTCCGGTGCCGTTGGTGAACAATGAATTTTGATGAACATACTCTAAAATGTTGACGCCAAAACAGTGAGAAAATATGTACTCATACCATTTTTATTTTCCTTATATGCATAATGTTTAAGGAAAGTATTGTGACGGGGTCGAAAATTCGATTTCGAGTTTTCGACGGAAAAACACGTTTCAGGCAACTCTGGTCACGAATCAAACATTTTTGAGGTGATGTCTGTGTGTGTGTGTGCCTCAGAGAGACTGTGGACACGATATCTCACGAACGAATAGAGCGATTCAAATGAAATTTGGTACAAAAATTCGTGAATACTGGAAGTCTATTGTATTTAAACATAATCGAATATTCGGAACCACCCTAAATTTTCTTGTGAAATTTTGCAAAAATCATCAAAAAATTAAAACCTTTAAAAAAGGTACACAAATAGACATTTTTATGTAATTTTCCCTTAGAAAACGATTGACATAAACTTCAGAACGTTAGCATGAACAGTTCTCGAGATATTGCACATTTTTAAAATAAATTTATCAAAAAATCCCATAATTTAAAAAAATATATTAACTGTTGAGAAACATGTTCACTTTTCACATGTAATATCATGCGATAAATTTGGTGACATCTTTCTCGTAGATCTAGCTCGTTCCATTCATGAGAAACGATACTTTGAGTAATATTTTTGTATTTGAACGCCAATAGTTTTTTATATGATATAAGAATAACTTATTATTCCGTCCATAACGCTTGGCGAAATTTTGGCGACGAATTTTGCAGAATATCGGCAACTTGGCGACTTCTTTAAATGCTGCCAAATGGATAAACATGACACTAAATCAATGAAAATGACGACTCAATGAAAATTCAATGAAAATCAATGAAAATTCAATATCTTGGAAATAATATAAATATCAACTATAAGAAAAACCTATGTTTTATTGTAAAAGAAGTAAATTCATTGCATTATAATTATTAAATTCCACTTAATTATTAAAAGTCATGTATTGCACACATCAGTTATTTACTTAATAAAAATGCATATATTTTTATGTATAATACCAGTTAAAAAACACAAAATTACTATCAATTTGACTTCAGTCTATTTTTTCTTTCTCATACGTAGTATCCAGGAAATACTACGTATCCTGCATCCAGGATACGTAGTATCCGTAGTATCCATTGTTTTCACGAGTATCTTCAAATTCGAGATTTTGATGCTAATACATGTATCGAAACCTCTTGAACATGTTTTGACTATTTTTGGAGTGATGCCCATCTGTCTGTCTATATATGTCTGTGGCCGACTTCCTGTGCACGTGACAGCGGCCACACGTACTAATGGATTTTCACGAAACTTCATATCCAACTTTGTTATAAAAAGATCTAGAACTAGTTAGAATTTATTAATATTCGAGCGAAAACTTCCAAATGTATTTGAAATCTTTTATTTTTTTAACATGGCAGCATAGGACAAAAATTTGACATAATCCTACATAAAAGGGTTTATTTATGGCTGAATGATAAGCAGACTTTTTAATTTCGATCACTGCTGTTAAAAATAGCTGTGATATAATATTTACTTTCCCTGCAATACATGGTAATGTATAGGGAAAGTATTGGAATCATGTCGAAAATCACAACTCGTGTTTTCGACGGAATTACACGACGGAACTACACGTTTCAAGACCTCTAGAATACGAAAAAACCATTTTTAGCGTGGCGTCTGTGTGTGTGTCTGTCTGTGTGTCTGTCTGTCTGTGTGTCTGTGTGTCTGTCTGTCTGTGCAGATTTTGTATCCACTCTAACTAAAAAACTAATGGACCGAATTTCACAAAATTCGGTAGGTAAGTCACTTGTGAGCGAATCAGGTGCTGATTAGTTTTGGGTACGATTTGGAATAAAAGAACCCGCCTTTTTTTGCGAAATGGCCCGCAAAAGCTCCATTCTAACGGAAAAACTAATGGACCGAATTTCACAAAATTCGGTAGATGAGTCGCGTGCAGGTTACCCTGGTGCTGATTAGATTTTGGTATGATTCGAAAAAAAATGACCTGCCTTTTTTTGCAAAATGGCCCGCAAAAATCGTCCAAATCTAAACTAAAGAACTGGGTATACTCAAATATATCCATTAAATGCTGATTTAATACGTAATGTTTAACGATGAAAAGAATAAAAGACCAACCCAATTACACTAGGACTAGCCGTTCTCGAGATATTTTAGTTTTTCTTACTTTCCCTACTCCACCTTTGAAAATAAACCCGGTTACCGAATGAGAACGGAAATTGAATTAAAAGTGAAATAAATTTAATTAAAATAAAGAGAACGTTAATATAAGTCTACAGGGAAAGTCATGTGCTGCTCACATCAGATTTTATTGTTAATGAAGTCATTAGCCCACTCGGAAGTTACCTTTCCCCCCTCCCTGGAGGTGCATTGTATCAAGCATAGTATCAAATCGAAGCATTCTTTCAAGCTCATTAAAGTTAAGGGTAACGAGTTATAATTGTAATCGTTTGACACGTGACACCGATTTTGCAAAAATTTTCTTGTAAAATTTGAAAAAAAAAAAGCTACTAAAAATGGATTATGGTATGAGACAGTCGACTTGAGACACACTCTAGTTTATTTCTTTTTTATCAGATATCAATTGCTTTATTTTCCGTCATAAATGTTCAACAAATTAATTTTAAAAAATCTGATGTGGGCAGCACATAACTTTCCTTGTATAATGCAATGAATTTACTACTTTTACAGTAAAAAAAAGGTTATCCTACAGTAGATACTTATAGTCTTTCCAAGATATTGAATTTAGTCAATTAGTCGTCATTTTCATTGATTTAGCGTCATTTTCATCCATTTGGAGAGATTTCAGTTAAATTGACAACATGTAAAAAGTTACAAAGTTGGCGACATTCCTCCAAATTCGTCGCTAAAATATCGTCAATCGTTATGGACGGAGAAATAATTTATTCTTGTAGCAGATAAATGACTATTGGCTTTCAAATTCAACAAATACAAACGTATTACTCAAAGTATCTTTTCTCGTGAATAAAACGAGCTAGATGCACGAGAATGATGTCACTGAATTTATCGCATGATATTACATATGAAAAGTGAATATGTTTCTCAATAGTTAATATTTGTTTTTAATTTATGGGATTATTTGATGAATTTATTTGAAAAATGTGCAATGTCTCGAGAACGGTATATGCTAGCTTTCCAAAGTTTATGTCAATTGCTTTCTAAGAAAAAATTGCATGAGAAATGTCCATTAGCGTAACTGTATTAAAGGTTTTGATTTCTTGATGATTTTTTTAAAATTTCACTCAAAAATTTAGGGAGGTTCTGGACATTCGATTTTGTTAAAGACCAATAGGCTTCATGTATTTACGGATTGTAATTTTTGTACCGAATTTATTTTGAACCTTTCCATTCGTTCGTGAGGTAGGTCTCCACAGACTCAAAGACTCACTGACACACACATACTTATACACCCCGCCCCCCCCCCCCCCACGCACACAGACAGACATCACCTCAGAAATGTTGGATTCGTTATCAGGGATGCCTAAAACGTGCTCTCCTGTCGAATACAGACAAATTCGAACTCGAATTCGAATTTTCGAACCCGACACAATACTGTCCTTATACATTATACTACGTATCTAAGGAAAGTAATAACCAGCATTATTAATAAATGTATCCAATTAATATCATCTGCATTCATCAAACATAATTCATTCTGAAAACGGAACTACAATCGCTTAACAAACATTTTAGAATTATGCGATTTAATAAACGTTCGGAATTTAATTTTCAAATGAAATAGCAATTGATTCCAACAACATAGTAATAATTTGAATTAACATATTTAATTGCTAGATTAAAGCAAACAATTTCAAAATCAAATACCATGGAGGAGTATTAGTATTTATAATATTTTGTATGAATAATCGTTTATCTTCTCTATCAACGGCAAGGTTAAGTTGAATATGTTGTGCACTAATCAGTCCATTTTGTGTTCTTTCGTACATTATACTTACGATGACTAATTATATAATGCATCGGATACTTAACAGTTTTTATAATCCTCTCTCCTGTCAAGTTAGGTGTGCCGCAAAAATATTTTTTGTCACTAAATTTACAAAATCGCCTGTTCATTTAATGTATAATAAAGAAGATCAATCATGTATAAATCATTGATTATGAAACACTTTCCAACTGAAAAGCAATTTATTTAGACGTCTCTAAAATGCGGTACATTCAAAGCTCATTTTTTTAAATTATCGCAGTACTACAGTAACTTATTATACTTGAAAACTTTAATTTCCTCGAAAAAGACAGTGCTATACAGGGTGTCCCAAAAAGATTTTAACGCGCTTTAATTTTCTACCTGCTGGATATAAGTAGGCAATGTAAATTGCAAAAATGTTGAAGTGAGGTAGGAAATAAGACTACGTTAATAAAATAGTCCTCCCATTACTTTTCAAAAAGTTACACTTTTTAAACTTTTATACGAACCCTCCTAGACAAATTGGGTCAATCAGAAATTTTTTATTTTTAATGCAACAAAATCATTAAAAAAACGCAAATCTGTATCTTTAAAATCAACTGAATTATGATAAAGGAAAAAAATATGACTTATGCCACTTTTCCGAACCATGTGAAAGACTGTTTTATCAGTAAAAATAGGGGTCATAAACAAATTGACGATGAAAATTGTTTAAATCAAAAATACGTTAATATGTGTCAAATATTTTTATCACAAATGCATCTAAATAAAGCATTGCACAGACAGAGATCATATAAAGCAATATTACTACGCCGTTGGGTATCCTATGTATTATCATCCAGTTTTACCTTTTTTGTGATATCTCACAAATTTACACTTCTAATTTGATATAGGGTCCCCATTCACAATGTTCAATTTTCAATTAAATATAACTCGCTGAATTTTAAAGATACACATATACGGTTTTTTTAATGATCTTGTTGCATTAACAATAAACATTTTCTGATTGACTAAATTTGTCTAAGGGCGTCGTATAAAAATTTAAAAAGTGTTACTTTTTGAAAATGAATGGGAGGACTATATCATTAATAGTCTTATTTCCTACCTTACTTTCAACATTTTTGCAATTTACATAGCTCACTTATCTCCAACAGGTAAAGAAATATAACGCGTTTCAATCTTTTTGGGACACTGTATATTTACACAAAAATAACTTTATTCAAATTACGACATCGCCATATAGATCCTGTGCCTGTTTACGTAGAAGCCATGAATATTTTATTCATATCACTTATATTACATTCTCTGGAACTAAATAATTTTTCTTGAAAAGAAATTGAGCAATTTTTATATAACTCATTTTATAATAGCTTGATATATTTACATTCTGCATGCTACAATATAGCGTTAAAATTAAGCCTCGTTGTAAGAATAATCAAAGTTAATGATCTTTTAAAATGAAAAATCTGATGTGGGCAGCACATGACTTTCCTTTCAGACGTTTATATTCACGTTCTCTTTATTTATTTTTAAATTTATTTCACTTTTAATTCAATTTTCGTTCTCATTCGGTAACCGGACTTATTATTAAAGGTGGCGTAGAGAAAATACGAAAAATTAAAATATCTCGTGAACGGAAAGTCCTAGTGTAATGGGGTTGATCTTTGTCTTTTCGTCGTTGAAAATTACGTATTAAACGAGCATTTAATGGATATATTTGAGTATATCTAGTTCATTAGTTTAGATTTTGACGATTTTTGCGGGCCATTTTGCAAAAACAAAGGCAGATTATTTTTTTTCGAATCATACCAAAATCTAATCAGCACCAGGATAACCCACAAGTGACTCATCTACCAAATTTTGTGAAATTCGGTTCATTAGTTTTTCAGTTACAGTGGATACAAGCTTTTGCGGGCCATTTCTCAAATCCTTCTCTTATCCCGAACCGTACCCAAAACTAATCAGCACCAGAGTCGCCCACAAGTGACTTACCTACCAAATTTTATGAAATTCGGTCGATTACTTTTTTAGTTAGAGTGGATACACAATCTGCACAGACAGACACACAGACACACAGACACACACACAGACGTCACGCTGAAAATGGTTTTTTCGTATTCTACAGGTCTCGAAACGTGTAGATCCGTCGAAAACTCGAGTTGTGATTTTCGGCATGATTCCAATACTTTCCCTATACATTACCATGTATTGCAGAGAAAGTAAAATTATTGCAGATACACAGATAATACGCAAAAATTAAATGGTGCTATGATTGATGTAACATTAAATATAAATTTAAACGACCTTAAACATCTATGGTTACAGCACAGCGGATAATGGAATCCATATTTTATTTTCCAATGAGACACATGATCTTTTCATATGTCATAGATGTAATTATTATTACAATTTTTATTTAAATAACTACCCAATAGATATTGCTGAGATTTTTTTTACACAATTTATGTGATAATTTGAATATTTCCTAACATTTTCGAAGCAATTTTTGAACTTTAACTTCGCTTTCAAAAGTTTGAAAGGTCCCATAGGTTTCGATGTATTTCTATTTTTTCAACCCATATAAAATTTGAAGCTAATTGGCTGATATTATTCATTTTCATTCATAAACGTTCCACAGACCATTTTAACGACGTACTAACATTTCATTTCGAAAAAAGTTATTTTTTATATACAGTTATCTTGCGAACGAACAGACAGACAGAATGACCAAAGTCATAAACACTTTTCAGCTATGTTGAAAGGTGTTAAAAATGATTTATTTTTGTTATTTCACAACATACCATTTTTATGAAATAATTTTAAAAGAAAAATAATCATCTGCAAAATGTTAATTCTATGTTAGAAATCTAATGTGGTCAGCGCATGCCTCTCTCTGCAGACTCATATTCACGTTCTCTTTATTTCTTCAATAATTATAATTCATTAAATTGAGTTTAATTGCACAAAATAACAGCCATAATTATATTAAATTTAACTGAATTTGTACTTTTAATTCAATTTTCGTTTTTATTTGGTGACTGAACTTATTACTTTCCTTATATACATAATGTATAAGGAAAGTATTGTGACAGGGTCGAAAATTCGAATTCGAGTTTTCGACGGGAGAGCACGTTTCAATCATCCGTGATCACGAATCAAACATTTTTGAAGTGATGTCTGTGTGTGTGTGTGTGTGTGTGTGTGTGTGTGTGTGAAAGTATGTGTGTGTGTGAAAGTATGTGTGTGTGTGTGTGTGTCAGTGAGCCTATGGAGACGATAACTGACGAACGAATGGACCGATTTGAACGAAATTTGGTACAAAAATCACAATCTGTGAACACTGGAAGCCTATTGTTTTTATACACGATCGAATGATCAGAACCTCCCTGAATTTTCGAGTGAAATATTGAGAAAATCGTCAAAAAATCAAAACAGCTAATAAAGTTACGCAAATAGACATTTCATATGTTATTTTTCATTTTAATATCATTAAAATGATTGACATAAATTTTAGAACGCTAACAAGAACCTTTCTCGAGATATTGCACATTTTTCAGAAAAATTATCAAAAAGTCATATAAAATAAAAAAAAATATTTCCTATTGAGAAATATGTTCACTTTTCATATGTAATACCATGCGATAAATTGGGTGACATCATTCTCGTGGGACTAGCTCGTTCCATTCAGGAAAAAAGATACTTTGAGTAATACTTTTGCATTTGAACGCCAATAGTCATTTATCTGCTGTAAGAATAACTTATTTCTCCGCCCATAACACTTGGCGAGATTTTGGCGACGAATTTGGCGGAATGTCGCCAACTTGGCGACATTCTTAATTGTTGCCAAATTAACAAAAATCTCGCCAAATGGATAAAAATGACGCTAAATCAATGAAAATGACGACTAATTGAAGAAAATTCAATATATTGGAAAGAATATAAGTATCTACTATAAGAATAAAAGTTTTTTAACTGTAAAAGTAGTAAATTCATTGCATTATATAAGGAGAGTCATGTGTTGCCCACATCAGATTTTTTTCAAAAGTGGCTTAGCGAAAATGTGATAAAACTAAAATATCTCGTAAACGACAAGTCCTAGAGTAATAGGGTTGATCTTATTCTTTTCGGCGTTAAAAATTATTTATGAAATAAGCCTTTAATTGATATATTTGTGTATAGTAGCCTTTTATGTTCAGATTTAACGATTTTTGCGGGCCATTTCGTATAAAAATGCAGGTTCTTTTATTCCGAAGCATAACAAAATCAGCACTAGGTAAATCTACAAGTGATTTATCTACCAAATTTTGGGACATTTGGTCTATTAAATTTTCAGCTAGTGTGGATACAGGACATTTTTGAGGACCATTTCAAAAGGAGGCGTGTTCTTTTACGCAGAATTATACTAAAATCTAATCAACACCAGGGTTATCCATAACGGACTTACCTACTAAATTTTATGAAATTCGGTAAATTAAAGTGGATATAATATTTGCACGGGCAGACAGAGACACACATACACACACGCGCACACACAGAGACGTTTTTTCGTTTTATAGATTTCCCAAAACGTGTAGATCCTTCGAAAACTCGTGTTAGGATTTTCGGCAGTATTCCATTTCTTTCTCAATACATTACCATTTATTGTAGGGAAAGTGAAAGCCTTGATACTATTTTTTTTAAATGTTTAAGACAACATGGGGATACCCATAAAAATTGTGGATCCCCTATTCACATTTATTTATATTTATATACATTAATATTTATATACATTATTTGATTTCACCCATTTGTGAATTTTTCGTGACTCTCATTTTTCTCTCAAAAACATTTCATATGCAAGCTAAAAATTTGACTAGAGTGTGGTTGAACTCGACTTTATCGTACTAGAATTCATTTTTACTTTCCTTATATACATAATGTATAAGGAAAGTATTGTGACAAGGTCGAAAATTCGAATTCGAGTTTTCGACGGGAGAGCACGTTTCAAGCATCCCTGATCACGAATCGAACATTTTTGAAGTGATGTCTGTGTGTGTGTGTGTGTGTGTCAGTGAGTCTGTGGAGACTATCAGTGACGAACGAATGGACCGATTTGAACGGAATTTGATACAAAAATTAAAATCCGTAATGATTGGAAGTCTATTGTTTTTATACGCAATCGAATGTTCAGAACCCCACTAAATTTTCGAGTGAAATTCTGAAAAAATCGTCAGAAAATCAAAACCTCCAATAAAGTTACGGAAATAGATATTTCTTATGTAATTTTAAATTAGAAAACGATTCACATAAATTTTAGAACGCTAACATGAACCGTTCTCGTGATATTGCACATTTTTCACAAAAATTATCGAAAAGTCATATAAAATTAAAAAAATATATTTCCTATTGAGAAACATGTTCACTTTTCATATGTAATACCATACGATAAATTTGGTGATATCATTCTCGTGGATCTAGCTCGTTCCATTCATGAAAATATATACTTTGAGTAATACTTTTGTATTTGAACGCTAATAGGCATTTAACCGCTGTAAGAGTAAATTATTTCTCCGTCCATAACGCTTGGCGAGATTTTGAAGACGAATTTGGTGGAATGTCGCCAACTTGGCGACTTTTTTAATTGTTTGTAAGTTAACAAAAACTCGCCAAATGGGCAAAAGTGCTGCTAAATCAATGAAAATGACGACTCATTGACGAAAATTCAATATCTTGGAAAGAATATAAGGATCTACTATAAGAATAACCTATTTTCTTTTATTGCAAAAGTAGTAAATTCATTGCATTATATAAGGAAAGTCATGTGCTGCCCACACATCAGATTTTTTAACTTTAAATTGTCACTAAACTTCCTATTATATACATAAGCTTCCTACTTTATTCCTATAACGAAGATGAAGTTTTATGATTGATTTTGTCTATGGTTAAATTTTAAAAGAACTTAAAATACAAATAACACTGCATTTCAGCTGGAAAGTGAATCAATGTTTTATGCATGATGGAATTATGTTAGGTTATTTATTTATAGGTAAGAATAATATGAGGTAAGGCAGTAAAATGATTTTATATACAACAAAGGAAGGGATTTTATATATTATTATATTCTTTGCTGCATGTATGTGTCTTTAGGGTCCTTATGCAGTAATTAGAATTTTATATAATAATTTCACGACGTAAATGTTTAATTTATTACTTTCCTTATATGCATAGTTTAATGTATAAGAAAAGTAATGTGAAGGGATCGAAAATTCGAATTCGAGTTTTCTTCGGGAGATCACGTTTCAAGTATCCCTGATCACGAATCGAATATTTTTGAGGTGATATCAGTATGTATATATGTGCGTGTGCGTATGTATGTGAAAGTATGTTTGTGTGTGTGTGTGTGTGTGTGTGTGTGTGTGTGCGTGTGAAATCATGTCTGGGTGTGCGTGAAAGTATGTGTTTGTGTGTGTGTGTGTGTGTGTGTGTATATGTGTCCTGTGGAGACGATATCTCACTAACGAGTAGAGCGATTCGAATGAAATTTGGTATAAAAATTACAATCCGTGAATACTGGAAGCCTGTATTTTTTTAAACCCAATAGAATTATCAGAATCCCCCTAAATTTTTGAGTGAAATTTTGAAAAAAAACTTCAAAAAAATCAAAATCTTTAGTTAAAAAAAAGTTACGCAAATAGATATTTCGTACGTAATTTTTCTTTACAAAACGATTGACAAATTTTAGAACGCTAGCATAAACCCTTCTCGAGATATTGCACATTTTTCAAGCAAATTTGTCAAAAATCCCATAAATTAAAACAAAATATTAACTGTTGAGAAACATGTTCACTTTTCATATGTAATGTCATGCGATAAATTTGGCGACATCATTCTCGCGGATCTAGCTCGTACCATGCATGAGAAAATATACTCTGAGTAAAACTTTTGTATTTGAACGCCAATAGTCATTTATGTGCTATAAGAACAACTTATTTCTCAATTCATAATGCTTGGCGAGATTTTGGCAACGAATTTGACGGAATGTCGCCAATTTGGCAACTTTTTAAATATTGCCAAATTAACGAAAATCTCGCCAGATGGATAAAAATGACGCTAAATCAATGAAGATGACGACTCATTGACGAAAATTCGATACATTGGAAAGAATATAGGTATCTACTGTAAGAATAACCTAATTTGTTTACTGTAAAAGTAGTAAATTCACTGCACTATAGAAGGAAAGTCCCACATCAGATATTTTTAAATGACTATTGACCACTATGCGATCTCCTATTATTAATTTCAACACATGAAATCAATTTAATTTCTTGAATAGACTCTAAATAAGTATCCGCACATTAGGTGTTATGATATTGATTTAGGACATTTTATCATTCACATATCAAATTAGGTTTTGTTTTCCCTTCCTGTAGTTCTTTATTATAACACTATTTTAATCGAAAGTAACATAAAACAGAATTTTTAGGCTCTTTCTTCAAAATTCTGGTTCCCTTAAGAAATAGCAAAATCAATAAATACTAAAACTATTTTTTACTCTAAGTCAGCACTTAAGAGGGTAGTTTCATGTCAAACTCATAGTATTCATACATAAGTTTTCAAATATCATTATGCATTTTAAATTTTTAATATTTAATATTTGGCGAACAATAGAAATTTTCTGAAATTTAAGAGCTTGTTCGGCACGGGCTAACTTAAACCGTTTCAAAAATAATTTGTACCGTTCAATAATATCACAAATGTAACAAATGTAGGGGTGAGATAAAGGAAAATATTATTTTTACATTCTCATGCTATGTAGTAGTATAGAGAAAGTATTGTTTTTATGAGATTTTAAAGCCAATATATATTTTAGGATATTCTGAACACGTTTTGATTATTTGTGGAATGATGTTCATCTGTCTGTCAGCCTGTCTGTCTGTCGGACTGCATATCTGCGATCGATTTCTTGTGTAAACGACAGCTGCCATAAATATTAATGGTTTTACACCAAACTTTATATTCGGTTTTGTTATACAAAAATCTAGAACTGGATATAATTTTTTAAAATTCGCTACAAAACTTCGAAATGTATTCGAAATTTAATATTTTTTTAACATGGCAGCACAGAACAACATTTAATATAATCATACATAAAAATCTGATGTGGGCAGCACATGACTTTCATTATATAATGCAATGGATTTACTACTTGTACATTAAAAAAAAAGGTTATTCTTATAGTAGATACTTATATTCTTTCCAAGATATTGAATTTTTGTCAATTAGTCGTAATTTGCATTGATTTAGCGTCATTTTTATCCATTTGGCGAGATTTTTGTTAATTTAGCAACATTTAAAAAAGTCTCCAAGTTGGCGACATTCCGCCAAATTCATCGCCGAAGTCTCACCAAACGTTATGGACGGAGAAATAAGTTATTCTTATAGCAGATAAATGACTATCGGTGTTCAAATATATATGTATTACTCAAAGTATATTTTCTTATGAATAGAACGAGCTGAATCCACGAGAATGATTTCACTATATTTATCACATGATATTAAATATGAAAAGTTAACATGTTTCTCAACAGTTAATATTTTTTTTAATTTTTGGGGATTTTTTGATAAATTCATTTGAAAAATGTGCAATATCTGGAGCACGATTCATGCTAGCGTTCTAAAGTTTATGTCAATCGTTTTCTAAGGAAAAATTACATGTGAAATGTCTTTTTGCGTAATTTTATTATAGGTTTTGATTTTTTGATTATTTTTTCGAAATTTCACTCCAAAATTTAGGGGGTTTGAACATTCGATTTTGTTTAAAAGCAATAGGCTTCCAGTATTCACGGATTGTAATTTTTGTACCAAATTTCACTCGAACGGCTCGATTCTTTCGTGAGATATCGTCTTCATCGACTCACTGACACACACACATACTTTCACACACACACACACATATATACACATATACACATGCAGACATGACCTCAAAAATGTTTGATACGTGATCAGGGATGCTTGAAACTTGCTCTCCCGTCGAAAACTCGAATTCGAATTTCCGACCCCATCACAATACTTTCCTTATACATTATACTATGTATATGTTACCGGCAATGTATGAAAGCCGGCATTCTATAGAATACCTAGGCATTATATAGAATACCGAAACTGGTCGGCAATCTATGAAACGATTAACATTTCATGGATTTTCTATTCATTCTATAGAATGCTAAATGACAAATAGGCAAAGTATGATATATATCTCCGATTTATTCCTTTTTTTATACTTTTTCTAAATAGCATTTGCCATTCTGTAGAATGCCTAGGTAAAGCATATAATAATTTGCATATTTCATACTTTGCCTAAAAACGGCCTGTATTCTATAAAATGCTTAGGTATTTTATAGAATGTCGTCATTTCATACATTGCCTGTAATATATATAAGGGAAGTAAAAAGAGTTGTTTATGGAAAATGGTCACTAGATTTAATAGTTTCAGTCATTGTTATGTAAAATAGCTGCGATACAGTTTTTGGTTTCTTGACGTCAGTAGCTCTCCTGTGAGGAGCAAGTTATTCCCACGGGGGTAATTTGTTAAATATGTTATCAATCGAAAGACTTTTAAGTTCTTTAAAGTGAAGGGCAACACCACCTAAAATTGAAAGAATATTTACCACTTAATTATTAAAAAAAAAGCTATTAAAAAATAGACTCTGGTATGAGATAGTCGACTTCAGTCACATTCCAGTTTATTTTTTCCATCGAGCTTAAGACCACCGATAATATATATCCTGGGCAACGGCGGTAATTCTTATATTTATACTTTCTGTGTAAGTAAAGTGATCAATAAATAATTTATCAGCAAAATATCTGAAGAACAGAAAAATAATATTTTGACAGTGACATTTATATTACTCAAGCACTTTTCCATTAACTGCTAATATTGACGGAAGATGTCTCTGGAAGTATTTTGACGTAATAAAAATACGAGCGACTTTGACACTAATGAATACACGGGCATGGCTGCAATTTTGTTAATTACTCAAATCCCCCAGGGGGAAAGTGCCGGATGTATCTTATGAAAATAAAGTCTTGTTTATCGTGGCAAACTTTATTGATTTTTAGAGAAATTTGCCGAGAATATCGAATAAAAATGTCAAAATAACCTCTTGAGAAAGCAATTCTTTTAAAATTCGAAAATATTGCAAATGGTAATATTTTATATAAAATGCATAGTATGCGTAAAGAGAGAGAATTGTGAAGGATATACAATACGACTTCCATGCCATTTCCATCAAAAACAAGATTTTCGTGACAGAGACAGTGGTGGTGGTGGTGTGTGTGTGTGTGGGGGGGGGAGGGCTCACCCGCAGGTTTAGAGCATCAAATTCCGCGGTCGGGGTTTGGATGACTATTTGGAATACAATTTTGGAATTAAATTTCTTCGATATGTTGTTTTCTAATTTTTTATATATTTCCTTCCACCATTGGCTGTAATTAATGTAAACCTGAGGGAAGTTGCTTATATAGGTGGTTAATTTGTTAATTTGCCAATCTTCTTCGACCCAGACCGTTCACCTGCCCGAAGGTTTAAAGCATCCGTTTGGACGGCCGAAAAGTGCCACCCAATTTAGTCCGGAGCCCAGTGAGGCGGCAACCACAGGGACAGTACCTTTCTTACTGTGAGACTAGAAATAGATCTCAGACCAGTTTTAAGGAGACAGTTTTATGTCCAATATTTATGGCTGGCTGCAACAGCTAACAATGCTTCAGACGAAACGACGGCAGATTTTACAACCGTTTGACTCAGGAGGTCAATTAGGCCATAAACCTAAGATGCTACATATAGCCACGAGAGTGGGGAAATATGTTTACCAATGGCAAGATGTCTGGGCGCAGTGCCCTAAAGTTGGCCAATCAGAGCCATAGAGGCATGTCAGACCTCAGGCAAAAAAGGCGGCAACTAAGAGCTGAAGGACATACTGACGGTTCCACGTACCCGTACTCCGCGTGATCACGGAGACTGTTTGGTCAAAGCCGGGAATTGAACTTGTGTCGTCTGAGTAAAATCCCCTTGCACTAACCACTGATCCACCCTCTGAAATATGGTTTCTTCTTCTTCTTCTTCTTCCACCCAGACATTCCCATCTACCAGAAAGGTATAATGTATCTGTTTGGACGGTCGAGAAGTGCCATCCAATTTAGACCGGAACCCAGTGAAGGACGCATCTACAGAGACCGCACCATTCTTCCCCTACCACCAACATCTAGGAAGGACTTATGAACTCACATGGTTAACATGTCGTACTCCTTTTGAACACGGCGACAGTTTTGGCAATGGCGGGAATCGAACCCGAGCTGTCCGAGTGCAATTCCAGCGCGCTAATCACTGGGCTGTCTCTCCCCTGGAATAAGGTTTGAATTTTCATGCATAAATGCATGTTTGTCAAGGATAGCTTTATTCATTTTTAGAGATATTCTTGGAAAATATGGATTTAAAATGTGCCAAAATAACATTTCGAAACACAATTCTTTTAAATTTCGAAAGAATTATAGTTGTTATTACTGCATTTGTAATAGAGACTGTATTACTGTAGTTTCAATACAAACTGTATTACTGTACGTGAAATACTTGCAAAGAGAAAGATATGAAGTCAAAAATACAACGAACAGAGTTTAATTGTATGACTAATATGAGGTCTAATACTAAATCTACATACTTTATGCAATTATAATCTTAAAAAAAGTAACATAAATTAGATCACGTTCAACCCACCATACACTACAATGCAAATTAGATCCGGATGCGGTAAAACCAGAATGCAACCAGATGCATTTTCACATTAATCCAAGCTTATAATTAATTTCTTCTTCCTCGGTTAGATTACGAAATTTATCAAGATTCTTCATATTCTTTGTTTAAAATACATGATCACATTAATTTCTTTTACGGCGTGAATACTTTTCAATTATTTACGGACTTAATATAATTTTAAGGTTGAGTAATGTTTTAGCTGTATCCCAAAGATATTTGTTTCAACGGAAAAATATTAAGTAGAATTTGAGGTTGTTTAACTAATTTAAGCACAATTTCTGCATATTCCTTTGATATATTTTCAAGTAAAATATGAAATTCAATAATCTGTGCTGATGAAAGAATCTGGTGTGGAAAGTGATTTCTCTATATAGTGCAGTGATTCTACTTTTTTCATAGTGAAATAATGATGTACAATGTCCACGGCATAATGTTTTGAACATTGAATTGTACTTTAACAAACGCCACTTTCCTGTATAAAACATACAATACTATTTCGAAGAACCCAATTAACTTATATTTCGAGCATATATATTTGATAATTATAAATATAATGAAAGAAAAAGTTGGTCTGTCTCTCCGTCTATTCGTTCTTCGATGTAAATTGACTATAAAAATAAATTAGAATTTTTCGACCCTTTTTCCCGTTTTCCCCTTAAGACATAGCAAAATCACTCATTCTAACTAAAGCCATTTTTTACTGTATTTATGCATTTTTTGGGGGTAGTTTATGTCAAACTCATATATACATTTATAAGTTTTTAAAAGTTAAGCACTTTAAAAATTTTAATTCAACATCTTACAAAAAACAAGAAAGATCAATCACGCATAAAGCATTGACTACGAAACACTTTCCAACTTCAATGCAATTTTATTTAAACATCTCTAAAATGCGATACATTCCTCGGTAATGTTTTTAAAATTATCGCAATACTACATTAATTTATTATATTTGAAAACTTAAGACTTCATCGAAAAAAATGAACTTCATTTAAAGACAGAATTGGAATATAAATTGCCTGGTTTAAATATCTCTAAAATTCGATACATCCTCGGGAATATTTTTAAATCTTCATAATAATACAATAATTTATTATGTTTGAAAACTTCATCGAAAACAAATGAAATTTATTCAAATGACGTCATCGAAATATAACACGTCTGGCTCTCTCTATAAAAGCAGCATTTCATTCATAAATCTTTTTCCATTCATTTCACTCATCGCAATACTATAATAATTTATTTTATTTAAAAATTAAGGCCATGGAGCTACAAGTAATTAAACTCTATGCGTAAAACTTCATCGAAAAAAATCGTCCTTCTCTTTGTAAAATCAGTGAATATTTCATTCATATCAGCTATGTAGACTCAATGAACGAAATGATTTTGTGTTAAGGAAATACAGCAATTCTAATACAACTCATTCTACTTATTTTGCTGTTTACATTTTACATAGGTGAAAAATAGGCTTCGTTGTAGAAATAATCAAAGTTGGATGATTATTTAAACTCAGATATATTGTAATTGTGTTGTTTCAGTATGTAGATGCACAGAATTTAAGCAAAAATAAAGCTGTTTTAGGACGCATACAACACTAAATATAAATTAAATAGAACTTTAAAAATCACGATTTTGAGACAAGATGGATGCCATATTTTATTTTGTAGTGGGTTACGTGATTTCTTCATATAATGGTTACGTGATCTCTTCATATAAAAGGTGTAATTATTATTTTAAATTTTATTTAAAAAACTACTGAATATATTTTGCTGAAATTTTTTTATATATTTTATGGGATAATTTGAATATTTTCTAAAACTTTTGAAGCAATTTTTAAATTTTAAATCCGCTTAAAAACTGTTTGCAAAATTAGGTCCCCTAGGGTTCAATGTATTTCATTTTTTCAACCCGGGTTCAATCTAAAACTAATTGGATTTATTATCCATTTATATTCCCATAGGTCCCACAGACCGTCTGAACAATATACTAAAATTTCATTTTGATAAAGTCATTTTTACGGACAGACAGACAGACAGACACAGAGACAGAATGAACAAAGTTATAAACACTTTTCAATTTCGTTGTAAAGTGTTAAGAATTTTTGAATTTTTTTTTAATTTGAGGGTTTTTTCGGCACGGGTATACGGGAGAGTATTGTGAAGGATTCAAAATTACGAATTCCTTGCCATTTTCATGAAAAATACGATTTACGCGACTCTAATTGGTGTGTGTGTGGGGGGGGGGGAAGGGGGCTCACCCGAAGGTTTAGATCATCCCAATCTCTGGCCTGGGATTTGCATGATGATATTGGAAAACAATTTTGGTGTGCCTTTTTGGAATACGATTTCTTCCTCTTTTTCACCCAGACCGTGCAACCTATAAGAAGGTGTAAGGTATCTGTTTCGACGACTAGCAAGTGCTACGCAATTTAAAATGAAACCCAGTGGGGAGTGCATCCAGAGGGACGTACCCTCCTACACGAACGTTTCAGAAGGACTTACGGACGGACCTACATATTTAACATGCCTGTAAACCAAGTGAACGCGGAGACAGTTTGAGCACAGCCGGGAATGAAACTCGAGTCATACGAGTATAATTCCTGCGCCCTAACCACTGGGTTGTCCCAACACCTGGAATACGATTTTTTGTTATTCGACCCGGACCGTCCTACCTACAAGAAAGGTATAAGGCATCTGTTTGGACAGGCGGGAAGTGCCACACAACTTAGACAGGAACAGAGTGGGGAAGGCATCCACGGGGACCGTACCCTCCTTCCCCTACCACTAACCTCTCGGACGGACTTATGGCCCCATACCTTTAACGTGACCGTACTCCGCGTGAACACGGCGGCAGTTTTAGCACCGGCGGGAATCGAACCCGGGCGGTCGGAGTGCAATTGCCGCGCGCTAACCAGTGGCTGTCGCGCCGCTGGCATACGATTTGAACTTTTATGCATAAATGCATGCTTGTCAAGAAAAGCTTTAATTACTTTTAGAGAAATTCGTTGAGAATTTGCAATTAAAATATGCCATAAAAACCTCTCGCAAAACCAATTCTAATTACAGAAATATATTATTCTTCTATAATTACAGTTGTTATTACTAAAATTGCAATACGTAGTATGCGTAAAGAGAAAGTTGTGATTCAAATTGCATTACTGTACTTGAAATACTTGCGCTAAGAGAATGTGTGGAGTCAAAAATACAGCAATGTGAAATTTTATGACTAATATTAGGTCTAATTCTAACTCTGATTACTTTATGTAATTATAATCCTAAAAATAATAACAAAAATGAGGCCATTTTCAACATAGAGTACATTGCAATGCAAATTAGAAGCGAATGCGAACGCAGGAGGAAATGCGGGCGGGGGGGGGGGGTTATAATATTCTCGGGAAAACCAGAATGCAACCAGATGCGTTTTCACAATCCAAGCTTATCATTAGTTTCTTCTTGCTCGGTTAGATTACGTGATTTATCAAGATTCTTCATATTATTTGTTTTACATAAATGATCACAATTTCTCTTTCTGCGTCTATATTTTTCAATTCTTTATCGATTTAATATATTTTCAAGGTTGACGAATGTTTTAGCTCCATCTCTAGATATTTGTTCCAAGGGGAAATCATTAAGATGTTGTTATAAAAATTTAAGCACAAATTCTGAATATCCTTTGATATATTTTGCAATCAGAGTATGAAATTCAATAATCTATGCTGATGAAAGTATCTGGTGTGGACGGCGAATGACTTTACCTACATAGTGCAGGGATTTTATTTTCTTCACTGGGATGTGATGTACAAGATTCACGTCAAAATATTTTTGACACTGAGTTTAACTATAAAAAATAACACTCATAATGATTTGAAGTTATAATCGATATGTGTGAATTTGTAGTTTTAATTCAGTTTTCGTTTCAATTTAGTAATTGGACTCATTTGCAAAGGCAGCTTTGCAAAAATGCGAAAAATAACAATAAACTAAGATATCTTGAGAACGGCTAGTTCTAGAGTAGTGGGGCTGATCTAATTTTTTTCTTTGTCTAAAATTACGTGTAAAACGAGCATTTAATGGATACATTTGGGCCTATGTAGTCTTTTATTTTAAATTTTGATGACATACACACATTACCATATAGTGTAGGGATATTACCATATATTGTTACACATCGTATATTGTAGTTTTGTTACACACCATATATTGTAATTGTTTTATATTACCATATATTGTAGGGAAAGTAATAAAAAGCAAATTATTAATCATGTATAGTCATATTTTTAGAATTTAGCAATTTCAGCTATAACAGATATCTGAAGTACACTTAAATGTATGTGCTAAAAGTAAATATGGCCGAACGCTTGCGTGATATTTAAAAACTTATCAACGATTTATCATTTTTACCTGTAAAGGTGAAAAATCATTTTCAACATTAACATCATAACGCTAATTAAATCCTTATGAAAGGAAAAGGGGAAAAACCGTAGATTAATTGTACCTACGAAAACAGCCGTAATTAACGAAATACCTTTTTAGCGTTTAGATGGGCTTATAATTAATTTCTTCTGCCTGTTTTAATTACGTAATTGATCAAAATCCAAGACATTGTCTAACCTCTTTGTTATAGATATATGAGCCCATTATCCACGCTTGTATGAATGTTTATCAAATTTCTAATTAGTTATAAATTCAATAACATTTCACAGCTCAACAGTTTCATAAAGAAGGTTATTTAGCTATTTCTTCACCATTTCATAATACCATGGAACTTTAAATTGCCTTTATCTTTTACTTTTTAAAAATATCTATATCATGCAACTGTTTGAGATATCTCAGATGACAAAGCCGTCAAAGTATAAAACAAAAATCAGATTTGAGCATCACATGACTTCTTACCTTACATCAAGAATATTACTTTTCCCAAAGAGACAGGGGGAAATTGAAATTCAATCTGAAGATATTAAATTTTTATCAATTTGATGTCATTTAAATTAATTAAATGTCATTTTTGCCCTTTTGGCGACATTTCTATCAATTTGACGGTATTTTTAAAAGCAGTCAAGTTGGGGATTTTGAACAAAACTCGTCTTCAAAGTCATCAAATTGTCACTAAATTTGCTGCCCAGGATTACATATAGGCCAGCAGACGGTGTGACAGACATTTTATTAGTATTAAACGTTGGTTTGAGTAGTAATCATAAACGTTCTAAGGACTTGACTCAAATACCTTTCCGCCATTACAGTACCCCTGTGAACACGTGCAGGTCTGTGTGATAACCAAACAAAATTCAGCTCATACCAATACACTACCACGACCACAGTCGATGTTCAAAAAAGTTATTGGGATGGTTGTGTGCTCTTCGCTATCGCAAATATTATAATAATTGAACACCTCTCCTTATTAGGACACGATTATTACTTAAATTCCGTGATTAATTCCTTCTATATAATGAATTGATTTTAAAGTCTAACATCTGGTACGCATTCTGCATTTGAGAAGTGGACAAAGGACATTCCCCTGGAAACAGTAAAGGCGGCAATCGTCAGAGTGAACATCATTTTATGGAGGTGCCATTTCTTTGATTTGAATAATCTAACTGTTAACTTCTGATTTTTCCGCGTCTCGTTCAAGGATCGGACTACGTCCCTAGCCTTGCCCCATGACAGTAGTTTGGTCGTGATATGTAGAAAATTGCAATAGATTTCTTGACGTGCCCGAGCTCTTCCGGGTCATTGGATGAATCTTTTCCAAAGTGTTGTCGAAATTTGGAGGTGGGGGGGGGGCGCTAGTACCCTTGCAGGTGTTCATTTTTATTTAAAAAACCCATAGAGTCCTTTACAAATTCTCACTGTCTGCAGCTGGTCCGTTCGAAATCAGAGGTTTGGAATGATCCTCATGTTTCCAGAGAGTGGTGGTGGTGTGTGTGTGGGGGGGGAGGAGAGTAAGATTCCTTAAGAGTGAAGTGGCGATAGGAAATTCCAACGCTGTCCCATGACAGTAACCATTGCTTGGAGAGCTGGTTTTGTGGCTTGGCGACTGAGTTTGGCCAGAAATGCGAAGTACTGACCATCATAGGATGTTGACCAGATCCTAACGCTGGGATGAATCTCGTTAAAACTATTCATATATGTTCTCAAGATATAATCCTTTCTCTACCGCTATATGCGTTATCTCTCTCTTCCTCTACATTTTCGAGCAGTAATAACGAGAGTGGGTTGCACTTTTTCGTGACATGCGATTCCCAAGATTTACCCCCTTCCCTAGCGCGGTAAAAAACGTTGATACATCTATTCATATATCTTCTGACGAGGTGTTACTCTTTCTCTATCTACAGCTATATACATCATCTCTCTCTCCCTTTTCATTTGCGAGCAGTAGCAGCGAGAGTGGGCTGTACTTTTTCGTGACATTCAATTACCATGTTTATTCTTCTACCTACTGCGGGAAAAAACGTGGCTAAAACTGTTCATATTTAATCTTCTGCTGTAATTCTTTCTCTGTCACTATATGCATCATCTCTCTCTTCCTTTTCATTTGGGAGCAGTAACAGCGAGAGTAGTCTGCCCTTTTTCGTGATATTTATTTCCCTTGTTTGTTCCATTACTTAGAACGGGAAAAAACGTAGCTAAATCTGTTTATATTTATTCTGATTCTGTGATTCTTTCCCCGCTTTGTCTATTCCTCTATTTAGTGTGTCTATTTAGTGTGAGAAAATGTAGCTTTGTAAAATATGCACAGTTTTTATATGTAATATTATTCGAAAAATTTGTTAAGATCACTCTCTATCTATTTCATTCCCTTCATTAGAGAAGATACTTAGGGTATATTTCGGCACTTAACAATTCACCAGTAGTCATTTATACGTAAGGCAAGCTTTTTTATTTGTGTCTATCAGCGATAAATTTATTGAGCTTGGCGGCAAATTTACCGAAATATAGTAACTTCTAGATATTTTGTCTCAGATTACCGAAAATATCGTTGAAATTGCAAAAATATTGTAATTTAACAAAAATGACGCCAAATGGATAATATAATTATTAAAATATTTTAATATATGGACTTAATTGTTTATTACATTTGTGTATCGAACAATTTCAATAGTGATAAATGTCAATTCAGTGTTTATCGAAATATAAGTTTATTGGGCGCTTCGAAATAATTTAACACGTCGTCATCCAAAAAAGCGTCAAATTTACAATTGGACGTTAAATTTTCTGCCTTGGATCTCATTTTTTCAATGTGAAAGAAATAAATTCATTGAATTATAGGGTTGCCAGAAAATTATTTTCGGGATTTTTTATATTAAAATATAAAAATGATTTTTTATACAATTAACTAACTTAATCAGTAATGTATTGACCATTCTGTTCAGTAACCATTTTCAATCTTCCAGGCTATTTCGTGATTGCACTTTCAAAGTATTTTTGATCTTTCTCTGAAATATTTCTCCAAAGTAGCATTTGGCTCTGTTATCTAAAACGATGGTTATACATGGCACGAAATTTTGTAGAGCACGAAACAAATGGTAGTCTGATGGTGCAACGTCAGGGCTGTATGGTGAATGTGGTAACACGTCCCAACCAAGCTTTAATTGTTTCTAACGAGTGATTAATGATATATGTGCTTTGATAATTTGATATTGTCATGATGGGACACAATACCTTTACGATTTACCAAATCTGGACGTTTCTGTTGCAAAGCATTTTTAAGTTTTGTTAGTTGTTCACAGTTCACATTGGAAGTGATCATTTAGTTCTTTGGTATAAGCTCAAAATAAACCATTCCCTAATAATCCAACCAAAGTGATAACATGACCTGCTTTTGATGAATATCATCTTTCGTTTGAGCTAGTTTCCCTGGCTTGGAACATGATTTCTTACGTGCAAAGGTACTGTAAGGAATCCATTTTTCATCACAACTTGTCAATCGTTTCAAAAGTGGAACATTTTGGTCAATGTCAGTTGCCAAAATGTTATATGTCGGTTGCGTTAATTTAAAGAATTTTACTCATATGTCAGTTTAGTTTTATGAAGGTATATTACACATATAATCAGTTACATTTTACGAAGATGAATTGCCCATATGTCAAACTATATGTCAGGAATATTGCCTATATGTCAGTTGCCACAATGCATTCGCAAAATATTATTTCATATAACATTAAAATCATCTGCGCTGTACTACAGCTACCTTATGAAACCCAATATATAGGGAAGTCACATGAGTTACCCACACCATATTCATTTTAAAGAGTGTTAGTTCCTCTGTCGTAAACATGTTTAAATACTAGTACTTTATCAAATCTTACCATGCTATTTCGTAAAGCAATAAAAATCAATCATGCATAAAGCATTGATCATGAAACACTTTCAAACTGAAATGCAATTTTCTTTAAACATCACTAAAATCCGATACATTCAGCCTGATATTTTTTGAATTATCACAGAACTACAATAATTTATTTTATTTGAAAACTTTACACTTTATCAAAAAAAGGAACTTTATATAAATGACGTTTTCAAAATATAAATTGTCTGATCTTCTCTATAAAAGCATTAATGTTTCATTCATATCACTTTGATTCCAGACTCCAGAGCTAAATAATTTTGAGTGAAAAAAAATTCAGCAATTCTTATACAACTCATTTTACAATCACAGAAATAATCAAAGCTTGTTGATCATTTAAACTAAAAATTATTGTGATTGCGTTTGCACAATATATAGATGTACCGAAAATACGCAAAAATACAGCGGTTTTAGGACGGATGCAACAATAAATATAAATAAAAAAGAACTTTAAGAACCACAATTTTTACACTGGGAAAAAAGATGGATGCGATATATTATTTTGAAGCGGGTCACCTGATCTCTTCATATAATATAGGTGTAATTACTATTTTAATTTTTATTTAAAAAACTACTGAACCGATATTGCTGAAAATTTTTTATGTATCTTATTGGATAATTTGAATATTTTCTAAAATTTTCGAAGCAATTTGTGGATTTTAACTTTGCTTAAAAAATGTTTGAAAAATTAGATCCCATAGGGTACAATATATTTCACTTTTTCAACCCGGGTTCAATCCAAAACCTAATAGGTGATATTATTCATTTACATTCCCATATGTCCCACAGACTGTCTCAACAATATACTGAAATTTCATTTTGGAGAAATAGTCATTTTTACGGTAGTTATCGTGCAAACGGACAGGCAGACAGACAGAATGAACAAAGTAATAAACACTTCTCAACTATGTTGGAAAGTATTAAAAATACCATATACATTTATCCGATTTCAATTGATCGAAAACTTTCATATTTCAGCTAGTCCTCACACTTTAACGTCGGATGGGTAGTTTGAAAAATAAAATAAAACGAAGCTTTTAAAAGTTTAATCGGCTTAAGGTTGGAATTTATGGCACCTATTTTCTTGAAATCCATGTAAAGAAAGAGATAAGGAGTAATAAGGAAGTGAGTTTACGGCGAGAAATATAGTCTGGAATGAAAAATTTTATTGTGCGTAAAATCCTCCTGCTATCATGTTATATGAGTTTTATGCAATCACAGTTTTTATCGAGAACTTAACAGTGTACATCACTAATAGTGCACATAAATCTGATTAAAACTTTTCATGCTTTTTACATTTTGTTTCTAGTGAATTTATTTTCTGTCCATCAAAATTTACTTTGTGCTTTCCATACATACGTAGTAAAATGTACAGGGAATATATTGTGACGTTTTCGACGGGAGAGCACGTTTTAAGAATCGAATCGAACTATGTGTGTATAATTAAACATAATGTACGTGTTTAATGTATAATGTACTGTATAATACTGCGTGTATAATGTGTGTGTGTGTGTCTATATATATATATATATATATAAATATAAATATATATATATATATATATATATATATATATATGTCTATATATGTCTATATGTGTCTATATATATATGTCTATATGTGTCTATATATATATATATACAGGTGAGCCTCGATATGTCAATGATATGACCCGCAAAAGCTTGTATCCACTCTAGCTGAAAATTTAATGGACCGAATTTCACAAATTTCGGTAGATAAGTCGCTTATGGGTCATCCTGCTGCTGATTAGAGTTTGATACGATTCGGAAAAAAATAACCTGCCTTTTTTTGCAAAATGGTCCGCAAAAATCGACAAAATCTAAAATAAAAACTACTTATGCTGAACTATATTCATTAAATGCTTGTTTCATGCGTAATTTTTAACGAAGAAAAGAATAAGACCAACCCCATTACACTAGGAATAGCCGTTCTCGAGATATTTTAGTTTATCGTATTTTCTCTACGCCACCTTTGAAAATAACCCGGTTACCGAATGAGAACGAAAATTGAATTAAAAGTGAAATAAATTTAATTAAAATAAAGATAACGTTAATATAAATCTGCAGGGAAAGTCATGTGCTACCCACATCAGATTTTTACTTTCCCTGCAATACATGGTAATGTATAGGGAAAGTATTGGAATCTTGACGTAAATCGCAACTCGAGTTTTCGACGGATCTACACGTTTCGAGACCGCTAGAATACGGAAAAACGTTTTTAGCGTAACATCTATTTGTGTGCGTGCGTGCGTGTGTGTGTGTGTGTGTGTTTCTGTGTGTCTGTGTGTGTGTCTGTGTGTCTGTCTGTGTGTGCGGATTTTGTATCCACTCTAACTAAAAAACTAATTGACCGAATTTCATAAAATTTGGTACATAAGTAACTCGTGGGCGAATCTGATGCTGATTAGTTTTGAGTACGATTCAGGATAAAAGAACCCGCTTTTTTTTTTGCGAAATGACCCGCAAAATCTTGTATCCACTCTAGCTGAAAGTCTGAGGGACCGAAATTCTCAAAATTTGGAAGATAAGTCGCTTGTGGGTCACCCTGGTGCTGATTGGATTTTGGTACGATTCGGAAAAAAATAATCTGCCTTTATTTGCAAAATAGCCCTCAAAAATCGACAAAATCAAAAATAAAAAACTATGTATGCTGAAATATATCCATTAAATTCTTGTTTTGTACTTAATTTTTAACGAAGAAAAGAATAAGACCAGTCCCATTACACTAGGGCTAGCCGTTCTCGAGATATTTCGTTTTTTCATTTTCTCTCTACGCCACCTTTGAAAATGAGTCCAGTTACCAAATGATAAAGAAAATTGAATTATATATTGATTAGTGAATTAAATTTAATTAAAATAAAGGGAATGTGTATATAAGTCTGCAGAAAAAGTCATGTGCTGCCCACATCAAATTTTTACTTTCCCTGCAATACATGTTTAATGTATAGGGAAAGTATTGGAATCATGCCGAAAATCGCAACTGGAAAAACTATTTTTAGCGTGACGTCTGTGCGTGTGTCTGTGTGTCTGTCTGTCTGTCAGATTTTGTATCCACTCTATCTAAAATACTAATTGACTGAATTTCATAAAATTTGGTAGGTAAGTCACTTGTTTGCGAGTCTGGTGCTGATTAGTTTTGGGCACGATTTGGAATAAAAGAACCCGCCTTTTTTTGCGAAATGTCCCGTAAAAGTTTGTATCCACTCTAGCTGAAAAACTAATGGGCTGAATTTCACAAAATTTGGTAGGTAAGTCACTTGTGAACGAGTCTGGTGCTGATTAGTTTTAGGTATGATTTGAGAAAAAAGAACCCGCCTTTTTTGCGAAATGGCCCTCAAAAGCTTGTATCCATTCTAACTGAAAAACTAATAGACCGAATTTCACATAATTCGGTAGATGAGTCACTTGTGGGTGACCCTGGTGCTGATTATATTTTGGTACGATTCGGAAAAATATAACCTGCCTTTTTTTGCAAAATGACCCTCAAAAATCGTTAAAATCTAAACTAAAGAACTAGGTATACTCAAATATATCCATTAAATGCTCGTTTAATACGTAATTTTAAACGACGAAAAGAGTAAGACCAACCCCATTACACTAGGACTAGCCGTTCTCGAGGTATTTTAGTGTTTCTTATTTTCTTCAAGCCACCTTTGAAAATAAGTGCAGTTACCAAATGAGAACGAAAAGTGAATTAAAAGTGAATTAAATTTAATTAAAAGAAAGAGAATGTGGATGTATGTCTGCAGGAAAAATTATGGACCGCCCACATCAGATTTTTTAATTTTATTCACGAGAAAAGTTACTTTGGTTAATAGTTTTGTATTTTGACGCTTTACAATTCGCTTATAGTCATTAATATATAAGAAGAACTGTTACCTTTGTCTGTCTGTAACGAACGCTTCATGACAAATTTGGATATCTTGGCGATTAATCTAACGACATTTTGCCAGGTTGGTGATATTTTGACCAGATTGACGAAATACCAACAAGGTAGTAAAATAGTAACAAGGTAATGAAATTGGAGCAAAATTGATGAGTTATTAAATATAATATTTGAATATATGGGCTATGTTGTTTATTGTGGATGCTATCAATGTTAATAATTGTCAATTTAGAGTTGAGTAATATATAAGTTAGTTGGGTCTTTCCAAATAGCTTTGCATGTCGTCATTCAAAAAGCGCCAACTGTACAATTCAACGTTAAAAACATTGTGACGTGTGTATCATACATCTTAATTTTTAATGTGAAAAATTAAATTCATTGCACTATAAATAGAAAGTCATGTGCTGCCCACATGTGATATCTTTTTATTATTAACACTTTACAACTGAGTTGAAAAGTGTTTATGACTTTGTTCATTCTGTCTGTCTGTCTGTCCGTTAACACGATAACTGCCGTAAAAATGATTTTATCAAATTTTAGTATGTTGTTCAGACGACCTATGGGAACATAAATGAATAATATCACCCAATTAGTTTTGGATTGAAACCGGGTTGAAGAATTGCTGCATTTTTTTAACATAAAATTATTTAGCTCATGGAGTCTGCAATATAGCTGATATAAATGAAATATTCATTGATTTTACAGGGAGAAGGATGATTTTTTCGATGAAGTTTTAAACATAGAGTTTAATTACTTTGTATCTCCATGGTCTTAAGTTTTTAAATAAAATAAATTATTATAGTATTGTGATGAATGAAAGGAATGGAAAAATGGTTGTGAATGAAATGCTACTTTTATAGAGAGAGTCAGGAGTGTTATATTTCGGTGACGTTATTTGAATAAATTTCATTTGTTTTCGATGAAGTTTTCAAATATAATAAATTATTGTAGTATTATGATAATTTTAGAAATATTACCGATGAATGTATCGCATTTTAGAGATGTTTAAACCAGGTCATTTATATTTCAATGCCGTTATTTGAATGAAGTTCATTTTTTTCGATGAAGGTTTAAGTTTTCAAATATAATAAATTAATGTAGTATTGTGATAATTTAAAAAATGTTACCGAGGAATGTATCGCATTTTAGAGATGTTTAAATAAAATTACACTGAAGTTGGAAAGTGTTTCATAATCAATGCTTTATGCAAGACTGATCATTCTTGTTTAATATAACCCTATTGAAAATTTTGTAACATAAATTGGGATCTCACTTAACCACATATAAAATGTAACATAATTGAGTGCATTTTATTTAGATTTCTTGATGTTTACTTTTAGTAATAAATTAAACATCTTTAGAAATTTTAAAGACGTTTCCATACAAGAACAACATTTTCAAAGTGCATGAATGTTTGCACATTTCTTATCATCGTAGAAACAATAAATTTCGTGATTTGTACTTACACGTATATCTCAAAAGAAATACTTAGAATGGTTTTACAATAGAGATGAACTTCGGGGATTCCATTATATTAGTTGGAGATTATAACATTGATATCAAGAAATCGAAAAATGTACAGTTGTTAGTCTTTATGCAGATCTTTTTCAACCTAAAACTTGTATTAGATTTTGTAAAATTTGCTGTGCACCATCAAATTTGTATAGAATTGTGGTGACCGTCTACCAATCAAGTTTTAACCCGTGACCACGAGCGCTGTAGATCGACGTCATAAGGGTAGACCGAAAGATAGCTTTTGGTTCGAACTTGCAATTTGAGAAGTGGTACTTCGTCTGATATCGGAAGGCGCGAGAAAGGACTCTGCAGATACTCCTCCTGAGCTTGGTCGAGTGTATAAGACTGTGGAAGGGTGACTCCCCCTAGGAAGGGTGACCAATTCTCAAACGCGAGACTCAGTCAGGACCAGCCCGATTAGCTGACGAAGTTTCTTCGACCGTGCAGCTGCTGGGTGGAGTAATGTCACTCATTGGCTACTAGGAGAAAGAAATGAACGCACCTCTTCGTGATGCCGCCATCGAGTGCTAGTTGCGTGTTCTTTTCTGTCCAGCTCACCATTGTGGGACTGACTGTGTTTTTCCCCATTGAGGTTTAAACCTGTAAGTACGTGCGTTTTACCTCAATGCTATAACGTTAGTTTCGGGTCCGAACTTGCAATTCGGGTAGTGATGCTCCTCAGAATAAATATTTAGTCCTTATTTATAAATAATAAATGTTTCAATTTTGTGTCTTTCTTTAGTTAACACTGTAAGTACTATCTGTTGTAAACAAAACAAATGAATATGTAAGCAACAAATAAACTTATTAAATCTTACTGAAAACCATTTCGGCTCCGTTGGACTAAAGACACTGACGATTTTTATAGTCTAATTTCGAAGTAGAAATCTTGTGTCAAAATGGATAATTAAAAAATTCCTAATACTTTTGCTCTTAGTTATTCTAATTTAGAGCGATAACTTGAATTTCATACTGAGATGAAAATTTTTACCTTGTCATTATTATTGTGATAACACGGGTTCTTTAAAATCCCAATCATAGAGAAGTTTCACATTATTACTTTCCTGTATACATAGTATAATGTATAAGGGAAGTATTGTGACGGGGTCGAAAATTCGAATTCGAATCTTCGACGAGAGAGTAGGTTTTAAGCATTCCTGATCACGAATCCAACATTTTTGAGGTGATGTCTGTTTGTGTGTGTGTGTGAGTCAGTGTGTATGTGTAGACGATATCTGACGAATAAATGGAGCAACTCAAATGAAATTTGGTACAAAAATGTCAATCCGTGAATACTGGAAGCTTACTGTTTTTAAACACAATCGGATGATCAGAAACCCCTAAATTTTCGAATGAAATTTTGAAAAAATTTTCAAAAAATCAAAACTTTCAATAGAGAAAAAAGACAAAAAGACATTTCTTATGAAATTTTTCCTTAGAAAACGATTAACATAAATTTTAGAAAGCTCGCATGAACTCGAGATATTGCACATTTTTCAAATAAATTTATCAAAAAGTCTCATAAATTATAAAAAAAAAAGTATTAATAGTTAAGAAACAAGGTCACTTTTCATATGTAATATCATGCGATAAATTGGGTGACATCATTCTCGAGGATCTATCTCGTTCCATTTATGAGAAAAGGTACTTTGAGTAATACGTTTGTATTTGAACACTAATAGTCATTTATCTGCTATAAGAATAACTTATTTCTCCGTTCATAACGCATAGCGAGATTTTGGCGACGAATTTGGCGGAATGTGGCCAACGTGGCCGATTTTTTTTAAATGCTGCCAAATTAATGAAAATCTTGCCAAATGGATATAAAATTGATGCTAAATCAATGACAATGACGACTAATTTACGAAAATTCAATATCTTGGAAAGAATATAAGTATCTAATGTAAGAATAACCTATGTTGTTTTTACTGAAAAAATTGTAAATTCATTGCATTATGTAAGGAAAGTCATGTGCTGCCCAAATCAGATTTCGTATTAAAAGTATGAGAAGAACATAACACACAAGTTATATGCCAGTTTAGAAGCAAAAGAGATTACTGAATTCTACTTCTTTTCCAGAAATCTGTAAAGAACTTATATAATTACTCTATATGATTATGCTTGGAAGTAAAATATTACGGCCAAATCCACAGTATTGACAAAATATATTGTTAAACTTCAGATTACAAATCAGATATCCTATAATTGTTTAAATATATTTCGCTAATTAAACATTCATGTCAAACTAATTATAAATCAACTTAGTTTACCATTTACATAACAGTCTTGCTCTCTAACCGCCCCCCCCACTTCTCCTATCAGTCCCATTCGTGATTAACGTCGTAAGGACATTTTAAACCCCGTAAAAGCTGCTTCCTTAAGTCAAGTTGGATGGATCATCGGCATTACCTCAATTGCTATGCTCTGTCATCTTGGCAGTCGAAATTCGACTTGGCAGTGCTAAATTCTACTACTCACAGCTAACTGAGCAATTGAACTTCCACAGTAGGATTATTAAATATTTTAGAAACATTTTCTTAATGCAAGAACAGAGCGAAAATATTCTAATAGCATGCTAAAAAATCTGATGTGGGCAGCACATGACTTTCCCTGCAGACTTATAACCACGTTCTCTTTATTTTAATTAAATTTAATTCACTTTTAATTCAATTTTCGTTCTCATTTGATAACTGAACTTTTTTCAAAGGTGGCGTGGAGAAAATACAAAAAAACTAATCTCGAGAACGGCTAGTCCTAATGTAATGGGGTTGGTCTTATGTTTTTTCGTGAAAATTACGTATTAAACAAGCATTTAAAGGATATATTTAAGCATACGTAGTTTTTTAGTTTAGATTTTGACAATTTTTTCGGGCCATTTTGCAAAAAAAGGCAGGTTATTTTTCTAAAAGCTAATAAGCACCAGGGTGACCCATACGTGACTCATCTGCCGAATTTTGTAAAATTTGGTCTATTAGCTTTTCAGCTATATTGGATACAAACTTTCGCGGGCCATTTTGCAAAAAAAGGCAGGTTCTGTTATCCTGAATCATACCCAAAACTAATCAGCACCAGACTCGCCCACAAGTGACTTACCTACCAAATTTTGTGAAATTCGGTCAATTAGTTTTTTAGTTAGAGCGGATACAAAATCTGCACAGACAGACAGACCGACACACAGACAGACACACACACAGACGTCACGCTAAAAATGGTTTTTTTGTATTCTAAAGGTCTCGAAACGTGTAGATCCGTCGAAAACTCGAGTTGCGATTTTCGGCATGATTCCAATACTTTCCCTATACATTACCATGTATTGCAGGGACAGTAAAAAAACGTGGATTTGAAGCTGCTTTTATTATAAGAAATTTGTAGGAGGGATATTTTGTTTTCTAAACTAATTATAATTTTACTTTATTTTGCATTTCGCGCCTTTTTATTTTTTACGTCCCTATTCTTTTTATACGATGCATTCCTTACTCTTTTTATTTTTCATATTCGCTACATTTTTATATTCTCTACTCTTTTTATTTTTCACATTCCTTACTCTTTTTATTTTTTACATTCCCTATTCTTTTTATTTATTTTTTACATTTCCTACTCTTTTTATTTTTCACATTCCCTACTACTTTTACTTTTTTATATTCCTTACATTTTTATATTCCCTACTCTTTTTATTTTTCACATACCCTACTTTTTATTTTTCACATTCCCAGCTTTTAATTTTTCATATATCCCATTCTTTTTATTTTTTACATTCCCTATATACATAGTATGATGTATAAGGAAAATATTGCGACGAAGTCAAAAATTTGAATTTCAGTTTTTGAAGGAAGAGCATGTATCCCTCAACTCAAATCGAATGCTTTTGAGGTGATGCCTGTGTATCTGTGTGTGTGTTCGAGAATCTATAGATACGATATCTCACAAATGAATTAAGTGATTGCAATGTTTTAGAACTGTAGCTTAAACCGTTTTTGAGATATTGCACGTTTTTCAAATAAATGTATCTAAAAAAATACATAAAAGTGAACAGTAGTTAGTATAATCAAATATATAAATACTCAACGATAGATTTTGAGGTATTAGCGTTCCATTGTGCAAAATATCATAAATTTGACGACTTTTTAAAGTGCAGCCAAATTAACGAAAATTTAGCCAAATTGGCATAAATGACGTTAAAATTAAGAAAATGACGCCAAATTGATGAAATTATACTCTATATATTTTAATATGATATTATACATATTACTTTCCTTATATGCATAGTATAATGTAAAAGGAAAGCATTGTAACAGGCTTGAAAATTAGAATTCGAGTTTTCGACGGGAGAGCACGTTTCAAGCATCCCTGAACACGAATTAAATGTTTTGAGGTGGTGTAGGTGTGTAGGTGTGTGTGTGTGTGTGTGTGTCAGTGAGACTATGGAGACGATATCTGACGAACGATTGGAGCGATTCCAACGAAATTTGGAACAAAAATTACAATCCGTGAATACTGTCAGCCTATTGTTTTTAAAAGTAATCGAATGCTCAGAATCTCCGTAAGTTGCCGAGTTCTAACTAAGTAAATGAACCGTTATCGACATATTGCACATTTTTCAAATAAATTTATCAAAAAACAATTTAAATTTAAAGACAAATACATTAACTATTGGAAAATTAGTTCTTTTTATATGTAATATCATACGATTAATTTGGTGAAATCGTTTTCGCGGATCTAGCTCGTTGTATTCATGAGAACATATACTTTGGGTAATACTTTTATAGTTGGACACCAATAGTCATTTATCTATTGTAAGAATAATTTATTTCCCCATCTATAACGATTGGCGAGATTTTGGAGACGAATTTGGCGGAATGTTGCTAACTTGTCAACTTTTTGAAATATTGCTAAATTAACAGAAATGTCGCCAAATTGATAAAAATGACGCTACGTCAACGAAAATAACGACCAACTGACGAAAACTCACTATCTTGGAGAAAATATAAGAATCTTCGAGTACTATAAGAATGACCTATTTTCCGTCCGTAACGTTTGGATAAAATTTTGATAACATATTTTTCGGAATATCTCTAACTTGGCGACTTCTTAAATGTTGCAAAATTAACAAAAATATCACAGAATTAATAAAAATTCGCCAAAGTTATGCAGAAGACGTTGAATTAATGACATGACGACTAATTGATGGAAGTTCAATATCTTAGAAAGAACACAAGAATAGATTATAAGAATAATCCATCTCTCCGGATCGTCCTTAATGCTTGGCGAGAAATGTAGCTGGACGTCGCTAAATTGGCGACTCTTTTAAATATTGCCAAAGTGACAAAAATATCTCCAAATTGATAAAAATATCGTCAAATGTGCAGCAATGTTTCGCAAATACTGATTTCCGTTAAATGAAGGGCATCCATTCTTGTATATATGAAACTAGCAGCGATTACTCGGCGTTGCTCGGTTTTACGATACAAAACTCTGATAAAAATTACACCGGAACATATAAGGCCATAAATGTTATACATTGTTTTTTCACTGTGAAATAGGTAAATTCATTGCATTATGCAATAAAAAGAAGGATCTGATTGGTCTCTCTTTGGCCAATCAGATCCATTGGATCATCCATGCATACATAATTCTCTTCTATATATATATATATATATATATATATATATATATATAGATAGATATTTTTATATTCATTTATTTATTATTGAAATTAATAAAATTGAGTAAGCTTGTGAAAAATAAACCCTGCTGATAGAGTTTTCATTTAAATTCATATTTCAAACCTGCGATTCGTAAAAATGACTAATACGTTCAATAAACTCCATAAAACTCAGAGATTTAATTGACTTTCATGTTTTAAAACAATGATTTCCAACCTTTTTTGTTGGGAATCATGGAGTTAGAAAGTAGAACTCCTAGGAAAAATCTTTCGTTTTCCATTAGTATCTCGACAACTCCTGGTCTTAGAAACTCGAAACTTAGCCTAAATTTATGGGGTGCTGTTTTAAAGCAATCCACAAAATTTCATTAAATACGGTGCAGCTATTCTCCCGTGATGATGAGACAGACGAAAGTTTTGTTTTTCATTAATATCGTAACAACCCCCGGTGTTAGAAACTCGAAACATGGACTACATTTTAAATAGAGCTATTTCAAGATTACCCACCAAATTTTATGAAATTCGGTTCAACCGTTCTCCCATAATATTGGAAAAGTATGTATGTACATACATACATACATACATACTTTTCTTCTTCATATACAGGGTGTCCAGTGCTATGTGTGCCCAATGGCTATTTCCTCAACCGTTAGTCAAAGTGATATACTTCCAGTTGCAAAAACGTTTTAAATTCTAAAATCTATTATCTTAGAAACAGTTTAAATCAATAATTACATTTATGAAATGAATACGAAATATAAATTGTTATACGGTCTCCGGTCATACCAATTATATTTAGGAAAGTCATCCTCATACAATTTCACGTAAAATAAAAAAAGTCTTCCTTTTACGACTAAAATTCAACGAGTTTTGAAGGATTAAACTTTATGACCTAAGTCGCTTTTTCACGCATAAAAATTTCCCGTTTCAGGCAACCAACCAGTCAGGGACCGTATTGACCACAGCAAAAAAGGGTTCAACTTTAAACAGCTATACGTCGGTCAATTTTGGTCGAAAAAGGATGTTTTTTTTATTTTACATAAAATTGTATGAGGTTGATTTTCCTAAATATAATTGGTAGGACTGGGGACTGTATAAAAATTTATATTTCGTATTTCTTTCAGAAATGTATTTATTGATTTAAACTGTTTCTAAGATAATAGATTTTAAAATTTAAAACATTTCTGCAATGTAAGTATATCTCTGTGACTAACGGTTGAGGAAATAGCCATTAGGCACCGTAGCACTCGACACCCTGTATATTATAGAGGGTCTTCTCCCCGTTCGTTTGTAATACTTGGTGATGCATTTGGAAATTTGGCGAATAATCTAGCGAAGGAACGCTAACTTAGGGATATATTTTGCATCAGATTGACGAAAATTTCGTCAAAATTGCAAAAATGACGTTAAATTAGTGAAAATGAAGTCTAACTGATGAATTAATTATTAAAATATTTTAATATATGAACTATATCGCTTATTGAGAATGCTATCAAATTGATAATTGTTAATTTAGAGTTGTGCAAAATATTATTTATTTGGGTATTTTGAAAGAGTATTACGCGTTGTCATCCGAAAAATCGTCAAATGCATAATTCAACGTCAAAAACACAGTACCGTGAATCTTATGCATTCTATTTTGACTGTAAAAGGAGTAAATTCATTGCATTATATAAGGAAAGTCATGTGTTGCTAACATCAGATTTTTTTAATAAGAGTATATTGTTTAGCAGATGTTAGCGATATTTCCAGTTGTCAACTTAGATTTGCGAGAAATATAAGTTAATTGTTTACTTCAAACTAATCTTGCATGTTGTTATCCAGAAAAGCACCAAATATCAGTGTAATTTTCAAAGTCAAACACATTGTACCATGCATCTTGTATCATCATTATTTAGCACTAAAAGATGTAAAGTATGTGAAGAAAATCATGTGCATCCCACATTATATTACTTTCCTTATATGTATAGTATAATGTATAAGGAAAGTATAATGACGTGATCGAAAATTCGAATTCGAGTTTTCGACGAGAGAGCACGTTTCAAGCATACCTAATCACGAATAGAATATTTTTGAGGTGATGTCTGTGTGTAAAGGCGCGTGCATGTGTGTGAAAGTACGTGTGTTTGCGTGTGTGTGTTTGAGAAAGTATATGTGTGTGTATGTGTGTGTGTCAGTGTGTGTCAGTGTGTATGTGTCAGTGTGTGTGTGTCAGTGTGTGTGTGTCAGTGTGTGTGTGTCAGTGTGTGTGTGTCAGTGTGTGTGTCAGTGTGTATGTGTGTGTGTCCGACTTTGGAGACGATATCTGGAGCGATAAAATCTGGACGAATAAATGGAGCGATTCGAATGAAATTTGGTACAAAAATTACAATCAGGGAATACTGGAAGCCTATTGCTTTTAAAAACAATCAAATGTTCAGAACCCTTAAATTTTCCAGTGAAATTTTGAAAAAATCATCAAAAAATCAAAACCTTTAATAAAGTTACGATAATAGATATTTCTTATGTAATTTCTCCTTAGAAAACGATTGACATAACCTATAGAACTCTAGCACGAACCGTTCTTGATACATATCTTTCAAATACATTTATAAAAAAAATCCCATAAATTAAAAATAAATATTAATTGTTGAGAAACATGTTCTCTTTTCATATGTAATATCATGCGATAAATTGGGTGACATCATTCTCGTGGATCTAACTCGTTCCATTCATGAGAAAAGATACTTTGAGTAATACTTTTTTATTTGAACGACAAGAGTCATTTATTTGGTATAAGAATAACTTATTTCTCCGTCCATAGCGCTTGGCGAGATTTTGGCGACGAACTTGGCAGAATGTCGCCTATTTGGCGACCTTTTAAAATGTTTCCAAATTAACGAAAATCTCGCCAAATGGATAAAAAATGACGTTAAATCAAAGAAAACGACAATTTATTGATGAAAATTCCATATCTTGGAAAGAATATACGTATCTACTATAAAAATAACATATTTTTTTACTGTAAAAGTAGTAAATACATTTCATTATATAAGGAAAGTCATGTGCTGCCCACATCAGATTTTTTTATTGTATTTGCTGCTGCTCAACTCTGAGATAATTTATGAATTTATATCCTTCTTAAAGGAATATTTATACGTCAAGCCAGAATTTCCATCCAGAATTGGTCATGCAAATCCAACCATTGGAATTCAACTTATTGCTTTGTGAAATACATTTATTTAAATTGAAATACAGACATATACATTTCGCTCGTTGTATCATGTTAGAAAATAGAACATGAAATATATAATATGTTTTACATATTTGTAGTAAAGGGGCTGGAATATATTGCACTGAATTTAGCAGAATAAATGTTTAAAATGTGAAAGTAAATCTCTGCAAAAACAGTAGTTTGCTGATATGTTACGCATATAGGAATAATAGAAGAAAATTGGACGAAATCTTTGTGGACAAATTTGTGCAAAATTTAGTTATTTCTATGATCACCTGAAGCGTGATTGTAGAAATCAATTCTGTATTTTTTTTTTGGCATGGATTTGATTTATACTTGTATTGGTTTATACGTTTATGAAGGAGATATATCTATTCTACTGTACATACGTTCTGCGATATACGTTCTAAGATATATATGTTACCCGTTATATCTGTTCTGCGATATATATGTTCTATGATATACACGTTCTACAATATATCCTTAACAGCGCAACAGATTTTCCTAAAAATTGCAAATGTGGAAGGGGATAGATCTGTTCTACAGTATATAAGTTCTGCAATATATGTTCTACGATGTATACGTTCCACGATATATCTGTTCTACGGTATATATGTTCTACGATATATACGTTCTACGATATATGTCCCACTATATATCTGTTCTACGGTATACGTTCTACGACACATTCGTTCTACGATATACGTTTAACAGCGCGGCTAATTTTCCTAAAGACTGCTAATGTGGTAGGAGATAATTTTTACGGTGTATACGCTCAACATTATACGTTCTACGATACATCTGTTCTACCATATACGTTCTACGGTATATATGTTCTACGATATACATTTAACAGAGCTACTGATTTCCCCAAAAATTGGAAATGTGGAAGGAGATAAATCTGTTCTGCAGTATATTACGTTCTATGATATATGTTCTATGATATATACGTTCCACGATATATCTGTTCTACGACACTTATGATCTATGATATATACATTCTACGATATATGAGTTCTACTACATATATGTTCTACTATATACGTTCTACGATATATACGTTTTACCATATACGTTTGGCAGCGCGACTAATTTTACTGAAGATTGCAAATGTGGAAGAGGAGATATATCTGTTGTACAGTGTATACGTTCCACGATATACGTTCTACGATATATGTTATACGATATATACGTTCCACGATATATCTGTTCTACGATATATCTGCTCTACTATATACGTTCTACGATATATACGTTCTACAATATACGTTTACCAACGTGACTGATTTTACTAGAAGTTGTAAATGTGGAAGGAGATATATTTGTTCTACAGTGTATAAGTTCTACAATATACGTTCTACTATATATACGTTCAACGGTATATCTATTCTACGATATACGTTCTACGATATACACGTTCTACGATATACGTTTAAAAGCGTGACTGATTTTCCTAAAAATTGCAAATTTGGTTTAGCTTTTAGCTTTACGAATCGAGTTTGTTTTTGTCGGGATCCTGCATTTTATAAAGCTTAGCATCAGAAAGATATTGTCCGTAATTATATACAATTAATGTATTATTGTGGTATTGAAATACCTGGCAAAAAATATCCATAAATTTTTCCCATACATTAGAAATTTATTATTACTTTCTCATACGTAGTATTGAGAAAGTATTGTTTTCACAAAAATTTTCGATTTCGAGATTTTAATGCCATTATATGCTTTAGAACCTCATGAACACGCTTTGTTTATTTTTACAGCGATTTCTTTTGTCTTATGTTTTGTGTCTGATGTCAGTGATGGCTGATGTCTTGTGTTTGATATTTTGTAAACACTATAACTGCTACCAATGTTATTGGATTTTCACCAAACTTTATATCCGGCTCTGTTATTAAAAATTCGGGAACCAGATATAATTATTTTTAAATTTGAGTGAAAACTTCGAAATTTAATCAAAATTTTGTACATTTTTAAGAAGCTAGCATAGGACAAAAGTTTGACATAATCATGCATGAAAGGGATTATCTATGGTTCAATGATAACGGGTCATAATAATTTCAATCGTTGTTGCGAAAAATAGCGGCGATACAATTTTTGTGTTCGTGAACTTCATTGGCCACCTCGGGGAGTGGGCAAGTTACCCCCTGGGTACATTGTCAAGTATGGTATCAATCGAAAGATTTTGTCAACTCTCCCTGCAACACATGGTAATGTATAGGGAAAGTATTGGAATCATGCCGAAAATCTCAACTCGAGTTTTCGACGGATCTACACGTTTCGAGACCTCTAGAATATGAAACATCTATTTTTACCCTGACGTCTGTGTTTGTGTCTGTGTGAAAAATTTCATGTATCCACCCTAGCTAAAATACTAATTGACCAAATTTCACAAAATGCGGTTGATAAGTTACTTGTGGGATACTCTGTTGCTGATTAGAATTTGATACAATTCGAAGAAGAACAACCTGCCCTTTTTTAAGAAATGGTCCGCAAATATCGCAAAAATCTAAAAAAAAAGGACTACGTATGCTCAAATGTATCAATTAAATTCTTGTTTAATACGCAATTTTCGACGAGAAGAGAACAAAACACACTTCTTTATGCTTTAGGATTAACCGTTCTCAAGATATTTGAGATTTCTTGCATTTTTGTTACGCCGATTTCGAAAAAATGTCGAATTATCAATTAAAAACAAAAATTGAATTAAAATTGCAAATTTAGTGTTATTTGTTACAAATAAGCACAATTCAATAAACCATTAAAGAAATTAAAAAAATATGAATTTGAGTCTGTAGGGAAAGTCATGTGCTGCCCACATCAGATTTTTTGTATTATATTTGCTGCTACTCAACTATAAGACAATCTATAAATTCATATCTTTCTTAAAGGAATATTTTTACGTCAAGACAGAATTTCCAACCTGAATTGGTCATGCAAATCCAACCATTGGAATTGAACTTATTGCTTTGTGAAATACATTTATTTAAATGGAAATACAGACATATACATTTCGCTCTTTGTATCAGGTTTGAAAATAGAACATGAAATATATAATATGTTTTAAATTTTTTAGTAAAAGGGCTGGAATATATTGCATTGAATTTAACAGAATAAATGTTTAAAATGTGAAAGTAAATCTCTGCACAAACCGTAGTTTGCTGATATGTTATGCATATAGGAATAATAGAAGAAAATTGAACGAAATCTTTGTGGACAAATTTGTGCAAAATTTAGTTATTTCTATGATCACCTGAAGCGTGATTGTAGAAATCACTTTGGCATTTTTTTGCTTTTGACATGGATTTGATTTATACTTGTATTTGTATATACGTTTATGAAGAAGATATATCTATTCTATATACGAAGATATATCTACTGTATATACGTTCTGTGATATACGTTCTAGGACATACATGTTACCCGTTATATCTGTTCTACGATATATATGTTCTATGATATACACGTTCTACGATATACGTTTAACAGTGCATTTGATTTTCTTAAAAATTTCAAATGTTGAAGGAGATAAGTCTGTTCTACTGTGTATACGTTCTGGGATATATGTTCTACGATATATACGTTCCACGATATATCTGTTCTACGGTATATATGTCATACGATATATACGTTCTATGATATATGTTCCACTATATATCTGTTCTTTGATATACGTTCTACGACATATACGTTCTAAGATATACGTTTAACAGCGCGACTAATTTTCATAAAAATTGCAAATGTCGAAGAAGATGTATTTTTTCTACAGTGTATACATTCAACGATATACCTTCTGCGATATATCCGTTCTGCGATATACATTCTGCGGTATATATGTTCTACGACATACATTTAACAGCGCAACTGATTTCCCCCAAAAATGGAAATGTGGAAGGAGATAAATTTGTTCCACACTATATACGCTCTACGATATATAGTTCTACGATATATCTGTTCTACTATATACGTTCTACGATATATACGTTCTACGATATATACGTTCTACGATATACGTTTAACAGCGCGACTGATTTTACTAAAAATTGCAAACGTGGAAGAAGATATATCTGTTCTACAGTGTATACGTTCTACGATATACGTTCTACGATATATGTTCTACGATATATACGTTCTACGATATATATGTTCTACGATATATATGTTCTACGATATATATGTTATACGATATATGCATTCTACGATATATACGTTCTACGATATATCTGTTCTTCTATATACGTGCTATGATATATACGTTCAACAATATACATTTAACAGCTCGACTGATTTTACTAAAATTTGCAAATGTGGAAGGGGCTATATCTATTGTACAGTGTATACGTTCTACGATATACGTTCTACGATATATACGTTCCATTATATATCTATTCTACGATATACGTTCTACGATATATACGTTGTACAATATACGTTTCATAGCGCGACTGATTTTCCTAAAATTTGCAAATGTGGTGTAGCTTTCAGCTTTACGAATCGAGTTTGTTGTTTGTCAGGGTCCTGTGTTTTATATATCAAAGCATCAGAGAGATATTGCCTGTAATTATATACAATTAAAGCATTATTGTGGTATTGGAAATCCTGGCAAAAAATAGCATACATTTTCCCCATACATCAGAAATTTATATTTTACTTTCTCATACGCAGTATTGAGAAAGTATTGTTTTCACGAAAATTTTCGATTTCGAGATTTTAATGCCAATATATGTTTTAGGACCTCATGAACACGCTTTGTTTATTTTTACAGTGATGACTTGTGTCTTATGTCTTGATGTCTGATGTGTTTGTGTCTTATGTCTGATGTTTTGTGTCTGATGTCAGTGATGTTTTGTGTCTGATGTCTTGTGTTCGATATCTTGTGAACACGATAACTGTTGCAAATGTTCCTGGATTTTCACCAAACTTTATATTCGGCTCTGTTATTAAAAATTCGGGAACCAGATATAATTATTTTTAAATTTGTGTGAAAACTTCGAAATTTATTCAAAATTTTGTACATTTTTAAAAAGCTAGCATAGGACAAAAGTTTGACATAATCATGCATAAAAGGGATTATCTATAGTTTAATGATTATGATACACAACAGTTTCAATCGTTGTGAAAAATAGCCGCAATACAATTTTTGTGTTCGTGACTTCATTGGCCAACTCGGGGAGTGGGCAAGTTACCCCCTGGGACCATTGACAAGTATGGTATCAATCGAAAGACTTTGTCAAGCCCTTTAAAGCGAAAGGTCAGACTCAATAATTGTAATTATTTGGATCAGCGATACTGATTTTTCAAAATTTTATTTCTAAAATTTGTAAAACAAAACAAAAAAAAACCCCCAAAAAAACAAAAAAAAACAGACAAAAAAAAAAAAATCAAGTTACATAAAATTTGAAAAATTAAAATACTTAAAAATGGTTTATGGTATGAGACAATCAAGTTGAATCGCATTCCAATTAATTTCACTGCGATCTACATGCAAATTCTAAAGTTGATTGGTAGAGCATCGCTCAACCGGTATACAAGCCAAACTTTAAGTATCCCAGTGTTTGTTTTGCTGGCATGTTCGTCTACCTCTGTGTGCTTTTGTATTTATCCTAGTTTTAATGATATGTACTTGTTAAAAATGGCTGTTGGTAGTTAACCTACGTTGCATTTGCTTGAACCATATGAAATGTAATGTTAATGTTAATGTTAATGTTTCATCATTTTGGCATTTATAAAGCTTAATTTAGTTTAAAGTTTAGGTTTTGATAACTTATTTCACTCTGCGATGTTGCTGTACTGAGGGCTTGCACGGCTGATAACAGTTTTCTGCATTACTGTGCAATATGGCTACCACTTTGTCAGTTAGTGAGTATGTCAACCATTAAGAAATTGGCTAAGTGTCAAGAACAGGTCAAAGTGCTGTACTATTGGAGTTATAATTTCTAAATGTCATAAATAAGACTCTGAGCGACATAAATCATTAATCAGAGAAATATCCAACTAATACTTTCAAAACAAATATTATGTGTGAAATATACATACGCATAATGTTTAAAGAGAAAAATTAGATGGGTGTTATAATAAGTAAACCACGACTAAAAATTTAAGTACACAATTCAATTTTAACTTTCCTTATATACATAATGCATAAGGAAAGTATTGTGACGGGATAAAAATTCGAATTCGAGTTTTCGACAGGACAGCACGTTTCAAGCATACCTGATCACGTATCAAACATTTTTGAAATGATGTCTCTCTCTCTCTCTCTGTGTGTGTGTGTGTCAGTGAGCCTGTGGAGACGATAACTGACGAACGAATGGACCGATTCGAACGAATGAAAAAATCGTCAAAAAATCAAAACCGCTAATGAAGTTACGCAAATAGACATTTCTTATGTAATTTTTCATTAGAAAACGATTGACATAAATTTTTGAACGCTAATATGAACCGTTCTCGAGATATTGCACATTTTAAAAAAAATTACCAAAAAGTAATATAAAATAAAAAAAAATATTTTCTATTGAAAAACATGTTCACTTTTCATATGTAATACCATGCGATAAATTGGGTGACATCATTCTCGTGGATCTAGCTCGTTCCATTTATGAAAAAAGATACTTTGAGTAATACTTTTGTATTTGAGCGCCAATAGACATTTATCTGCTGTAAGAATAACTTATTTCTCAGTCCATAACGCTTGGCGAGATTTTGACGACGAATTTGGCGGAATGTCGCCAATTTGGCGAATTTTTGAAATGTTGCCTAATTAACGAAAATCTAGTCAAATGGATAAAAATGATGCTAAATCAATGAAAATGACGACTAATTGTCGAAAATTCAATATCTTGGAAAGAATATTATTATCTACTATAAGAAAAACCTATTTTTTTACTGTAAAAGTAGTAAATTCATTACATTATATAAGGAAAGTCATTTGTTGCCCACGACAGATATTTTTTTGTGGTCCTTATCAAACTTTTCACCAATTTTAAAGCCTTTAAATCGTTTGGAAGAAGGTGTTTCTCATTTATCCGACGGATTAAACATTTGTCCGTGTAACACTCGTAAAAATAACAAATGATAGGTAATTTAAATTTTCTTTTTTCATATTTTCGGACGATCTAACTACCCTTCCACTAATTTTCAAATCTCTATTTTATCGGACAATACGTTTCTAATCTTTTCTCTTTTCATACAGTTTCGTGTATAGTACTACCTCCTACTTAAATGGGTGTTTTTTAAATTTAGTTTTCACCTGAGGGTTATCAAACGATTAACTCGTGTACCAAATTTCAATTCTCTATCTATTCGAAGGGTGTTTAAAACGGCGTGACAGACAATCCGATAGACAGACGGACATTTGTTAATAAGTATGAAGACTGCTTAGTACTATATTGGAAGAAAGTATTAATTTTACAAGATATTTTATGTGAAATGTGATCTAATATTAATAGCTTGTTTTATTTAAATTTATTTAATTGAAACTTAATTAAATTATTAATTTTTCAGCCCTTGATTCTTTAAATCATATATATAAATATATATATATATATATATATATATATATATATATACACACACACACACATATATATATTTTATATATATATATATATATATATATATATATATATATAATGCATTAAAAATGGAATGGATAAAAAGTGAAAAAATGAAGGAAGGCTTTGCAAAAAGCTTACTTGATGGCGGTGAGGGGTTGTGACCTCACTCCCCAGTTTTCAACGAGCTCGTCATAAATGCCGCGGCATTGCACTCCTGGTCGCCAGCTTCTGCTCAAGCCCACCTCCGGAGTGACAATAATAACTGTCACAAGACCTTCAAAAAGGAATGAACCGAGGACGAGAGTAAATTCACTACCGTACAAGCGATCTGTGCTGCTGACTGCGGTGAAATGTATACATCATCTTATGATCGTGCTGCGGTCCTGTCATATGCATGATGCGATCCTTCATTCTCTAATTGAATATAAAAAAGACTTGAGCTTTACACCATACGCTAAATTGTTTCGGTATAAATTATCGATATTTTTAAGCATAAAAGGAACTGGATATTTTTGAATATATGCTTGCTTTAAAAATACTTGATCAAAATCAATTCGTAAATTTTCTTCTTTAATAGTTCTTTTAATTCTGACCAATCCTCCCAAGAATACATTGCGAAATATATTCATGTGTAGGTTGGAGTGCCAATGTATTATTCCATTTATAGTTATTTTAAAATGGTTTCTTTTGTCATAGATGGGGATCTGTCCAAAGTTGATACTCAAATCCAAAAACTCAACCACGTTGTTATTTTTAACTGGATTTTCTTTCAATATGAGGTTGGGTGGATAGAAATCAAAGTTCATACAATAGTTTTCATTTTCATATCCAACAATCACGTCATCTACTTAACGCAGGTAAACGATTTCGTTGTTAATATGAGACTGGTTTTCATAAAAACTAAGGTAGAGGTCGGCTAGTATGGAAGAACATACCCCCCATGGGGATGCCTTTAATTTGTTGATATGCAAAGATTCTTCCATACTAGCCGACCTCTTGCAATTTCACAATTGTGATCCAACAATTTATCCAACAGCTTATCCAACAACAGGACAAGCATTATTATAAAATTGAGCTTATTTAGAAATACATTTCAATAATCGAATTTACCACTCAATGCAGTAAACTTCACGAGAAAGCATTTTTCAATAGGCGCTTGTAAATGAAAGCTTCGTAGAACAGTAGAATTCAATTTCTTGTTGGAAACTGTCAAAAACTTTCTCTTGTCTGTGGGAAAGATATTGACAGTTACTATGTTTTCGATGTATAAATATGAAACTCAGTTTTATGGTATTGTAAAACTAGAAATATAGAATATCTGAAACGTGAGTCCTTTCTTGTTTTCTGTAGTACTTGAAGATGCACTTTTAAAATTTAGATTTTATTTAAAATAAAGAAAATCTGATGTGAGCATCACAAGGCTTTCCCTACAGGGTGAAATTCGTTTTTTCTTAACTCCTTCCTAATTCTTTGAATTGATTTTTGTTGCATAAAATGACACGTATATTTATACTATATTACATTCAATTATATATACAGTTTTAAAACATTTTTATTTGGTGACTTATTGCATTACGAAACGTGTGCAGCTTGCAAAAACTACCAAAATATATATCTCGAGAAGGGTTGATCCTATAGAAAGGGGGTCGGTCTTATTCTTTTAAACGTCAAAAATTATATACGAAATACTCATTTTAACAATGCAATTAAGCATATTTAGTTTAGTATTATTGTCTTTGAGGATTTTTACAGGCCATTTCGCACAAAATGCAGGTCGATATTTTCTGAAGCGTACCAAAATCTAATCAGCACCAGGGTTATCTATAAGCAAGGTGATCATAGGTCCTGTTTATAAAAGACTGCAAATTTTCTGTACGTAGCTGTCCTTTAGATTCATTTATTTTTTCAAAACTTAAATTTGTCATTCATTATTAAAGGATTAGGTAGAACCGGAAAAATTCTGACTTTCCCATGTAAAGCTGCTTTCTTCGTTGTTTACTTAGTTGATTACTTAAGTTTGTTACTAACTTTACTTAGTTGTTTACTTAGGTTAGCTGCGTAAACTGTTCGAAGTATTCGATTAACTTAAATTTAACTTAACTCTAAATTGACAATTATCAATATTGGTAGCATCCATAATAAGCAAGAGCTATATATATAGAATATTTCAAGAATTAATTCATCAATTTGGAGTCATTTTCGTTAACGTAACGTCATTTTTGTAATTTTAATGATATTTTCGTCAATCTATGGCGAAATATCTCCAAGTTGGCAGTGTTTCAGTAAATGAGTCGCCACATTACCAAATTTATCGCCAAGTGTTACAGACAAATAGATAAAAGAGTATTTCTTATATGTGACTGTTGGCTGATTATTAGGCGTCAAAATACAAAACTATTAAATAAAGTATTTTCTCTCATAAGAGGAACGAATTAGATCCACGACTGTCATGTTAATACATTTATTGCATGACATTACATATGTAAAGTGAACATAGTTCACAATACGAGTATTTAATATATTCTTTTAATTTTGTGAATTTTATTGATATATTTATTTGGGAAAGAGCAATATTTCAAGCACGTTTCCTGCTAGCGTTCAAAAATTTGTCACTCGTTTTCTAATAAAAAATTAAGTAAGAGTGCGTAACATACTATTTACGTAACATTATTGAAGGTTTTGGTTTTTTGATGAATTTTTTAACATTTCCCTCGAACATTTGGGAGGGGGGGGGGACAACATTCGTTTGCGTTTAAAATCCATAGACTTCCAGTATTCACTGATTGTAATTTTTGTACCAAATTTCATTCAAAATTCTCGTTCGTTAGATATCGGTTCCTTGGTCTCACAGACACACATATACACACATACTTATTCTCTCTCTATCACAGACGATATCTCCCGAACGAATAGAGCGATTTGAGCAAAATTTGGTGCAAAAACCACAATTTTGCCAATTTGGCGATATTTCGTCTCATATTGACGACAATATCGTTAGAATTGCAAAAATGACAAGTTAATGAAAATGACGCCTAATTGACGATACAATTATTAAAACATTTTAATATATGGACTACATAGTTTATTGAGGTTGCTATCAATATTGATAATTCTTAATTTAGAGCTGTGTGAAATCTAAGTTCATTGGGTACTTTCGAAATAGTTTTACATATTGTCATCTGGAAAAACGCCAAATGTACATTAATTAATTCATACATATTGAAAGAAGTAAATCCATTGCATTATATAAGGAATGTCATGTGCTTCCCACATCAGATTTTTTTATTGTAAGTTGAGAACCGGAGCAAGAGTCCAAATTCAGACAAGCGTTGTTTTTGTGGTCAATTTTAATACTTTGGATTTTGCACCTTAACTAGCTAGTGTTTCCTAGGCACAATATAGACACAAACACGTTTTAGAGGAATTACTGAAATTAAATTAAATTGCAGGGACTGCACTTTAACACGATTTTAATACATTTAAGTTACATACGAATTATAAAAGTGGATACTTAAAAAGCTGCATTTTTACTTTCCTTATATGCATAATGTATAAGGAAAGTATTGTGACGGGGTCGAAAATTCGAATTCGAGTTTTCGACGGGAGGGCAGGTTTCAAGCATCCTTGATCACGAATCAAACATTTTAGAAGTGATGTCTGTGTGTGTGTGTGAGTGAGGCTGTGGAGATGGTACCCGACGAACGAATGGCCCGACTCGAACGAAATTTGGTACAAAAATCGCAATCCATAAACACTGGAAGCCTATTGTTTTTATACTCAATCGAATATTCGGAACCCCCCTAAATTTTCGAGTGAAATTTTGAAAAAATCATTAAAAAATCAAAACCGCTAATGTAGTTACACAAATAGACATTTCTTATGTAATTTTTAATTAGGACACGATTGACATAAATTTTAGAACATGAACCGTTTCGATATATTGCACATTTATCAAAAATATTCTCAGAAAGTCACATAAAATAAAAAAAAATATTTCCTATTGAGACACATGTACACTTTTCATATGTAATACCATGCGATAAGTTGGGTGACACCATTCTCGTGGATCTAGCTCGCTCCATTCATGAAAAATATGCTTTGAGTAATACTTTTGTATTTGAACGCCAATAGTCATTTATCTGTAAGAATAACTTATTTCTTCGTCGATAACGCTTGGCGAGATTTTGGCGACGAATTTGGTGGAATGTCCCCAACTTGGAGACTTTTTGTGTTGCTAAATTAGCGAAAATCTCGCCAAATGGATGAAATTACTCTAAATCAGTGACGACTCATTGATGATGACGACATGGTAAATGACGAATCATTGACAATATTCAATATCTTGGAAAGAATATAAATAACTACTATAAAAATATTCTATTTTTTTACTGTAAAAGTAGTAAATTCATTGCATTATATAAGGAAAGTCATGTGCTGCCCACACCAGATGTTTGGTTTTACTTGTTACGGCTCAAAAGGTACTAACTCCACCTATATTTATGTTATGAAAATATAAACAACTCCTGGAGAAATATACAGCTACCGATTCCTCTAAATTATAGACACCATATTTCAAAATAATTTAAATTCTGAAACATAAAATTTGAAGTATTTCTCATTCAAGATTCATATATTTTAATAGGATATATTTAAATGCATTGATTTTAAGATCTTCCATTGAGATATTCTCCTTTTATATTTTGCTTTCTTCTGACCTTTTATTTTGTGTTCTATATTTAATCTTTAGATGAATTACGTTACTTTCCCTGCAATACATGATAATATATAAGTATTGGAATCGTGTTGAAAATTGCAAGTTGAGTTTTCGACGGATATACACTTTTCGACAATCCTGGAACACGATAAACTATTTTTGCATAACGTCTGTGGTGTGTGTTCAATGTATGCATCACTGTAACACAAAACTAATTGATCAAATTTCATAACATTTGGTAGGGTTACCATGGTGATGATTAGATTTTGATGCATTTCAAGCGAAAAACAACCCACTTTTTATTTCCTTTATATACATAATGTATAAGGAAAGTATTGTGAAGGGGTCGAAAATTCGAATTCGAGTTTTCGACAAGAGAGCACGTTTCAAGCATCCCTGATCACGAATCAAACATTTTTGAAGTGATGTCTGTGTGTGTGTGTGTGTGTGTGGAAGTATGTGTGTGTGTGTGTGGAAGTATGTGTGTGTGTGTGTGTGTGGAAGTATGTGTGTGTGTGTGTGTGTGTGCGTGTGTCAGTGAGTCAGGGAGACGATATCTCACGAACGAATGGAGCAATTCGAACCAAAATCAGAATCCGTAAATACTGGAAGCCTATTGTTTCAAAACACAATCAAATGTTCAGAAGCCCCCAAATTTGTGAGTGAAATTTTGAAAAAATTATCAAAGAATCAAAACATTTAATAAAGTTATGCAAATAGACATTTCTTATGTAATTATTTCTTAGAAAACGATTGACATAAACTTTAGAGCGCTAGCATGAACAGCTGTCGAGATATTACACATTTTTCAAACAAATTTATTAAAAAATCCCATAAATTAAAAAAAAAATATTAACTGTTGAGAAACATGTTCACTTTTCATATGTAATATCGTACGATAAATTTGGTGACATCATTCTCGTGGATCTAACTCGTTCCATTCACGAGAAAAGATATTTTGAGTGATACTTTTGTATTTGAACGCCAATATAGTCATTTATCTCCTGTAAGAGTAACTTATTTCTTCGTCCATAACGCTGGGCGAGATTTTGGCGACAAATTTAGAAGAATGTCGCCAACTTGGCGACATTTTTAAATGTTGCTAAATTAATGAAAATCTCGCCGAATGGATAAAAATGACGCTAAACCCATGAAAATGACAACTAATTGAAGAAAATTCAATATCTTGGAAAGAATATAAGTATCTACTATACGAATAATTTTTTTTTAGCTCTAAAAGTAGTAAATTCATTGCATTATATAAGGAAAGTCATGTGCTGCCCACATCAGATTTTTTTGTGTGAAATGGCCTTCAAAAACCGTATGTATCCAGTCTAGACGAGAAATTAATTAACCAAGTTTCACAAAATGTGGTAGATAAGGTATTCTTGGGTTACTGTGGTCATGATTATATTCTGGTACGATGCGAAAGAAAAATAAAATAAAATAATCTGCCTTTTTTGGAGAAATGTTTCGCAAAAATCGTCGAAATCTAAAATAAAAGATTACATCTGTTCAAATATATCAATTAAATGCTTGTTACTATCCTTATATGCATAATGTATAAGGAAAGTATGGTGACGGGGTCGAAAATTCGAATTCGAGTTTTCGATGAGAGAGCACGTTTCATGCATCCCTGATCTCGAATCAAACATTTTTGAAGTGATGTCTGTGTGTGTGTGTGTGTGTGTCAGTGCGTCTGTGGAGACGATAACTGACGAACGAATGGACCGATTCGAACCAAATTTGGTACAAAAATCACAATCCGTAAACACTGGAAGCCTATTGGTTTTATACGCAATCGAATGTTCAGAACCCCCCCTAAATTTTCGAATGAAATTTTGAAAAAATCGTCAAAAAATCAAAACCGCTAATAAAGTTACGAAAATAGACATTTCTTATGTAATTTGTCATTAGAAAACGATTGGCATAAATTTTAGAACGCTAACATGAACTGTTCTCGAGATATTGCACATTTTTCAAAAAAATTATGAAAAAGTCACATAAAAAAAAAATTCCTATTGAGAAACATGTTCACTTTTCATATGTTATACCATGCGATAAATTGAGTGACATTATTCTCGTGGATCTAGCTCGTTCTATTCATGAAAAAATATACTTTGAATAATACTTTTGTATTTGAACGCCAATAGTCATTTATCTGCTGTAAGAATAACTTTTTTCTTAGTGCATAACGCTTGGCGAGATTTTGGCGACAAATTTGGCGGAATGTCGCCAACTTGGCGACTTTTTTGAAATGTTGCCAAATTAACGAAAATCTCGCCAAATGGATAAAAATGATGCTAAATCAATGAAAATGACGACTAATTGTCGAAAATTCAATATCTTGGAAAGAATATTAGTATCTAATATAAGAAAAACCTATTTTTTTACTGTAAAAGTTGCAAATTCGTTACATTATATAAGGAAAGTCATGTGTTGCCCACATCAGATTTTTTTTATTTTCCTTACAATGAATATGTTATGATGCATAAACCTATTTGGGACAAAAGCGCAAATATGTTGCATGCCTCGGGATGCCCTTTGCAATGAAAGGGGGCGGGAGTAGCAATCACTCAATGTATGTAATGTGTATGGTATGCGTTCTGTAGCGATGCTTCTTCACAGACATGATGGGACGGACTGATGTGGTGCCATGGTTTGAAATCACATAGCAGTGGTTGTAAATGCTCATAAAAAGAACTTGCAACAAATGTCAAAGTATAAAACTACAAATCTCTAGAAATGTATAGCCCCTATCAGGTGTGGCTCACATCGGGGCCCAGTCTAGGACATTCCGGCTGTCGGAAACCCTCCAGTCGTCATTTTGTATTGGCCGCTCAGCAAAATCGACTTGGGCGGCGCCAGACGGAGTATTGCAGTCTTCGTGCGATGGCGATCACTGAAGCAGCGAGGAAGTCGTCACTTTTACTACGCAGGTACTTTACAGCTCTGTATATAGACTGTTTAGTGTGGGCTGCCTTTTGGACCCTCTGACTACATTTAAGCCATGAAAATTGTGTGGACTGCAAGAACGGAATTGACCGCTTAGTGGACATCTCACCCCACAGACGAGTATACCTGGATAGAGTGTTTGCAGGTCGTCAATCCTGGGCCCCTATGCACTGTACGACACACGCCAGCAGGGTGTGTCAACCGTCATCGGTGAGGTCTGTGTGAGACAACAACCAAAAGTATTCGGGGTATGATCCAAGCGACATCGGCCTGTACGTAGTTCCCGGTTCTCCAGGAATCGCTGAGCCAAACCGACAATGGGGAAGAGTCATTGAAAGCAAACAACTCTTGTGTGAAACCTATTAACCCTCCCCTCTTCTTTGACGGCATTCACGTAAAAGATAAAATGCGTGTGTTTACTCTCAAGCGTCATTATCATCCAGGGGGGTCGTTAAAGACCACTGCTCGGACGTCTTTGGGATTCTGAGGTACTAGCGGAAAAGGGGCTTGGAACTCAAAGGTTTAAGAAAATTAAAAATGCTTTATATTTATATCCTTCCTGTAAAATTTCTAAAGAGAAAATATGTTACAACTTAGAATAAGAATCATGACGAGAAAGATCAAACGAGCATAAAGCATTGATTAAACACTTTCTAACTGAAGTTGAATTTTATTTAAACATCTCTAAAATACGAAGCATTCAGCGGTGATATTTTTACTTTCCTTATATACATAATGCATAAGGAAAGTATTGTGACGGGGTCGAAATTTCGAATACGAGTTTTCGACGGGAGAGCACGTTTCAAGCATCCCTCATCACGAATCAAACATTTTTGAGGTGATGGCTGTGAGTGTGTGTGAAAGTATGTGTGTGTGTGTGTGTGTGTGTGTGTGTGTGTGTGTGTGTGTGTGTGTGTGTGTGTGTCAGTGAGTCTGTGGAGACGATAACTGACGAACGAATGGAGCAATTGGAACAAAATTTGGTACAAAAATAACAATCCGTAAACACTGGAAGCCTATTGGTTTTATACGCAGACGAATGCTCAGAACCCCCCTGAATTTTCGAATGAAATTTTGAAAAAATCGTCAAAAAATCAAAACCGCTAATAAAGTTGCGCAAATAGACATTTCTTATGTAATTTTTCATTATAAAACGACTGACAGAAATTTTAGAACGCTAACAGGAACCGTTTTCGAGATATTGTACATTTTTAAAAAAAATTATCAAAAAAATCATATAAAATTAAAAAATATATATATCCTATTGAGAAACATGTTCGCTTTTCATATCTAATACCATGCGATAATTTGGGTGACATCATTCCCGTGGATCTAGCTCGTTCCATTCATGAAAAAAGATACTTTAAGTAATACTTTTGTATTTGAACGCCAATAGTCATTTATCTGCTGTAAGAATAACATTTCTCCGTCCATAACGCTTGGCGATATTTTGGCGACGAATCTGACGGAATGTCGCCAACTTGGCGACTTTTTGAAATGTTGCCAAATTAACGAAAATCTCGCCAAATGGATAAAAATGATGCTAAATCAATGAAAATGACGACTAATTGTCGAAAATTCAATATCTTGGAAAGAATATTAGTATCTAATATAAGAAAAACCTATTTTTTTACTGTAAAAGTTGCAAATTCGTTACATTATATACGGAAAGTCATGTGTTGCCCACATCAGATTTTTTTTATTTTCCTTACAATGAATATGTTATGATGCATAAACCTATTTGGGACAAAAGCGCAAATATGTTGCATGCCTCGGGATGCCCTTTGCAATGAAAGGGGGCGGGAGTAGCAATCACTCAATGTATGTAATGTGTATGGTATGCGTTCTGTAGCGATGCTTCTTCACAGACATGATGGGACGGACTGATGTGGTGCCATGGTTTGAAATCACATAGCAGTGGTTGTAAATGCTCATAAAAAGAACTTGCAACAAATGTCAAAGTATAAAACTACAAATCTCTAGAAATGTATAGCCCCTATCAGGTGTGGCTCACATCGGGGCCCAGTCTAGGACATTCCGGCTGTCGGAAACCCTCCAGTCGTCATTTTGTATTGGCCGCTCAGCAAAATCGACTTGGGCGGCGCCAGACGGAGTATTGCAGTCTTCGTGCGATGGCGATCACTGAAGCAGCGAGGAAGTCGTCACTTTTACTACGCAGGTACTTTACAGCTCTGTATATAGACTGTTTAGTGTGGGCTGCCTTTTGGACCCTCTGACTACATTTAAGCCATGAAAATTGTGTGGACTGCAAGAACGGAATTGACCGCTTAGTGGACATCTCACCCCACAGACGAGTATACCTGGATAGAGTGTTTGCAGGTCGTCAATCCTGGGCCCCTATGCACTGTACGACACACGCCAGCAGGGTGTGTCAACCGTCATCGGTGAGGTCTGTGTGAGACAACAACCAAAAGTATTCGGGGTATGATCCAAGCGACATCGGCCTGTACGTAGTTCCCGGTTCTCCAGGAATCGCTGAGCCAAACCGACAATGGGGAAGAGTCATTGAAAGCAAACAACTCTTGTGTGAAACCTATTAACCCTCCCCTCACCTTTGACGGCATTCACGTAAAAGATAAAATGCGTGTGTTTACTCTCAAGCGTCATTATCATCCAGGGGGGTCGTTAAAGACCACTGCTCGGACGTCTTTGGGATTCTGAGGTACTAGCGGAAAAGGGGCTTGGAACTCAAAGGTTTAAGAAAATTAAAAATGCTTTATATTTATATCCTTCCTGTAAAATTTCTAAAGAGAAAATATGTTACAACTTAGAATAAGAATCATGACGAGAAAGATCAAACGAGCATAAAGCATTGATTAAACACTTTCTAACTGAAGTTGAATTTTATTTAAACATCTCTAAAATACGAAGCATTCAGCGGTGATATTTTTACTTTCCTTATATACATAATGCATAAGGAAAGTATTGTGACGGGGTCGAAATTTCGAATTCGAGTTTTCGACGGGAGAGCACGTTTCAAGCATCCCTCATCACGAATCAAACATTTTTGAGGTGATGGCTGTGTGTGTGTGTGAAAGTATGTGTGTGTGTGTGTGTGTGTGTGTGTGTGTGTGTGTGTGTGTGTGTGTGTCAGTGAGTCTGTGGAGACGATAACTGACGAACGAATGGAGCAATTGGAACAAAATTTGGTACAAAAATAACAATCCGTAAACACTGGAAGCCTATTGGTTTTATACGCAATCGAATGCTCAGAACCCCCCTGAATTTTCGAATGAAATTTTGAAAAAATCGTCAAAAAATCAAAACCGCTAATAAAGTTGCGCAAATAGACATTTCTTATGTAATTTTTCATTATAAAACGACTGACAGAAATTTTAGAACGCTAACAGGAACCGTTTTCGAGATATTGTACATTTTTAAAAAAAATTATCAAAAAAATCATATAAAATTAAAAAATATATATATCCTATTGAGAAACATGTTCGCTTTTCATATCTAATACCATGCGATAATTTGGGTGACATCATTCCTGTGGATCTAGCTCGTTCCATTCATGAAAAAAGATACTTTAAGTAATACTTTTGTATTTGAACGCCAATAGTCATTTATCTGCTGTAAGAATAACATTTCTCCGTCCATAACGCTTGGCGATATTTTGGCGACGAATCTGACGGAATGTCGCCAACTTGGCGACTTTTTGAAATGTTGCCAAATTAACGAAAATCTCGCCAAATGGATAAAAATGACGCTATATCAATGAAAATGACGGCTAATTGTCGAAAATTCAATATCTTGGAAAGAATATTAGCATCTACTATAAGGAACACCTATTTTTTTACTGTAAAAGTAGTAAATTCATTACATTATATAAGGAAAGTCATGTGTTGCCTACATCAGATTTTTTAAATCATCACAGTGCAATATATTTTGTTTTACTTGCAAACTTACAATTTCATAAAAATAGCCAATGCTATAAATCGTCTGCTTCTCTATGTAAGAACAACGAATATTTCATTCATATCACTTATATTCCAAACCCCAGAGTTAATTAATTTTGATTGAAGAAAATTCAGCAATTCTTGTACAGCTCATCGTATAATTCCTTGATTTGTTTACATTCGGCATGCTATAGAGAAATTAGGCTTCATTACAGGTATAATCAAAGTTTAGTGACTATTTAAAATGAAAAATGTTGTAATTACGTTAACACAGAATGTAGATACACAGATATTACGCAAACATAAAGCGGTTTTATAACAGATGCAACGCTAAATATAAATTTAAAAGATCTCCAAACATCATGATTTTTTACACAGATGAAAAATATGGATGCCTTATTCCATTTTGAAATGTGCCACGTGATCTCTTTATATAATATGGGTGTAATTATTATTTCAATTTTTATTTAAAAAACTATTTAACATATTTTGTCACAAGTTTTTGTACACTTTTCACGTGATAATATAAATATTTCCTAAATTTTTCGAAGCAATTTGTGAATTTCAACTCTGCTGAAAACTTATTTGAAGAATTATGTTTCATAGGGTTCAATGTATTTCATTTTTTCAACCAGTGTTATATCCGAAACTATTTGCGAGATATTATTCATTTTTATTCCCATATGTTTCACAGACCGTCTCAATGCTATACTAAAATTTTATTTTGAAAAAGTCATTTATATATATATATATATATATATATATATATATATATATATATATATATACGGCAGTTATCGTGCGAATGGGCAAACAAACAGACAGACAGAATGATCAAAGACATAAACTCTTAACAACTATGTTGGGAAGTGTTAAGAAGGATGACATTGTTACAGGAATGCGTATTTTAAAGGGTAAATTACAAAAGTGTCTTGATAATTATATTCATATTTTACTTTCCTAATATGCAATAATGTATAAGGGAAGTATTGAGACGAGGTCGAAAATTCGAATTCGAGTTTTCGACGGGAGAGTACGTTTCAAGCATTCCTGATAACGAATCGAACATTTTTAAGGTGATGTCTGTGTGTGTTTGTACGTATGAAAGTGTGTTTGTGTGTGTGTGTGTGTTTGTGTGTGTGTGTGTGTGTGAGTGTGTGTGTGTGCGTGTGTCAGTGAGTCTGTGGAGACGATAACTGACGAATTTGGACCGATTTGAACGAAATTTAGGAAAAAATTGCCATTCATGTATACTGGAAACATATTTGTTTTTATACGCAATCGAATATTCAGAACCACCCTAAATTTTCGAGTGAAATTCTGAAAAAATCATCAAAAAATCAAAACCTCTAATAAAGTTACCCAAATAGACATTTTTTATGTAATTTTTCATTATAAAACGATTAAAATAAATTTTAGAACGCTAACATGAACTGTTCCCGAGATATTGCACATTTTTCAAAAAAAAATTATCAAAAAGTCATATAAAATAAAAAATATCTCCTATTGAGAATTATGTTCACTTTTCATATCTAATATTATGCGATAAATTTGGTAACATCATTGTCGTGGATCTAGCTTGTTCCATTCATGAAAAAAGATACTTTGAGTAATGCTTTTGTACTTGAACGCCAATAGTCATTCATCTGCTATTTTAAGAATAACCTTATTTCTCCGTCCATAACGCTTGGCGAGATTTTAACGGCGAATTTGGTGGAATGTTGCCAACTTGGCGCATTTTCAAATGCTGCTAAATTAACGAAAAACTCACCAAATTGATAAAAATGACGCTAAATCAATAAAAATGACGACTAATTGAAGAAAATTTAATTTCTTGAAAAGAATATAAATATCTACTATAAGAATAATCAATTTGTTTTACTGTACAAGTAGTAAATTCTTTGCATTATATAAGGAAAGTCATGTGCAGCCCACATCAGATTTTTTTTGTGTTGAGAATTGAAAATATACTGTGTTAAGATCCGTTTTCACTGTTAATTAATATGTCCATTAAAACTGGATATGAGAGAGATACCTCTTCTTAATTAAAAGGCCAACAATGAATTGTTCCCTTGTAAGTGCCTTTGAAGAAAAATGAATTGTAAATCATTTTGAGCTCTGTTAGTGCCCTGGGACTCATTCAAATAAAGCGTAATGGGATTTACGACATTCCATAGATCATTGTTTTTTTTTCAAGGAACACACATTATAGCGTCATTTGAGTTGCTTTAATAAGATAATTTACATGATTCTGAACCATTTAAAAGATATATAGAATAAAAAATCTGATGCGCGTAGCAGATGAATTTTTCTGCGGATTTAAATTCATTTTCTCTTTATTTCTGTAGTACTTCATTAAATAAAGTTTAATTGCACAAAATAACAAGCATGCTTATTTGAAATGACACTAAATTTGCTCTTTCAAGTCAATTTTTTACTTTTCATTTGGCAATTCTTTTTTGTTTTCAAATACGGTATAGCAAAAATGCAGACTCAAATATTTCCAGAATGGCTAAGCCTAGAGTAATGGGTTTAGTCTTATTATTTTTATCATGCGTAATCTGGTACTTTAGATTTTAATGATTTTTGAGGGGCATTATTCAAAAATAAGCAGGTTCTGTTTTCCCGAATCGCACCAAATTCTAATCAGAGCCAGGGTATCTATCCAACAAGTGAACCAATCAGAGCTTCCTACAAGTACACACCTATCAAATTTTTTAAAATTTGGTCGATTAGTTTTATGAATTAGGTCAATTAGTTAGAGTGGATACATATATTGCACACACGCACACACACATGCATACATCCGGTCGTCCAAATTGTTACTCAAGTCCTCTGGATGAGTCGGACGACCTGGGGTTTCCACACATGCATACATGACCTCTATAACATTTGATTCTTGTTCAGGGATGCTTGAAACGTGTTCTTCAATCGAAAACTCAAATTCAAATTTTCGACCTTCGGTACTTTCCTTATGCATTATAATATATACATACGGAAAGGCAGAACAAAGATGTGAGTTTACAACTTTAAAATTAGTATTTCTTCTATATAATGCTTGGCAGCAAAATTAGATTAGCAAACTACTAAAATTCTCTAATATTGGCACTGAAATCGCATAAATGCTATATACAATCTACCTGATCGTTTAATGATTTTTTCAAAATTGCATTCGAAAATTAGAGGATCTTCTGAATGTTTGATTACGTTTGAAATCCGTAAATGCCCAGTATATAGTGATTGTAATAATAGTAGATTTAACCCTTCTATTACGCGATTAATTCGTACCTCATTACATGAAGACCGCGTTATAAGAAACTCAGATTTGCGCAAGTCAGATTAATTCTAAACAAATGAATATATGTTTACATATTTTAAATTATATTTATTAAGACTTCATATAAGAAAATAAAAAAAAAAAACAATGTAAAATATAAACTTAATAACTTTTTTCCAACAAAAATCATATTAACATTCACCATCCCTGGCAAATATTTGTGGCCTAATTCTTTTTCTCTTAATGGCCTTTTCACTTTGCATCTACATTTTTGTTTTCAAATGCAGTTTTATTTTGTAACTGTACCAAAATCTCTCTATAAGGGGCTAAACAATTTTGTAATTATCTTTTAAATTTTGCACTAAGCACTGTTGAAGGATCATTTTCAATAATGTAATTTTATATTTGTTGCCCAAATCTAGTCCCCTTTTTACATCATTTTAATCATAGGCGTAGATTTGTGGGAAAAGTTGGGAGGGGGTGGGGAGCATTGTGCTGTAGTTTGGGGGTAGCAGGTTTGAAACTCTCCCTCAGGATATTTTTTCGCACTCTTTATGGGATAAGCAACATATTGCAGAGGGGAGGGGGTAGGATTACAGTAGCTCCTGTTGAACCTAAAACCTAGGTAATTCCAACTTTGCGTAGAATAATATGCATGAATATATTCTATGGTAAGCACATATGTATTGCCTAAGCAAAGCATTAATTTGCATGGTACGAGAATACTGCCGAAAGCCACTAAAACTAAAATTTAGTTCTAGTTATAGATGAATATCACAGTTTTGTTGTAATAGAATGTAGGTCTACAAATAGGAAAATAATGAAAACCATATATGAAATTAAGAATGTTCTATTGGACGATCCTTTGGATCTAGGAAAGAGAATTTTTATTAAGAGAATCTCTTATTATAAATCACTTTCCAAATGAAATGCAATTTTATTTAAACATATCTAAAATGCGATACATTCATCGGTAATATTTTAAAAATTATCACAATACTTCAATAATTTATTATATTTGAAAACTTAAAACTTCATCGAAAAAAAATAAACTTTATTCAAGTGACGTCATTGAAATATAAATCGCCTGGCTCTATGCAAAAGTAGTAAATATTTTATTCATACACTTTTATTCTATCCCTTTCATTCATCACAATACTACAGTAATTTAATTTGCTTAAAAACTTAAAACCATGGAGGTAAAAGTAATTTAATTCTATAATTAGAACTTCATCGAAAACGTCTGCTACAAAATCGTCTGCTTTTCTATTTAAAATCAATGAATGTTTCATTCATATCAGCTATATTGCAGACTCTGGAGCTAAATAATTTTGAGTTAAAGAAATTCAGCATTTCTTATACAACCCATCTTACAGCTTGATGTGTTTACATTCTCCACAAGTAAAAATTGGACTTCGTCGTAGAAATAATCAAAGTTTCTTGATCATTTAAATATAAATATATTGTAATTGCGTTGTTTCAGAATATAGATGCACAGAAATTAAGTAAAAACAAAGCTGTTTTAGGACGTATACTACACTAAATATAAATTAAAAAGAACTTTCAAAATCACGATTTTGACACAAGATGGATGCCTTATTTTATTTTGAATTGGGTCACGTGATCTCTTCATATAATAGGGGTGTAATTATTATTTTTATTTTCATTTTAAAATCTAATGAATATATTTTACTGAAATTTTTTTCATATTTTTATGGAATAATTTGACTATTTTCTACAACTTTCGAAGCAATTTGTGAATTTTAAATTCGCTTAAAAAAGTTTGAATAATTAGGTCCCATAGGGTGCAATGTATTTCATTTATTTCATTCCGAGTTCAGACCAAAACTAATTGGGTGATATTATTCATATTCCCATATGTCTCACAGACCATCTGAACATCATACTAACATTTTATTTTGATAATGTCATTTTTACGGCAGTTATTGTGCGAACAGACAGACAGAATGAATAAAGTACAATAATAAACACTTTTCAACTATGTTGCAAAATGTTAAAAATGACATTATAGAGAACTGTGATCCTTACATGAATTTTTTTTTATGCAATGCATTATTTCTTATTTTCTACCCCCTAAAAACTATCATAAATTTTGTCATTTAATACACTCAATGTCCCCGGGATGTCGTAAAGGATGACGGTTTCCTTAAAACAGTCACTGATCTATCCCGATTGAAAATGTCTCTTCATTCTAACCCTTTGTGCATTTGACAGAAGGGACTTGAAGATAGCCACGGAAACTTTGTATTAGTTGAGGTTACATTTCTCCTTTGCTCCGTTGCGGATGAAAGTCCATTGACACATGGTGTGGATATAAATTATTAAATACGTTACGTCTTGGTGGATAGTTGAAAAGAATGGAACTGGGGACTTGTATTAATTTCGTCGATAGAATGTAGTATTCTCTTCGAGTTGAAAATACTTTTAGGTGATTAAATGCTGCTTTAAGATGTATTCTATTTATATAAAAAAATCTTTTTTATTCTGAAGTTTTTTTATTTGTAAATTCTTTCAGTTTACGAATTTGGTCCAGTACCCTTTTTGCGTTGGGGTACATATAGGCTACATTTTTTTAAACAAGTACAGACGGTGTTTACACATTTTTGTAACGATTTTGACTTTTTCTATAAATTGAATTTAAATAAATAACAAGAAAAATCAATCATGCTTAAAGCATTGATTACGAAACACTTTCCAACTTCAATGCAATTTTATTTAAACAAGTCTAAAATGCAATACATTCCTCGGTAATATTTTGAAACTTATCACAATACGGCATTAATTTATTATATTTAAAAACTTAAACCTTCATCTAAAAAAATGAACTTCATTCAAATGATGGCATTGAAATATAAATTGCCTGGTTTAAACATCTCTAAAATGTTATACATTCCTCGGTAATAGTTTTAGAATTATCATAATACTACGATAATTTATTATATTTGAAAACTTCATCGAAAACAACTGAAATTCATTCAAATGACGTCATAGAAAAAATAACACGCCTGGATCTCTCTATAAAAACAGGATTTCATTCATAACTTTCTCCCATTCATTTCATTCATCACAATACTATAATAATTTATTTTATTTAAACATTTTATTTAAGACCATGGAGCTACAAATAATTAAACTCTATGCTTAAAACTTCATCGAAAAAAATCGTCCTTCTCTTTATAAAATCAATTAATATTTCATTCATATCAGCCATGCAGACTCCATGGACTAAATTATTTTGTGTTAAAAAAATACAGGAATTCTAATACAACTCATTCTACATATTTTGCTGTTTACATTTTACATAGGTGAAAAATACGCTTAGTTGTAGAAATAATCAAATTTAGATGAGCATTTAAACTCAAATATATTGTTATTGCGTTGTTTCAGTATGTAGATGCACAGAATTTAAGCAAAAATAAAGTAGTTTTAGGACGGATACAACACTCAATATGAATTAAAAAGAACTTAAAAAAATCACGATTTTGAAACAAGATGGATGCCATATATCATTTTGAGGTGGGTCATGTGATCGTTTCATAATAAGGAAAGTAGAAAAATGTCAAAATTACTATATGAACAAATTACTATCAGAAATGTTTTAACACCTGTATTCAAAATAGGCATTCCATCACTTTACCCAAAGAATCTTTACTGTGTTAAGTTCCACCAGGATAAGGCTACCAGCCATACCTTTAAATCTACTTCTATATTTTTTTGAAAAAATGCATCCCCCATTTAAATGCATCCTACCCAAGTCCTCCGACCTGTCTCCTATGGATTGCTGTGAATTTGGACTTTTAAAACAAGCTCTTTATAAGCGGCATCCCATAACGTTGGATGGATTCTGGAGTATTGTGGAGGGGGAGTGGAACGGAATCAGCCTTGATATTTTAAGGAAAGCTATTTTATCTTGGAAATCAAGATGTAATATGATAGTTCAACAACAGGGCTATTCGATTGAACATATTAAAAATATAATTCTTATCTTTGTTTAGATATATATTTTTTTCAAAATCGTTACGAAAATGTGTGAACAAACACCCTCTGTAGATATTTTTTTCATTAAATGTGTATGAATAAATTTTTATACTTTCAATAAACTGTTTATGGTGTTACTAATAAAATCTTCTCTCTCTCTCTCTCTTTATATATATATATATATATAAGAAAAAAAGTTTTGAAGATCCAATGAAAGAAAAGTGAGAATCTGTAACACGAAAATTCAAATATCTAACAGGCTCACGAAATAAAAGTATAATTTAACAAATCCTCAAGCAAATGGAAAAAAAAATAAAAACAACTAAATAAAATAAATATCGAATCAACAAGTCCATGAAAAGTATCAAAATACAAAGGTTTGGAATCGAAAAAAGAATAACAAGAAAGATCAATCATGCTTAAAGCATTGATTATGAAACACTTTCCAACTTCAATGCAATTTTATTTAAAAAAGTCGAAAATGCAATACATTCCTCGGTAATATTTTAAAACTTATCACGATGCTACATTGATTTATTATATTTGAAAACTTAAACCTTCATTGAAAAAAATGAACTTCATTCAAAAGACGGCATTGAAATATAAATTGCGTGGTTTAAATATCTCTAAAATGCAATACACTCCACGGTAATATTTTTAAATCTATCATAATACTACGATAATTTATTATATTTGAAAACTTCATCGAAAACAACTGAAATTAATTCAAATGACGTCATAGAAAAAATAACACGCCTGGATCTCTCTATAAAAGCAGGATTTCATTCATAACTTTCTCCATTTCATTCATCACAATACTATAATAATTTATTTTATTTAAAAATTAAGACCATGGAGCTACAATTCATAAACTTTATGCTTAAAACTTCATCGAAAAATATCGTCCTTCAGTTTATAAAATCAATTAATATTTCATTCAAATCAGCCATGCAGACTCCATGGACTGAATTATTTTGTGTTAAAGAAATACAGTAATTCTAATACAACTCATTCTACATATTTTGCTGTTTACATTTTACATAGGTGAAAAATAGGCTTAATTGTAGAAATAATCAAATTTGAATGAGAATTTAAACTCAAATATTTTGTCATTGTGTTGTTTTAGTATGTAGATGCACAGAATTTAAGCAGAAATAAAGTAGTTTTAGGATGGATACAACACTCAATATGAATTAAAAAGAACTTTAAAAAATCACGAATTTGAAACAAGATGGATGCCATATCTCATTTTGAAGTGGGTCATGTGATCGTTTCATATCATGGTCACGTGATCGTTTCATATAAGATGTGTAATTATTATTTTCATTTTTATTTAAAAAACTACTGAATATATTTAGCTGAATTTTTTTTTACATATTTTATGGAACAATTTGACTATTACCTAAAATTTTCGAAGCAATTTGTGAATTTTAAATCCGCTTAAAAAATGTTAGAAAAATTAGGTCCCATAGGGCTCAATGTATTTCATTTTTTCAACCCGGGTTCAATCCAAAACTAATTGTGTGATATTATTCATTTATATTCCCATAGGTCCTACAGACCGTCTGAACAACATACTAAAATTTCATTTTGATTAAGTCATTTTTACGGCAGTTATCGTGCTAACGGACAGACAGACAGACAGACAGACAGACAGATAGACAGACAGACAGACAGACAGACAGATAGACAGACAGACAGACAGACAGACAGAATGAACAAAGTCATAAACACTTTTCAACTTTGTTGTAAAGTGTTAACAAACGAAATCAAGCACAAACGCTATACACCTGTACAAGGCTCTAAGCCTAAATTATGAATTGTTCACTTCCACAAAAATCGTATTCATGCCCAAGTTTTTTGTAGAAGCAAACACAAAAATGTATGTTTCTGAAGAAATAGACAGATTATATCTATAAACTATTTCTACTTGGACACACACACACACACACACACACACACACACATATATATATATATATATATTAAAATTTAACTTGATACAAAGTTAAGCTATTTCGTTGTTGTGAAAAAATGTTGCGAACATTTTTAATTTTTATGTTTATATGTTGTAAAGTTTTTGTGTTTGTTGAAAAGTTTTTGTTTTAAATTTGTATCCATATGTGCTGCTAACATTTTCCCTACGTCTTATAAGTGGCATAACTCAATACTTTCTAGAACTCATCGATGATACCTCTAACGGACAGGGAATGATCACACAAAAACTAGGATTTACAATACAACTAATTTATTTGTTGCAAAACTAAACTGATACAGCTACTAGCTGGTTACTTAAAGATTCTGTACAATTAAAAAAAACTGTTGCACAGACCCAGCAGTTGATTGAACTCAAAATAGATTATACTGTGTTTGGTGACACCGGCGAAATTCGTGTACTTACAACAATTTTACTTAATAAGTGAAGATCTCTCTCTCTCTCTCTCTTTGTGTGTGTTTGTGTGTGTACCTGTGGTGCAATCTGTAGTGGGAAATGTGAGAGACGTACGGTCATGAAATTTGATTCATAGGCACGTCAGTACCCTGGGCGGGGTCACCTAGGCGTTAATTTCTTAAATACGAATACATTTTTAGTTCTATTAGGTTTTTAGACGATTTAGTCCGATTTTGAGAATTATTGACGCACACGTCAGTTCCTTAGCAACCGAAAATATTACCACAGAGTTTCTCTCTTAATACCATCGGAAAAATAAAAATGTCTGTTTCAAGCAATTTTCAAACGTTATCTATGCGATCAAAAGACGAATTTTCGTGAATTTAAAAATAATATATATACTTTTCGTGTGTTTAAAACTTTCTCGATTTTTATATTGCGATATAAAAAAAATTAACAATCAATCCTGTGTTTTTAATTCAACAACAACTCCTTTAAATATTACACAATGCTCCAAAACAATAAACTGATTTCGGAAGACATCCGTTGATTAATTATAAATTTTTTAAGCGAGCAAAATTGTCCAACTAAAGACCAATCCTTTTGACACAGAGGCCCAAACACCACATATAGAAACACACATATAGTCTATATTAGAAATTTCTCAGGAGGATCTTTATCGCGCATTTGTAGCTCATTTTGAATGAACCTGTAATTGGTTTAATCGGCTTTTTTGTGTTCACACACCGATCAATGAATTGTTGATTTATCCCCCCCCCCCTTCTACAACCGAACCGAAATCTTTATCCGGCAGACACCACATGATCGCAGAAACTTGGTTGTCCGGTTCGCTGATTGGTCTACGTAACTAAACCAATAAAATGGTTTGTTAGTGAAAGAGGATTCATAATTTAAAACGTAAAATAGAGGGAAATTATAACTCTAGGTTATATAGACTTCACAATGTTCAGAATGTGCAAGCCCATTTTACTTCATTTTTAAACATCTCCGAAATTACTTTAGATTATTAAACCTGATTTTGGTGGTTGAAAAACAATTGGTAGGAAACGCATATCAAACCCGGATTTCTTGGATTGCACCCCAATGTATTCCCCATTCCATTCCATTGACAATAAACTAGGACATAACGGAAAATGCTGAGCAAATAAGGTTAAGTACACTTACGTTTCGGAATTTTCCTGAATTTCTTTCTTCAGTCCAAATTAAGACTGGACCTGAAAGCCCAGAGCAAGACTATGCAGGCCAAATATGAATATTGCTGAATGAGAGAACCCTATAAGGTACCGCCACGTAGTGTGATGAAAGGAAAGTAAAAGCATGAAAATACAGGGAACATGCACTCGATAAGCAAACAAAAGAATATAAATAAAATGCAGAGTAAATGAACAACGTGCAGAGCCGAAAATGTAGGAGATAGTGAAATACATATTTAGGCGTATTCAAGCCATATTAAACCCATGAAAAATGAAATCGCTTCTTGTAATCTAGCAATAATTAACTATTGAAGATTTATTAATTTCTTTGCTCTTGAGACAATTTTGATTTTCTCTCAAAAGGTATATTAAGGCACGTTTAGTTTTAAAACTATACGATAGTCAGCTCTGTCAACGAATTTCATAAATGCTTCAACTATTGAACTTTTTAATAGGATCCTTAAAGGAAGAAAAAATTATTTTATGTATATGAATATACACCCCAGTCTCTCTGTCAGGAAATTAACCTGTCCTTAAATGTATGCCCATTCTACTGTCTCATTATTTACCTCATTATTTGGTAGCATTTGTATTGATAAATTTAAGGATAGGAGTAGTTAAAATATCTGAGTTAGACTCTATATATTGTCCTCCTTTTAAGTTTTGAAAATAAATATAAGTTATATTTTGGTAGTATAAAGTATACCGTTGGCATTCGTTTATCTGAATGTTCGCTATATTAAAGATAAACACCTGGTGACTGTTCTTTCCCAATTTGTTATTAATAACTTTTTTAACACTTTAAAACAAAGTTGAAAAGTGTTTATGACTTTGTTCATTCTGCTGTCTGTCTGTCTGTCTGTCTGTCTGTCCGTTAGCACGATAACTGCCGTAAAAATGACTTAATCAAAATGATATATTAGTATGTTGTTCAGACGGTCTGTAGGACCTATGGGAATATAAATTAATAATATCACCCAATTAGTTTTGGATTGAACCCGGGTTGAAAAAATGAAATACATTGAGCCCTAAGGGACCTAATTTTTCTAACATTTTTTAAGCGGATTTAAAATTCACAAATTGCTTCGAAAATTTTAGGTAATATTCAAATTGTTCCATAAAATATATAAAAAAAAATTCAGCGAAATATATTTAGTAGTTTTTTAAATAAAAATTAAAATAATAATTACACCTCTTATACGAAACGATCACGTGACCATGATATGAAACGATCACATGACCCACTTCAAAATGATATATGGCATCCATCTTGTTTCAAAATCGTGATTAAGTTCTTTTTAATTCATATTGAGTGTTGTATCCGTCCTAAAATTACTTTATTTTTGCTTAAATTATGTGCATCTACATACTGAAACAACGTAATGACAATATATTTGAGTTTTAGTGCTCATCTAAATTTGATTATTTCTACAACTAAGCCTATTTTTCACCTATGTAAAATGTAAACAGCAAAATATGTAGAATGAGTTGTATTAGAATTCCTGTATTTTTTTAACACAAAATAATTTAGTCCATGGAGTCTGCATGGCTGATATGAATGAAATATTAATTGATTTTATAAAGAGAAGGACGATTTTTTTCGATGAAGTTTTAAGCATAGAGTTTAATTATTTGCAGCTCCATGGTCTTAAATAAAATGTTTAAATAAAATAAATTATTATAGTATTGTGATGAATGAAATGAATGGGGGAAAGTTATGAATGAAATCCTGTTTTTATAGAGAGATCCAGGCGTGATATTTTTTGTATGACGTCATTTGAATTAATTTCAGTTGCTTTCGATGAAATTTTCAAATATAATAAATTATCGTAGTATTATGATAATTCTAAAACTATTACCGAGGAAAGTATAACATTTTAGAAATGTTTAAACCAGGCAATTTATATTTTTATGCCGTCATTTGAATGAAGTTCATTTTTTTCGATAAATGTTTAAGTTTTCAAATATAATAAATTAATGCAGTATTGTGATAAGTTTCAAAATATTATCGAGGAATGTATTGCATTTTAGACTTATTTAAATAAAAGTGCATTGAAGTTGGAAAGTGTTTCATAATCAATGCTTTAAGCATGATTGATCTTTCTTGTTACCCCTATTTTTGATAAAATTCTTCTCCTTATTACCTACTATAATCTCCGTAACATCTTGCTTTTTGAATCTCGTTTTATTAACACTTCACAACAAAGTTGAAAAGTGTTTATGACTTTGTTCATTCTGCCTGTCTGTCTGTCTGTCTGTCTATCCGTTAGCACCATAACTGCCGTAAAAATGGCTTCATCAAAATGAAATTTTAGTATGTTGTTCAGACGGTCTGTGGGACCTATGGGAATATAAATGGATAATATCACCCAATTAGGTTTGGATTGAACCCGGGTTGAAAAAAGGAAATACATTGAACCATATAAGACCTAATTTTTTAAACATATTTTAAGCCAATTTAAAATTTACAAATCGCTTCAAAAGTTTTAGGAAATATTAAAATTATCCCATAAAATATATAAAAAAAATTTCAGCAAAATATATTCAGTAGTTTTTAAAATAAAAATTAAAATAATAATTACACCTTTTATATGAAGCGATCACGTGACCCACTTCAAAATAAAATATAGCATCCATCTTGTCTCAAAATCGTGATTTATAAAGTTCATTTTAATTTATATTTAGTGTTGTATCCGTCATAAAACGGCTTTATTTTTGCTTCAATTCTGTGCATCTACATACTGACAAAAACGCAATTACAATATATTTGAGTTTAAATGATTATTCAACTTTGATTATTTCTACAACGAAGCCTACTTTTCACTTATGGAAAATGAAAACTGCAAAATATATAGAATGAGTTTTATAAGAATTGCTGCATTTCTTTAACGCAAAATTATTTAGCACATGGAGTCTGCAATATAGCTGATATGAATGAAATATTCATTCATTTTACAGGTAGAAGGACGATTTTTGCGATGAAGTTTTAAACATAGAGTTTAATTACTTGTACCTCCGTTGTCTTAAGTTCTTAAATAAAATAAATTTTTATTGTATTATGATGAATGAAATGAATGGAAAAATTGTTGATAAATGAAATCCTGTTTTTATAGAGAGAGCCAGGAGTGTTACTTTTTCTATGACGTCATTTGAATGAATGTCAGTTGTTTTCGATGAAGTTTTCAAACATAATAAATTTTTGCAGTATTATGATGATTTTAAAAATATTACCGAGGAATGCGTCGCATTTTAGAGATGTTTAAACCAGGCAATGTATATTTCAATGTCGTCCTTTGAATGAAGTTTATTTTTTCGATGAAGTTTTAAGTTTTCAAATATAATAAATTAATGTAGCATTGTAATAAATTTAAAAATATTACCGAGGAATGTATCGCATTTTAGAGATGTTTAAATAAAATTGCATTGAAGTTGGAAAGTGTTTCATAATCAATGCTTTATGCATGACTGATCTTTCTTGTTTATATTTATCGCCATTCTATTTATAATTTCGGTCCCGTTCAGACTTCCAGTTTCCCGTAGCGTCTTATTCTCGACTCTCTGTGTTGAACACTTGTAAAATTGTCTGGATATATAGTCCATATTTTCTGTGTTTTCAATAAGACATTTATTGGTTGTGTTTTATCACTATTAATGCTAAGGTAATCAGGACGATTGAGTCCTTTTCAGGATGTGACATTGTACACATAGAACGAAGGTTGGATGATATTACCTTCTAAAACATTAAAATATGCGTTTTAATGGGAAAAATACTTTGAATAGTGTCACTTTAAGGAAGAAAAATGTATCAATTTTCTTAATAATACATATATCTTCGCCAAATTATTTAAAAAATTATAATAAATAAAAGGATGTTTAAATAATTCTTTAAATTAGATTTTAAGCTGGTGTTGAATCGACATTTTGTTTCAGCTGCTCAAAAGTACCTTTTACGAAGCCATTTTTTGGTTTTTGACTTTGTTTTCATAGAAATATAAGCGAATTTCATGTTTTGTCCGGCAGGCATATAATTTTTTATTTTTATTCTCTCCTTTGGCGCTTTCGCTCCGCCTGAGTGAGGTAGGCGAGCGAATAGATAAGAACGTTGAATTTGCGCCATTGGATCAACCAATGATATGAGTTTTTGAAGAAGTATATTATCAAAAATTGCTGTTGCGACGAGCCTTTTTTCCCTGGATTTCTGGAAGCCTGAAGACCGCGCGGGTGTGTTCCTGGAATGCACTAAACAAACGATTTTTCTTTATGCCTAACAGCTTGGATTTCCTTTTATTCGGAAATGAATCGAAATCCTGTGGAGACATCCGGGACTAGATCTCTTGGATCCATTATTAAAATTCATTTTTCTATTCAAGGGGAGGTGAAATTATCGATAGAATCGAGCTGAATTCGTGTTCGTTACCCCTTTGCCGATCGATCCATGGTGGGTCAAGAGACATATAAAATTTACCGAGTTTTGGAAATGAATCGCCCGGTGTGAAAGCAAAAATACAGCGCGTTACCTGATGGCAATTAATATCAATCAGATGTACTGGAAGCGGAGGTAACATTTAAAATTATCTTCAGTAGTAAAGGAACTCAAATTCTACGTGTGAAGAAAATTGTCGTACAAGTTTATAATTATAGATTATTGTAGTAAATGTCATAAACATGAGATAATATCTAAATTGTATAAATATGGAAAATATAAAATTGTTCTTTGAGAATATTATCAGCTTGTGAATTGATTCTATAATTACGGCTCAAGAACCTGGTCTAGAATAAGTGATTATATATTATGTGTAATATTGAATACTATATATTTGGCCATAATTTTCATAATATTATTAATTTCTGAAAATAAAATCATGTTAATGAAGTCTATTATGTCGTCACTTCCCATTGCTTGCCAAATTTTGTATTCAATTTATTATGCAACTGCCCGACTTGCGTCTCGCAGGTTAGGAAATTTTATGCCTGGGTGTTTTGCTTTCTTGCGGAATTTCAACTTTGAGGAAATAAGTGTAAGATACATCTTAATCCCCTGTTCTTGGTAGTACAGCGTATCCTGCTTTGTCACAGGCTCCTCGTCATTACATAATTGCATTTGGTATCGGTCTTCGGCCCTTCTCCCCGTCCCTGTGACAATTTGGTGCCGTAAGGTGCCCTGTGTGTCAGTTGCATGGATAATTTTTTTTTGAACACTTTTCTCAAAATTTTCTTTTCATATCAAAATTAAGTATTTATTAATTTCTGTGAAAGAATTGCTTTGGGGAAGGGTGACAATTTAATATGATGAGACAGCTAATTAAATAATTACATGTATATCGATATAATTGAGAAGAATATATTTGATAAAAATTAAAACATAAAGTAGGTTGGTCGAAATTCTCATCTGGTTTTTTATAATCAAATTATGATGTCAGTGTATCATTTTATCTTGGTAGTGGTAATTTAAAGCTCTATCATATCTTGATTATTTTTGATATGTTTTGCACACATAAGTAAACGGCATACTTCAGAAGTAAAATTTTTAGAAATTGTTAAGAGAATTTCTGTGTTTCCAAAATCAACAAAATTTAGATCATATATATTTGATACTGTGGTTTATGCAGCTGTCTTTTTCAGTAAATTATATTGCATAATCTAAATGTTGAAATAGTGTTTTAGTGCTGAATAAATTTGATATTGAATAATTAGCATCTCTCACAAATATCGTGCCACTTCACAAATAGATTGGACACCTTACAAATACAAATATCATATTGATATTAATGTTGCCAGAGTCTATGTACAGTATTATAATCTTGTTTGATACAACCTTATTTAAAAACTGATGTTCCTGTCAGACAAAAATCATATCGTGTTCCACATCATTTACAGAAGGGATTGTCAAATCAGATTACTGAACTCTTAGATACAAAAATTATCCAACCTAGTGTTTCTTCATATAATACTCCAGTCCTGTCTGTACGAAAACCAAATGGATCCTATCGTTTAGTAGCGGATTTTAGGAAGCTCAATGCTCTTACTATTGCTGAAAATTTTGCAATCCCTAGCATCAATGAATTTATTGACAAATTATCAGGTTCTATTTATTTTAGTACTTTAGATTTAACGCCAGGTTTTTATCAGCTGTGTTTACATCCTGATGACTGGGAAAAACTGCTTTTTCGACCTGTGATGGTCACTTTGAATGGACCAGAACTCCTTTGGGCAGAAAAATGCTCCTGCTTTATTTCAAAGATTAATGCCCCTGGTTTTAGCGGGTCTTTCAGGCATATATATAGATGATATAATTGTCTCTTTTCGCTCATTTGAAGAACATTTGAAAAAACTAGAGGATATTTTCATTCGCTTAAACAAACATGGTTTAAAGCTAAAGTCTTCCAAGTGTCATTTGTTCAGAAAAACAATTAAATACCTTGGATTTTTAGTTCGGAAGGTAAAGTACAACCTGATCCTCATAATATTGAGGTAGTTCAAAAATTAAAAATATAAAATTCAGTGAAAAATGTGCACCAATTTCTTGGTTTGACTGGTTTTTACAGAAAGTTCATTCCTAATTATACTGAAATCAAGCTACCATTTGCTGATATTTTGAAAACTAAAGATAAAGACAAAAAGAGGAAATTAATTTGGACTAAGGATGCACAAAAAGCTTTTGAAGTGCTAAAGGATAAACTTTTAACAAAACCTATTCTTGCACTTCCTGATTTTAAGAAACCATTCGTGTTGCCCACTGATGCATAAAATTAGTCCTTAGGTGCTTATCTGTCACAAATGGATGACAAATGTCGTTACCATCCAATATCTTATGCCAGTAGAAAATTAAATAATGCTGAATACAAATATAGTGCAGTCGAGCGTGAAGCTCTTGCTGTGGTTTGGTCTACAAACTATTTTAAGAATTATTTAAATGGTAGACATTTATTGTGACCAACAATCCTTGCCTTTCATATTTAAATTAAAAGATTCCACTTCTAGATTAGCTAGATGGATTGCATAACTATTTCAGTTTGATTACAAAATTATTCACAAGCCAGGATAAATGAATTGAGTAGCTGATTATTTGTCAAGAAATGTCGCAAATACTGTGAACATTGTTCCAGAAAGATTTGTGTCTAGATTCAAAGTTGTAAACAATAAAGAAACAAGAAAGATCAATCATGCATAAGCATTGATTATGAAACACTTTCCAACTGAAATGTAATTTCATTTAAAAATTTCTAAAATGTGATTCATTCAGTTGTAATATCTTTTACATTATCACAGTACTACAGTAATTTATTATACTTAAATATTTAAAACTGTATCGAAATATAAATCATCTGATTCTTTATGCAAAATCAATGAATATTTCATTCATATAACTTGTATTCCAGACTCCAGAGCTAAATAATTTTGTGTGAAAAAAATTCAGCAATTCTTATGTAATTCATCTTACAATCGCTGGAGATATTTGCATTCTGCATATGTTAAAATTAGGCTTCCTTGAAGAAATAATAAAAGTTTAGGGATCATTTAAAATCACAACTATTGTAATTGCATAGGCACGGAATTTAGATACACAGATAATACACAGATAATATATATGTGTATGTGTATGTACTCAAAGTATTGGAATCGTGCCGAAGATCGGAACTCGAATTTTCAAAGGATCTACACGTTTTGGGACTTCTAGAACACGAAAAAACTACTTTTAGGAAGACGTCTGTGTGTGTAAGGGTGTATCTGTGTATGTTTCTGTGTGTCTGTGTGGATATTACATCCACTCTAATTGAAAAACTAATGGACCGAATTTCATACAATTTGGTAGGTATGTTTTTTGTGGGAAATCCTGATGTTCATTAGATTATAGTACGATTCGTAATAAAAGAATCTGCCTTCTTTGCGAAATGGCCGCAGAAATTGCCTTTATCCACTCTAGCTAAAAACTAATGAACCAAATTTAACAAAATTTGGAGTATAATATTTCAATAACCTACAAGTGATTTATATACCAAATTTAACAAAATTTTGTATATAAATCATTTGTAGGTTATTCTACTACGATTCGGGAAAAAGGAACGGGCTATTTTTGCGAAATGGCCAGCAAAAATCGTTATATATAAAAATAAAAGACTACGTGTGCTCAATTATATCAATTAAATTCCTATTTTATATGTGATTTTTGACAACAAAAAGAATAAGACTAACCCCATTACTCTTGGACTAGCCGTTCTTGAGATATTCTAGTTTTTTCGCGTTTTCGCTACGCCACCTTTGACAATAAGTCCAGCTATCAAATGAGAACCAAATTTAAGTTTAACGTGTAAATTCAATGTCATTTAAAATACTTATGTTGTGCAGATAAACTCAAATTATCATTGAATAAATAAAGAGAACGAATATGAGTCTGCAGAGAAAGACATGTGCTGTCCACATCAGAATTTTTAACAATATTACACCAATGATTTATAGAAGTGAACGGGGATTATTTTCAGGCCATTTCGAAAAAAATGTATGATCTATATTTAAAGATCCATCAAATTTTTGTCGAATAAAATGTTCAACAAATTTAAGCTGTGTACCAAATTTTAACTCTCTAGGACGTAGGAAAGTGCATTTAAAATGCCATCAATTAAATTTATCATGAAGAGTTATATAAAATTTTAAAAAAATGAAAAATTGTTATCTACCAAATTTATTTTAAAATATGAAGCCACTCCCATATGCAAAACGTTTAAACAAATGGAGAGATATTTATTATATAATATCTCTCTCTTTTCTTTCTGGAAGATATCCCAAAGTCAGAATTTAATTGAATTTGTTTTTTTCCCTATATTAAATAATTTTTTTAATTAAAAAACTACTTAACATATTTTACTGAATTTTGTTTTATATATTCTATGGGATAATGTGAATATTTCCTAAAAATTTCGAAGCAATTCGTGAATTTTAAATTTACTTAAAAAATGTTTGAAAAATTAGGTCCCATAGGGTTCAATGTATTTCATTTTTTCAACCCGGGTTCAATAAAAAACTAATTGGGTGATATTATTTATTTATATTCCCATAGGTCCTACAGACCGTCTGAACAACATACTAAAATTTCATTTTGATAAACTCATTTTTACGGCAGTTATCGTGCTAACGGACAGACAGACAGACAGACAGACAGACAGACAGACAGACAGACAGACAGAATGAACAAAGTCATAAACACTTTTCAACTTTGTTGTAAAGTGTTAAAAATAATTCTACTAATGCAAATACAAATAACTCTATTATCAATAATTCAAATACTAATGCTGAAAACGTATGTCATAATTCTATTACTGAAATTAATGTTGTGGATAATAATAATAATAATACAAATGAGAATAACAACAGTATGTAAAGTATTGAAATGGAACAATCTTCAACTAATGCAACTTTACTTACAAGAATTAAAAATGCACAAATGTCAGACTCTAAATGCAATAAAATAAAGGATTTTATGGAAAATAATATTAAACCTTATCCACACAGCTTAATATTTTTGATGAAGGATGAGATGCTATGGTACACTCGTAAAAATCCAAAAGTTTGACATCAATTCCAAGAGAGGATTGTTGTACCACAAGAATTGGTTTCTGAGGTGTTGTGGCTTCACCATGATTGCCATACATTTGCTCATTGTGGTTTTGGAAGAACTTTTGCTTCCATAAGTAGAAAATTTTATTGGCAAGGAATGTATACACAAACAAACAATTATGTGTCATCTTGTGAAATTCGTGTTATGAACAGAGGATATTAAAATAATAAGGCTCCAATTCAAAGATTTACAAAATCAAATTACCCTTTTCAGCGAATTGCGATTGATTGTATTGGGCCTTTGCCAGTTTCAAATTCGGGAAAAATATTTATACTTGTAATTACAGACTATTTTACTCGCTGGCCTGAAGCTTATCATCTTGCTTCTATTAAAACAGAAGACATTCTTGAATGCTTGGAGAAATTTATAGCTCAACATGGAATACCTCAACATATTGTAACGGACCGTGTCCCAATTTTATATTAAAAACAGCTCAAAGTTTCTATAGGAAACTGGGTATTACTAAGTGTACCACCACGCCATTTCACCCTTAAAGTGACGACTGTGTAGAAAGATTAAGTACAACTATTTAGTGTTCTTTAAAGAACAATGCGTTTAATTAACAAGGTAACTGGGCAGGTTATTACATTTTGCACTACTTGCACATAGAATGCGGCGCATGCTTCTAGAGGTGAGTCGCCTGCTTATTCAGTTTATGGAAGAGATCTTACAGTCCCAAATACTTTAATTACAGAATTTAAAACACCTACATACAACTCTGTTTATAACTATGGAGAAGATCTGAAATATTGATTAAAGAAGATGTATGACATGGTAAAAATTAATCTTGAAAAAGCTGAAGATTCTCAAATTCAACATCAGCATAAAAAAGCAAAGCAACCCAATATTAAAGTTGGAGACTTAGTATAATTATACACTCCTTATTTACCGCAAGGTCAGTCTGAGAAGTTGAGCTCTTTTAATAAAAGGCCATTTAAAGTAATAAAGAAAACATCTCCAGTGAATTTTTATATCCAGCATGTCATGAATCCTATAAATGAACAACTAGTCCATGTAAATCGCGTTACACTATTACCGCCTAGAAGACAAGAACTTAGCACTTTTGTTCAACAAAAACCTACAAATGGTAAATCTCCGTCAGCACATAGTTCTACATCTACACCTAGTGTTCCTGCTATAAATAAATCTGCTGCCCCAGGTCCTTCTTGCCTTACAAAATCATCTAAAAAAACACCAAAATGGAAAACTGTAGAGATATTTGATCTTCCTCCGTCAAATAACTCGTCTATGCCTAAATGTCAACAGATAATGCCATTTGCTCATGGTTTCTATGAAGTAAGAGCATCTACTTCGGGTTTCAATCAAGTGAGACCTGTTAATAGAAATCATTTACCTACTTCGAAATTTAATACTCGTACACATTCCAATGGTGAAAGAGGTAGAATTATTTACAATAGAAATTATTCTCCACAACAAAATCAAAATTATTATTATGCTAACAGAGCCACTAGAACACTATATGATCTTAGAACATATTAAATTAATTTCAAGTGAAGATAACACACAAAAATAAAAAGTAACACATAAATCTTACAAGTTTACACAAAACTTTCATCCTATGTAAGTAATAATTCTTCTGTCATATTTATTCATTTATATATATCTTATATTGCTTTGTTTATGCTCTCTTCATAATTATTTAATTATTTTACTTGATATAAATATTAAAAATTTATGATAAAAAATATTTTGTGAATCTGTTTAAAAATCTTGCATATACATATGATTAATCCTATTTCATTAATTCAAATATTTAATTATGTCAAGTTAATAAGAAAGAAAAAAAATTTAATGCTGCGTTACTGTTGCTTCGTTCAAAGAAATGGTATAATTAATTTTGAAAAATCTCTCTGCTAATTTCAGAACTCTAGAACTTTTATTTTGAGAGAATTTATTTTGTAGTATCTGATGAAATTTGGTAAATGAAATTGTAGAAAAACAATGAAATATTATGATTTAAAAAGAATAATTTTGAAATATTTACTTTGCATATGTTAAATGAGAATGGTTAAAAATTTATAAAATTAAATATATATATTGAAATGATTGTTATTTACAGTAAAAATATGTATTTAAATTAAAAGTTTGGTAAAATGGTTCCAAGTTGAAAATATTTAAAACAATGAATGAAAATTTTGAAAAAAAAGTAAAATGAAAATAATTTCAATTAAGAATTTTTTGAAAAATTCAAATAATTGTTATTGATTTGATTGATGGTATCTTAATGAATGATAAGAATTTAATCTAATTTCAGTTCATAAATATTTAATATCTAGTTAATATGAACTTTTTGAATGTTTTATAACAAATATTGAATTAAATTCATATGACAAATACAGAATAAGCTCACTTTTGGTGACTATATACAGAATTATGTCCTCGAGTCTGAGAGAGATGAATTTTTGATTTGAAATTTATTTACAATATTTTTATTTTTACTTGAGTTCCTGTATACACTTATTCTATTTTGACAAATAGTTTCCTCTGTACACAAATTTAATTAGTCATTGTTAGGTCAACAAGTCTAATGCGGCATTTTTTTCAACTTTTGGGATCCTATTTTGTGTACACAAACAGTTACAATTTTCATGTGACTTAAAGAAGTTGCTAATGCCAACAAATAATTGTCCAGTCTACATGGCCGCGGTTACATCTGGAATTGACTACTGTTTTTCTTCATTCAAAGAACAGATAAGAAGCCGAACGTGTGGGAAAATTTGAGTTCAGCTGAAGAAGAGAAAAGAGCTGCGGACAGCTCACTGTGTGAAACTGTTCAAATTTAATTACAACTGGTGTTTTATTTGGAGGCGTGATTCTGTGATGGATTTCGTCCGTTTGGACCCTGCGCGCGGGAAATTTTTTTCTTTTTATACTCCTTTTCATATTGGCAAGCCGATTCGAGCCCCGTTGTCATTGTTGCTTTGGATAGGCCATTTAAATACTTACATAACTGACTCTGGAATATCTCTCTCTCTCTCAGTACTCAATTTTTGTAAATATCGTTGTATGATATAAATGAAATTATATCATTAGAAAACAAATTGAAAGTTTTGAATTTGAGTATACTTTAAAAAATTGAAACTATTGAACTGTTTTGAGTCAAAGTAGACTCACTGTTTATTTTGAAACCTCACCATGAAATCAGAATTTAAATTCATACAATATACTTTATTATTTACAATATCTATATAATTTTTCATTTTTCTTGTCGTTAATTCTGAATTCACTTAGTATATTGAAAGTGAATAATTTTTACATAAGAATTTAATTTTCGATGACAAAATTTTGTGTGTATAATTATAATTTCACTGCAAACTCATATTATTTACAATATCATTTAATTACTTGTAATGAACATATTTGAAAATTTCGTTAAGCAGAGCATGACATTATCATAATATCATACATGTTTGGATGTGTTAAATGTTTGTACAGGTGCACTCATCAATTTATCTGTAGTCATCAATTTATCTGTACTCATCAGTTTATTTCATTATGTGTACTCATCAATTTATTTCAACTGTGTTTATCATTATGTTAAGTGTATTATATATAATTTTTGGTTTTGTAAAGGATCCTTTCAGATGTTTGGACATCTTTGTCGCCCCCTTTTGGCCTTTTTTGGACTTTAGCCTGTGTGTGATGAGTGTACCGCCTGTGAATTCGGATCTCCAGGGGGGGGGGGGGGGGGGTTGGGTGACACCGGAGCACACTACTTCTCTTCTAAATTGCACTAAATTTCAGATACCTATGACCATGGCGCTTGGTTATTTGCTTTTCTCTTAAAGGTTCCTAGTATATCATTGTGCATATATTTGTATTGTATCTGTGTGAGAGAAAAATTTTCTCTTTGTGTTCGAAAAATTTTTCCTTTGTTTTAGCGACTCAAAAGTTCCTTTTCCGAAGCCATTTTTCGGTTTTTGACATTGTTTCCATAGGAATATAAACGAATTTCATGTTTTGTCCGGCGAGCATATGATTTTTTATTTGTATTCTTCCTTTGGCGATTTCTTTCCGTCTGAGTGACGTAGAGGAGAACGTTGAATTTGTGCCTTTGGATCAGCCAATGAGATGAGTTTTTGAAGAAGTATATTATCAAAAGTTACTCTTGCGACGAGGCTTTTTTCCCTGGATTTCTGGAAGCCTGAACACCACGCGGGTGTGCACCTGGAATGCACTAAACAAAGGATTTTGCTTCATGCCTAACATCTTGGATTTCCTTTGATTCGGAAATGCATCGAAATCCTGTGGAGACATCCGGGACTAGATCTCTTGGATCCATTATTAAAATTCCTTCTTCTATTCTAGGGGAGGTGAAATTATCGACGAAATCGAGCTGAATTCGTGTTCGTTACTCCTTTTCCGATAGATCCATGGTGGGTCAAGAGACATATAACATTTACCGAGTTTCGGCAATGAATCGCCCGGTGTGAAAGCAAAAATACAGCGCGTTACCTGATGGAAATTAATATCAATTAGATGTACTGGAAGCGGAGGTAACATTTAAAATTCACTTGAGTAGTAAAGGAACTAAAATTCTAGGTGTGAAGGTCGTATAAGATTATAATTAAAGATTTTTGTAGTAAATGTCATAAGCATGAGATAATATCTAATTTGTATAGATATGGAAAATAGAAAATTGTTCTTTGTGAATATTATCAGCGTGTGAATTGATTCTATAATTACGGCTCAAGAACTTGGTCTGGAATAAGTGTTTATATATTATGTGTAATATTGAATACTATATATTTGGCCATAATTTTCATAATATTATTAATTTCTGAAAATAAAATCATGTTAATGAAGTCTATTATGTCGTCACTTCCCATTGCTTGCCAAATTTTGTATTCAATTTATTATGCAACTGCCCGACTTGCGTCTCGCAGGTTAGGAAATTTTATGCCTGGGTGTTTTGCTTTCTTGCGGAATTTCAACTTTGAGGAAATAAGTGTAAGATACATCTTAATCCCCTGTTCTTGGTAGTACAGCGTATCCTGCTTTGTCACAGGCTCCTCGTCATTACATAATTGCATTTGGTATCGGTCTTCGGCCCTTCTCCCCGTCCCTGTGACACCGGGGAGCCTCAGCTTTTTAGCTTCAATGTACGCTACGCCACTGATATACACTCCAAGACAAAAAATAATCGGCGCAGCAAGAAAGCATTATTTAAAAGGGACAAAATTTGGTAGGTGTGATGTGGATGTATCGAAAAAGAAGTGATTAGAATTTCAGAATAATTGGATGATTTATTGCACTGAAAGATCTACACAAATTGACCACATCAATATGGTGTTGGTCCACCTCTGGCCTTGATACAAGTTGTTACCCGACGTGACATTGATGAATAAAGTTGCCAGATGGTGTTATGAGGGATGTCGTTCCAAATGGCCTCCAATTGACGAGTTAATTCATCTACATTCTGGGATGGTTGCATGCGACGCCCCATCTCAGCCCAAATGTGCTCAATAAGTGAGAGATCTGGGGATCTGGCTGGCCAAGGAAGTGTATCGTAAGCATGCAGACAATCAATAGAGATGCGTGCCGTGTGTAGCCTGGCATTATCTTGCTTAAAAGTTAGCCTGGTGTGTCGCGAAAGGAATGGCAATACAACGGGTCGTAGAATATCGGCAACGTACCGTTGTGCTGTGATAGTGCCACGGTGGACTATCAAAGGGGTACGACTATCAAATGAAATGGCATCTCAGACCATAACTCCCTGTTGTCGGATCGTGTGGCGTGTTATAGTAAGAGCAGGATCCTGACGATGTACCGGCTGTTTCTAGACAAGTCGTTCCCAATCCGAACTATTCCACGTTAATCGGTCCCTGCACCGTTGCAATCGCTGTTGACGGTATACACTGGTCAGTGATAGGCGGCGTAGTGGGCGGCGCGAATATAGATTCCGCTCCCGTAGTCTTCTATGAATGATCCGGATGGTCACTTCCATGTTTGTCGCACGTTGAATGGTTGATAATGACGAATCTCGTGCTGTCACAGCTGCTCTGACTATCGCTCTATCTTCCCTTTCAGTCGTTACTCTAGGCCGTCTGCTGCCCGCTTACCGCTGAAATCTGCTATTCTAGATCCATTCCTGCCAACATCGTCTAATTTCTGTATCGCTCCTACCCAAATTCCAAGCGATTCGTGCGTATGCCCATTCAACCTCATGCAGTCCGACCGCAGGTCCTCTTTCAAACTCCTTCATATGCACCTAGTGGCCGCGATTTCGCCGACGAGGCATTGTTATAATCAAGGTACGTAAACGCAATCGAACTCCACTGCACGTTGTATTCCTGAAATCGAGGTTCGCTCCTTATATACACCACCATGGTACTCAGTTTCAATGCGCTGTAGTTCCGACTATTCATTCATTGGCTGCGAATTTTTGATCATGTGCATATTCGGTCGAAAGGTGTTTGCATATGGAGTTTCATCACTATCGGATTATTTTGCGGGATACGTCGATTTTTTGTTATAAAGTTGTATACAGACGGATCTTCGGATGAGACCATTCTAAAGGGATGGAGTTGAAATACAACTCACCAAGTAGCACAATCAAACAACAGAAAATCGGTGAGCGTAACATTGCGTCCAATTTCACGTGCGAAATTTAGGCAATACAGGTGGCTTTTAACCTATACGCTTCACTAACAGAGACTTATAACGCTAACGGAGTAGTGACCTTTTGTGACTCTGTGACTCTAGCCAACCTTCAGACAATACAACAGGGTAGAGCATGACTGACATCGAATATTTATTGCTTTCTGGATAGAATCATCCAAATGACTCTGTATTCTGCAATGGATGCTGGCACATGTCAACATAGAGGGAAATGAGATTGCTGGCGATTTGGCAAAAGAAGCCAGGGATCTCAACAACGGCACTTTAAATCTCGCAACCCTAGATGATTCAAATAAAGTGGGAGATACAAAATTGTAGAAAAGCCGATCAAAAAGGAGAACCAGGTCTGTGAAATAAATGGTAACAGAACAAAATCACCAAAACAATTACTGGACTGAGAACTTAACATATAATAATAAGAGCAATTAAGACAACCAGGGATGACACAAGTTTTTATCGACTCTGTGGAAATTGCCCAGAGACTGAATTTACACCAGAACACATCTTTTCATGCCCAGCTATTTTGGCTGCCATGCAGAACGTGGATGAATTTCCACGGGAATAATTCAATTGTGAACAAGACACCAACCAACCAACCAACCATTGGTTGTTTGGAATTTTTATGATCTATAATTATGTATGTATATACTGTGTAATTTAACTGTTTTCATTGGAATCGAATTTTCCGACGATCCGTATGCAAATCTTGTTTAACGGTAGCCGGCTGTATATAAGTGCTCATGTTCATCACATCTTAAACAATTTATATTGCCATTGATGAAGGACGTAGTGACGTCCAAAAGCGCTGCGGATTTGTAATTTAATGTACATCATTGATGTGTTGATATTAAAGACATTTTTCACCAAACAACTTGGTTGTCTTTGATATATCTTTTTAAGTTTTAGAATGCACGTTCATTACTAATTTTCTTCTGTTTTAAATATGCTTTTGTAAAGTGAATTATTTGATTATATCTTATTGCTTCAGTTATATGGTAGTTTAACAAAGAACTATATTCTGAATATTCTGAACCATATTCTGAGATAAACCATAAAAAACCATATTCTAAATATTCCATATTCTGAACCATATTCTTAAGTACAAGTCAATGAATATGTAATATTTTGTCCTAAAGTACAACTTATCAATTTAACGATTTGGAATAACCAATGACGGCAAGAAAACAATCTAGCGCGGGGCTGATCTTGTCAGCTACAAATATTTTATATTTACCTACTGATTTATTCTATCATCGCGAAAGTTTTGCGCTCCGCAGAAAGTCTTTGGTAAATTTTGTTGCTATATATTTTCTCTAGGCTGGAAAAAATCACTACATAAAGCTATTTATCTCCTCGAAAGGGAGATAATTCATCACATACAAACATTTCCTAGTGGCAGGAATAATTTATTAACTACAGACGATTTCTATAGCGACCTACATGTTACAAACAGATGTTTTCTGTAACACAAGTTTTTGGTAAAATTCAGCCAAGCTTTTCCAGTTGTTATCTTTTGCATTTCACTTGAATGTTTGTTCATCTGCAGGATAGCTGTTATGCACATAGAAAGACGTATGGGCCATTTGACAGACAGTTAACAACAAAAATATTGTTTTTCTCTGATATACAAAATATTCAGGCATAGTGAATGCATACCTGGAAGATTTTCAAGCCTAACAGCCCATAGGGTGCCAAAGTCAAGTGAGAAATTCAAACGTGTGGCATGACTGGGTACAACTTAGGGAATTCGTAAGTTTAAAACACTGTTGCAAAGGATAGGGGAAACTTGAGCAAAGCGTGTAAGCGCAAATAACACAATAATGCAACCTACAGATATTTCGGCGGTATGCTGGATCCTCTTCGTGAGTACAAGAGAACCAACAAAATCCTAAGTCCGAAAGAAGAATGGGCGCAAAGAGAAGACATTTCTTCTTCTATTTGCGCCCATTTCTCTTTTAGAGTTTGGGTTTGTTCGTTCTCTTACGAAGGGGATCTAGCATTTACTTGAAACAACGGTATGGTGCATTATTGCGTTATGTGCCCAATCTATCTACTTACTCTTTGGTGAAATATGGGTGCACAAGCACGAGATATTTTATTTTATTTTAAAAAAAGTTAAATTGACTCGGGGAGTCTAAATATGTTCAATGATTGGTGAGGTTTGAACATAATAGATTGAAATATACGTATTCAAGTACGCATTTATGTTCCCGTAGGCAGGTTAATAGATGTACTTGAATGTAAAATCTCGTCAGATATATTGTGTAAGTTTAATTTATATACGGCAAAGCGACTTTAGTAAAATAAATAGATATTTTAGGGTGAAGTCTACAGTGGGCGTTTCCAGATGAAATCGGATAGATAAATAAAAAGTGTTAGCTAACTATAAAAAGTTAGAGAGTAATTTGTAGGGTTTTGAAAGCCTGTAAACGAATCAAATGAGCCTGAAAAATTCGAATAAATTTATTGAACTGTATTGGAGTTTTATTTTACATATAGAGCATGGGCACGTGACATCAAACGGACAATTTTACTCTTACGTTTCCAAAACAAAATTTTGGTTTGCTTAGCAGATTTTCAAATTTTCATTATTTCTGCATTAAAAACAATTGCTTTGGAAACTTACAGTTGTTTGATAGATATTTTTAATTAAGTGGAAAATAGAATGTCACTTTAATAAAAATATATACACGAGTTTTCTTTAAGAAAGATCGTTACATATCTTTTCCTTTTCCCTCGCATATACACATGGCAGAATTTGCTAGTAAATGTATACATCTTTAGAAGTTGTATCCATACGCATGTCTGAGCGCACAGACTCTTTTTACACTAAAAAACATGATTTTATAGCTTATTTTATCTTTTTTTTATGAAGAAAAAGGTCTCGATCCATTTAAATACTAAAAACACGATTTTTATAGCTAAAAAAGGTATGTATATATACCTTTTTTACATTAAGACCAAATTTTAATAGTGAATTACTGAACTTTTTTAGTTAAAAAGCTAGACATATAAAATAAATGCGTGAAAAAAGAGGACCTCCAAATGAATGGAAGTCCTCTAATATATGAACCTTTAAACAGTGAACTTTTTTTAGTTAAAAAGCTAGACATATTAAAAGTATGCAGTGAATTATTTAAAATAAATGAGTGAAAAAAGAGGACCTGAATGGAAACCCTCTGTTTTTAAAGGGTGGGGTTGAGACCCCCCCCCATATATTTAATAGATGAAATTCAAAATTTTTAACTAAATCTAAACATTTTTTATAAAATTAAAAAGAATTATAAAAATATAAATGAAATCATTATGAATTACAAAACATATGTTTAATAAAAAAGATATGATAATTTTATAGTGGGGGGTGACGCACCCCCCACTGAATTATAGAGAAAAAATGAGTAAGCTTTCTCTAATTCATATACGTATTTATCATCAAGCATACCCGAATACTTAAATATATATCTTCCTTTATTGATTTTATATATTGATTCATCAGAAAGTTTTCCTTGTTTATTCGCAAGACAATACTCTTTTACTTCACCTTCTACATCTAACTTTACGATTACTGAATCTCCATATTTAGTATTAATTTTTCTCAATGATATCAGATCATATTCCCCAGGATATAAATCATTTAATTTAAACGTTTTGGGATAACCTCTCAGTCTATTGAACTCTTCCATTTATTAGTAAACATTTTTATAAATATAAATCCACCCTGCTTAATCATAATAGAATAAGTTATTTGAAATAACATATAAAACTCCTAATCCTTTGAAAACTTTCTGATAATAGTTTTTTAGTATGATCATATTTATCATACAATTCTTTACTAAGATAAGTCAAATAGTCTTTAGAATTTGTAAAATTTAAAGCTCCACCTAAGCACTCATCCATTTATATAGAATTAACATTTTTATAATGTCCTAAAGCTCTAGTATTCATACCATCTTCTAATATAAATCTTTTATTATCTTTTGATCATAAAGCTATCTTGTTCACTTGAATTGAATACAATTCATGTTTCTTACTTCTAATTAAATTCTGTGTTCTATATTGATCTTTTTTATTTAATAAACAGTCTTTATAATCTTCAAATGATATTCTGTTTTTAACGGTACTAGTCTTAGTTCCTTTCGACTTCTTAGTCTCAAATTTTTTATGGTTTTCTATATCTTCATTAATATTATATTCTTCTACACTCTGTTTTTCTAATCTTATTGAATACATTTTACTTCTTAAACCTACAAATTCTTTCATAATCACACCGCTATTTTCATCTTTCATTTTACCTAATACTTTTTTATTACATCTAGGTATATTATATGGATTATTTACTTGATAATCAGATGTATCGAAATAATCAATCATTGACTTCATATCTACATAAAAGTCATCTGTTTTAATATCATATATAAAACTATATGTATCCATATATAATAACTTAATATTGTCCTTATATCACCGTTTCATAACATTACAATGAAAATCATACATTAAATGTTTAGATAAATCTAATATACTCATTCCAACATAAATCGGTTTATTAAAATATAGTTTTTTTTTATGTGAACAGCTACCAAATTTTCATCAAAAATAGTTCTACATTTGAAATTGAGTTTAGAAATTAAATTTTTAACTTGATCATAATTACAACATAATCTTACATCGATTCGTTTTCTTATACTTTCCATAGTTTTTCCAAATACTGAATTATTCATCAATTTATAAAAATCTTTCTCAAAATCATTACCAGCTTTTTTTCTCAATTCAGTGATTAAATCTATATATTTTTTCAACCAATTCGATTGTTTAAGCTGTAATACTCTATGTACTCTTGCAACCTTTAAACCCATTTTCAAATATTGTTTTAAACTTCTATAATGAACTACATATTTCTCTTTATCGTATAAAGTTGTTAATAACTTACCTTGTTTCGAATTTTCAGGAATTCTATTTTCAGGACATAATGGCAAATCTGAATGTTAATCATGTAACACTTTTGGCTATCTTAAACTAATTTCAAATATATATCCATTCTCTGAATCATCTTTTATTTTATGGTTATATACTTCACGTTTAACATAATTTATTTCATCACCATTACACCATTTAAATTCTCCATATGGTAATTATTAGCATCTAAATTATTAGCATCTAAATACATTAAATAATTGGATTTTTTACTATTATCATAATTTTTCATATATTTATTATTTGCTTTTCCATATCTATTACAGCATTGTGAAACACCTCCTCTTAAACCCTTTTCTATCATGAGAATCATATCATAATTATTTAATAAATCTAATTTAACATTTGTTATTTTTAACTTTGCATCCCAAGATAAACCAGGAGCAGTAAAATACCAATCTGGATCTAATTTATAAGTTTTTAAACAAACATCTCTAAAATTTTCAAATACATCTGTTAAAATTAATACATATGTTTTGACATATAAATCTGTATATTCACCTAAATTTTTTATATTAAATTCTTTCCAAACACGTTGAGCATGTTTATATTCTTCATCAGTTATATTACATTCATTCAATTTATTATAAAATTTATCTTTTGATGGTAATTCTGTTTCTTTGTATTTATCTCTAGAATCCATATAATCATAGGGATATACACCTTTTCTTGTAATGAGATCTAATTTATCATCAGGAAAATGTAATGATGTCTCTCTAAATTTTGATTTTAAGTATTTAATATATTTCATTTTCCGTATTTTTGGAGGACATCTATTTATTTCATTCTCTGGTCTCAAGTTTTATGATAAATTATCTAAACTGCAAGACATAAATTTAAATGAATCAATAAATCTCAATTTCATGCCTCCTATTTTTTTGCTGAAAGATATATATTTTTCTTCAGGATTAGGTATAGCATTCATTTTTGATTTATCAAATCTAAGTCCTTTTATAAACAAATGAGAATCATAACCTGTTAAATTATGGATTTTTACTGGAATAAATTTTGGAATATGATAATTTAAATTACAAACATTATGAGCAGAACCCCTATATTTTCCAGTTATATGACAATGATCAATTACTTTTTCATCCTAAGATTTGTTTTTCACATATATGACAAATATTAGTTCTTTTATAATGATTTTCATCGACCTCTATCATTGATTTGATACTTTCATATTTTTTAGTTTTTTCTTCTATAAATTTTTCAATTTTAAGAGCATCCTCTTTTAACATAGGTACAAACTTTTTGATTGTGTCAGGTCCTCTATAAACAACAGGAGGTTTAAAGTATTCATTTTCCTATTTGATATAATAACAAAATGCATCAGCTACATGTTTTTGATATTTCACAGTATATGACTTAGTTTGATCTTGCTCACATGTATCAATTTTTGGTAAGAGAGATTCAAAATCAGCATATATAGTATATAGTACTCTCATTTTTCTTTCATGATTTTTAAATTGAATAACTTCATCTTTTTTAGGCATATTAATTGTGACAGCTTCTTTCTCTTTACAGTATTCCTAATGTATCTTTAATCTTTCCTCAGAATAAAAACGATTTAAACATCTATCACATAAAAATATTCGATGTTTAGTAATTTGTGATCTGATCAAACTATTCATATTTTTAATCCAACAATAATGATCATTTTTTCATCTTTCATATAAAACAAGTTTACATGTTTTTCTAATTTATTGTTAGTTATTCAAAGTTGATAAATTGAACCATCATAACTATCAACATTTACAGATATATTATTTAGTTTTTCAAATTTCTTAATATTGTCTAATGAAGCAGGAAAATCAATTCCTTTAAAATTTAATTCATCTTTATATTGTTCATATTTTGACACTCTTTGAGGATCATTTTTTGCAGGATGAATTGCTGATAATATAGACCACATAAAACATTTATTATCTTTATTTTTTACATTTATTATAGCTTGTTTAGATTTAATGGTTTCAGGTAAATCAATATAACTTGATCCTCTCAAGGGTTGATACTTATTTATTCTCAATTCCAAAAATTTAATTTCTTCAAGACTCCAACCAGATCCTTTTGTCATGTCGCAATTCTGCGCCATGAGCCTTTTTGTATTTTCTGCGAGAGAAACATCCTTCTCTCCGTTCGTGCCTGTGCAGTGTTTTTACTAACACTTGTTTCCATTGAAATTGCATTAAAAAGCGCATTTCGTCGAGAAATCGTTGGATTGTCTGGACTTAGTGTCTGGCCGTGGAGCGTGACGTTTTGGCTGAGTAGTTGCTAGGAGAGCGCGCCGTCCAATCAGGAAGAGGCGCATTTTTTGCGAAGGAGAACTTTGCGTGGGCTCAGAGGACCCATGCTCTCGGGCTTCGTGCTGGAAGACTTGGACTGAAAGGTCGCATCGGAAGTTTTGTCTAAATCAGACAAAGGCTTTTAGCCGAAATGGCTAACTGGCGGAGATGGGCATTTTGGTTCTAAAGGAAACCGCCCCTGCATTTCTGGAGATGATTGAAGAAGATCCTGGATACTCACATTAATTATTCTGTACATCTTTTCTAAAATTTGTTTTTTCCATTCCAGGAATCGTATCCGACACCGACTCCGGATTCGAAGGAGTTGAGTAGATGTTGTTCGAGTCGATGCACAATAATCTGACTTAAAGATTTTGGATTCTCCCTCGGCAAATCTCCCTGAGAACTTTTATTTGAAATCCCGCCTCAAAACCGTGATTGCCTGATGCGAATCTGTTGCTCCAAATTTTGTAAACTAAGAGTCAAGGTAACTTTTCCTTTTTCCGGAACCAATGTTTCCGAAGCGGCACTGGCATGATGAAACTAAATTTAATAAGTATAAGAGGCTCATATTAAAATATTTATAGTTAAGTTAGAAATGATTTGAAATCATATGATTAGTAATAATTAGATTATTGGTTGCTATATGATTTTTACCAGAGCAATAGTTTGAATATGTCTAATATAAGTGAAGCTCTGAAGTCATGTTTTATTATTTGAAAGATAAAAATGCATATATTGATTTCTTTGGAAAATCTAAAATAAATTCTTAATATGTGTGAAAAATGAGCCTGTTTATTTGTGTCTGCATATTTACTATACTCACTGTACTTCATTTAGGATTAATTCTCCTAAACTGGGAACTCCTTTAAATCTTGAACCTGGTGTTTTTGCTGATAAATTTTTGAGACTAGATATGTTAAATATATGTCTCTTTGGCTTTTGAAATTACGATCACGGAGTTGTGGGTGGTGGAGTCAGTAGGTGCTGTTTGTACTGACCCAGCTCCCACACTTTTGATATAAAATCATCAGATTCATTTATTAAGTTGTCAATAACATAATCATAAAAAGTATGTAAATCATTAGATTTCAATATAATTTGAATCTCAGTTTTGAATGTAAATTCTTGAATTTCTTCATTCAATTTATACAAACAAAACAATTCAAAATTTACCTTTATACCATTAAATTCTTCCAAAATTTGCTTTATTTTTTTTATTACAACCTTTCTTTTCTCTTCTAAAAACTCTAGATGGATTTTAATATTATTAAAATTATTAATTCTATATGATCTTAATCTAGATATTTAAGTAGTTTCATATTCCTTAATTTCTACATTATCTTCATTTAATAATGCTTTTTTATATTTTCGACTTGATATGTGATTTTCTAAATGTTTATAATATATACCGCAAATAATACATTTTCTCTTTTGTTTTGATCTTTTAATCATTTAGTCTTTCTTTATATGTTTTTCTTTATCTTCAGGTTCGCAATATTTACCACATATACGACATTTTCTATCTTCTGTAAATAACTGTTCAAGATTTTCTTCTAGTAACTTTTCTTCAGGAAAGAAAATTACAGATTTAAATTCAGTACTATTTTTATCAAATCTTAAATTAAAAGAATCAAAAATTTTCTTAATTTTATTACGTTTTTGAGTCTTTTCAATAAATATATTTTTCTTTTTTTCGAAGTATTTTGATATATCTAAATTTAATAATTCTACCAAAACAGGTTTATATTCACCTGTTTTTCTAATATATTTAATTAATAATCTAATTAAATTATCCTTCTTACAGCCTTTAGGTAGTTTAATATTTAATTGTTTTATTACATTTCTAAGTTTATTAATAGTCTTTGTTCTCAGTAACATGTCCATTTATTAGGAAACATTTTTTTAAATACTTTTCACAACTCGCTTGATATGATAATTACTTCTCAAATGTCTTTGTTTATGAAGATATGTATACTGTTTTCCACATTCACAATTATATTTCGTATAACTAATCATAGATTTACAAATTTTACAATCACTGTCACGATTAAATTTACCGTAATTACGATGTTTATAGAAATCATCTATTGGTTTTATAATCTTACAGTGTGCGCATATTCTTGTCACATCCATTTATTAGGAAACATTTTTTTAAAGGTATTCCATATTTTTTCATATTTCTTTTTGACTTTATAACAAAGACTTTGAACCTTTATATTATTTTCAATTTTAAAAAAATCACAAATCTTTTTCATAAAATAATAACAATTAACTGATTTCTCATAATACATAAAATCTAAAAATTTTAAAAACATATCCTCAACTTCTTGAGTAATATTATACCACCGTTTTATTCGATTAAAATAACTAATTCTACTTTTATATCTTTGTTTTTAAACTCTCATAGTCCATAACATAAAAATAGTCTTCTTCTTCTGAAGAATCATAGATTAATTTCATCTTTAAATTATGCGCTACTTTATTATCTGAAACTCCATTATCTGAAATATCAATCGATTCAACCATTTCAACACCTACAAAAAAAGTTAACATTAATTTATTTACTAGGTATTAATAACAGTTTTATTCATAATTATCGGGGGGTGATAGATCCTACCCCGTTAAATCATCATAATAATGATTAGTTTCCCAAGGATCACCTTTATTATACCATCTATCTTTAAACGTTGTATAAATCAGATGTCCAACTATTAAATTCATCTGGATATCCTAACCATTTCACAAAACATTAATACCTTTTTTTTATGATTTTTTCAATTTTATACACATCATCTTTTTTATTATATTTTACCATTTCAGTTTCATAAAAAGTTCCTTCAATTTCTTTACTGTTTAAATCTTTTAACCGATAAGTAATAGGATCTGTTTTTAAGACTTCAGATACTATAAAAATCTCTTCAGTAAATGTAGAATCATCTACTTTCCTGAATGTTTTTTTAATTGTTGATATTCTATCACTATCCCCTATCTTAAATTTAGGTTTTTTTATGATCTTTTTCGTATATAAATTTATATAAACTTGAGATTCATTATCGTCTCGACTAGCCTCAACGGGTGTCATTTTTATTGATCTATGATATGAATTGTTATAATTTTTAAGTAATTTGGGTAATACATCAATATATATTTTAGTATTGTTAGCGTGCATATATTTTATAATTTTTAATCTTATACTTCTATTAAATCTCTCAGCTATTGCAGATTTTATTTCTTTATTATAAGTCGTAAACCAATGTATATTATTATCTTTGAATAATTTTTGGGTCTGTTTTCCTGTAAATTCAGTACCTTCATCTGTTAAAATGTATTTTGGCTTTCTTTCTTTAAATATGATTTTAAAAGCTTGTACGACTTCTTCAGATGTTTCTCTTTTTATAGGGAAAGCCCAAGCTTATTTATTAAAAGCATCTATAACTGTTAACAAATAATTAGTTCCATCGTTATATTTGCTATATTTTTTTATAAATAGCAAATCGGCGTCAAATTGATTATTACCGTTTGGAACATAAACTCTCCTTCATTTAAATTTACGAATGACAGGTTTATATCTAGTATATACATCTTGTTCATGTAAAAATTCTTCAACATTAGGTAATCCTGTTTTTCTTTTTCAATTCTTGAATACCACAATAACCAGTTTTTGGATTATAATATGTCTCTTTTAAATTCCTAAAAAAGTATTATTTTTGCTTCCACAAATTGTACAAATACCTTTACCAACTGGTTTAATATTTTTAGAAGTAGTTTCATGATAATTTTTAATCATTTGAATCATCATTTTAAATCATCTGAAGAAAAGAATACTTCTGTTTTGTATTTATCATATAATTCTAATAATGTTTTCTTATTCTTCTTACATTTCAAAATATCTTCTCTTTCTATATCTTCAAACATTGTATATATTTCTTGTAATTTAGAATATTTAGGTTCGTATAAATCTATTGCGCATATATATAGTGCATCAAAATTTAAAAAATCATAAATCATATTTAACAGTAAATTTGTTTTACCTGAACCAGAAGGTCCTGTTATAAGCAATCTAAATGGATGTAGGTAACAAAGGATGTTGATTAGGATCAGGTAACTCATCTGGTTCCGTGTAATCTTTAATTTTTATCATTTATATAACAGTAAAAATAATTTACGCGCTGTAAAAATAATTTATTCGCTGTAAAAATAAATTACTCGCAGTAAATTATTTTTAACAGCGAGTAAATTATTTTCACTGTTATATAAATGATAAAAATTAAAGATTACACGGAACCAGATGAGTTACCTGATCCTAATCAACATCCTTTGTTACCTAAACTTTCATTTAAATTGCTTATAACAGGGCCTTCAGGTTCAGGTAAAACTGATTTACTGTTAAATACCATTTATGATTTTTTAAATTTTGATGCACCATATATATGCGCAATAGATTTATACGAACCTAAATATTCTAAATTACAAAAAATATATACAATGTTTGAAGATATAGAAAGAGAAGATATTTTGAAATGTAAGAAGAATAAGAAAACATTATTAGAATTATATGATAAATACAAAAAATAAGTATTCTTTTCTTCAGATTATTTAAAGTGATGATTCAGATGATTAAAAATTATCATGAAACTACTTCTAAAAATAATAAACCAGTTGGTAAAGGTATTTGTACAATTTGTGGAAGTAAAAAGAATACTTTTTTAGGAATTTAAAAGAGACTTATTATAATTCAGAAACTGGTTATTGTGGTATTCAAGAATTGAAAAAGAAAAACAGGATTACCTAATGTTGAAGAATTTTTACATGGACAAGATGTATATACTAGATATAAACCTGTCATTCGTAAACTTAAAAGAAGGACAGTTTATGTTCCAAACGGTAATAATCAATATGACGCCGATTTGCTATTTATAAAAAATTATAGCAAATATAACTATGGAACTAATTATTTGTTAACAGTTATATATGCTTTTAATAAATATGCTTGGGATTTCCCTATAAAAAGAGAAACATTTGAAGAAGTCGTACAAGCTTTTTAAATCATATTTAAAGAAAGAAAGCCAAAATACATTTTGACAGATGAAGGTACTGAGTTTACAGGAAAACAGACCCAAAAATTATTCAAAGATAATAATATACATTGGTTCACGAATTATAATAAAGAAATAAAATCTGCAATAGCTGAGAGATTTAATAGAAGTATAAGAGAAAAAATTATAAAATATATGCATGCTAACAATACTAAAAGATATATTGATGTATTACCCAAATTACTTAAAAATTATAACAATTCATATCATAGATCAATAAAAATGACACCCATTGAGGCTAGTCGAGACGATAATGAATCTCAAGTTTATATAAATTTATATACGAAAAAGATCATAAAAAAACCAAAATTTAAGATAGGGGATAGTGTTAGAATATCAACAATTAAAAAAACATTCAGGAAAGTAGATGATTCTACATTTACTGAAAAGATTTTTATAGTATCTGAAGTATTAAAAACAGATTCTATTACTTATCGATTAAAAGATTTAGACAGCACAGAAATTGAAGGAGCTTTTTATGAAAATGAAATGGTAAAATAGAATAAAAAAGATGATGTGTATAAAATTGAAAAAATCATAAAAAAGAAAGGTAATAAATATTTTGTAAAATGGTTAGGATATCCAGATGAATTTAATAGTTGGACATCTGATTTATAGAATGTTTAAAGATAGATGGTATAATAAAGGTGATCCTTGGGAAACTAATAATTAATATGATGATTTAATGGGGTGGGATCTATCACACCCCGATAAATATGAATAAAACTGTTATTAATGCGTAGTAAATAAATTAATGTTAACTTTTTTGACGGTGTTGAAATGGTTGAATCGATTGATATTTCAGATAATGATGTTTCAGATAATAAAGTAGCGCATAATTTAAAGATGGAATTAATCTATGATTCTTCAGAAGAAGAAGAATATTTTTATGTTATAGACTATGAGAGTTTAAAACAAAGATATAAAAGTAGAATTAGTTATTTTAATCGAATAAAAAGGAGGTATAATATTACTCAAGAAGTTGAGGATGTGTTTTTAAAATTTTTAGATTTTATGTATTTTGAGAAATCAGTTAATTATTACTATTTTATGAAAAAGATTTGAGATTTTTTTAAAATTGAAAATAATATAAAGATTTAAAGACTTTGTTATAAAGTCAAAAAGAAATATGAAAAAATATGGAATGCCTTTAAAAAAATGTTTCCTAATAAATGGATGTGACAAGAATATGCACACACTGTAAGATTATAAAACCAATAGATGATTTCTACAAACATCGTAATTGCGGTAAATTTAATCGTGACAGTGTTTGTAAAATTTGTAAATCTATGATTAGTTATACGAAATATAATTGTGAATGTGGAAAACAGTATACATGTCTTCATAAACAAAGACATTTGAGAAGTAATTATCATGTCAAGCGAGTTGTGAAAAGTATTTGAAAAATGTTTCCTAATAAATGGACATGCTACTGAGAACAAAGACTATTAATAAACTAAGAAATGTAGTAAAACAATTGAATATTAAACAACCTAAAGGCTGTAAGAAGGATAATTTAATTAGATTATTAATTAAATATCTCAGAAAGCAGGTGAATATAAACCTGTTTTAGTAGAATTATTAAATTTGGATATATCAAAATACTAAGAAAAAAAGAAAAAAATATTTATGGAAAAACCTCAAAAACGTAATAAAATTAAGAAAATTTTTGATTCTTTTAATTTAAGATTTGATAAAAACAGTAATGATTTTAAATCTGTAATTTTCTTTCCTGAAGAAAAGTTACTAGAAGAAAATTTTGAAAAGTTATTTACAGAAGATAGAAAATGTCGTATATGTGGTAAATATTACGAACCTGAAGATAGAGAAAAACATATAAAGAAAGGCTTAATAATTAAGAGATCAAAACAAAAGAGAAAATGTATTATTTGCGGTATATATTATAAACGTTTAGAAAATCACATATCAAGTCGAAAACATAAAAAAGCATTATTAAATGATGAAGGTAATGTAGAGATTAAGGAATATGGAACTGCTTATATATCTAGATTAAGGGGGCATAGGACCTTTAAACCTATAAAAAATCGATTTTTCAATTTTATTTTATTCTGAATATTTGAACATTTCTGAACACTGTGCAAAAAACCGCATTCAAAAATTCGCATTATTTCGAAAGTTATGAGCTGTTATGCAACATACACTTTTGAAAATTTTTTCATGTCAGCCATCGCCGCCATTTTTAAAGGGACATCACTGTTTGTTTATGTTTGCAGTTTGCTGATGTGTCACGTAAATCTAATACTTTTTCCACCACCATGTCTTAATTATTTATTTAATTATTTCTACAGCAGTAGGAAGGCAACTACTCACCTCTACTGAACTGCTCAGCCCAGTTTGTTTATATTCTAGTGCTGTTAACTTGTTTACAACGTGGAGAATTTCTTCTGAGTTTCGCAATTTCTTTTCATTATATTTTCTTACTTTTTACGATTGATATTCTGCATTTATGTTGTTTAAGCATAAGAACTTTGAACTAAAATACAGTTAATCTATTTTATAAGTATACATTACAAACTTCTTCACGTTTGCATATTTATTTGTGTAAACTTCAACGTACAAGACTGGTGCAATTTTTTAATATAAACTTTTTGCTTTTTGCTTTCTAATAATGGATACACCGGCAACTAAATCTCGTTCTGGTAAAAGAACGAAAAGAAGGCGTTTTCAAGGAAATATGTATGTAATTAAAAACAAAAACAATCCGAAAGTGTTCGAAAGGCAAAATGTTGATTCTACGCTTATGCTAAGTGCTTCAAGTAAAAAACTGTTCAGCTCAAAAGATGAACTTTCAGTTGATAAGTCATATATTTCATCTGAAGAACATGAATATAGAATGGTTAATATATCAGTACTTTTCAAGGAGCTTGCAAATGTTTTGTGCTGTAAAATATGTCATGGAACAATAAATATAGTTGAAAAATCTTCAATGGGTTTAGCATCCACATTTCTTGTATATTGTGATAGCTGTGATGAACTAAAGTCTGTGAAAAATACAAAAATGCTTGGTGTTAAGAAAAATATTCCAGAAATAAACAGAAGAGCTGTGTTTTCTATGCGATGTATAGGACAGGGTTTATCGGCTTTATCTACTTTTTGTTCAACTATGGGTCTTCCAGCGCCTGTTTCTCAGAAATCATATAATAAAATTAATCACAGGATTTTAAATGCCACATCTGTTGTAGCTAAATCTTCAATGAAAACTGCTATCCAGTACGAAAGAGAATTATCAAATGGATCGAAAGATATTACTGTAAGTGGAGATGGTAGTTGGAAAACTAGGGGGCATTCGTCTCTTGTAGGTGTGTGTACACTGATCGGAGCAGAAAGCGGGAAGGTTATTGAAACCGAAGTAATGTCTTCTTTTTGTAAAAGTTGCAACAGCTATAGAAGTAAGAAAAGTGGCCCTCGGTATGAAAAGTGGAAAAAGAATCATAAAATAGTGTGTTCAAAAAACCATTCGGGTAGTGCCGGAAAAATGGAATGTGATGGAATGTTACGCATATTCAACAGATCAATTGAAGACCATGGTGTTCGGTACAAATTTTATATTGGTGATGGTGATACGAAAACATTTTCACAAATATCGAATAGCAAACCATATGGAAATGAAATAGCGGTTGAAAAACTTGAATGCACAGGTCACATTCAAAAAAGAATGGGAACTCGTTTGAGAAAGCTGAAAACCCAGATGGCTGGAAAGAAGCTATCAGATGGAAAGACAATTGGAGGAAAGGACCGGCTGACGGAAGCCAATATTCAAAAATTGACTTCCTACTATGGAAATGCAATTCGTGGAAACAAAAATGATTTGTTTAAAATGCGACAAAGCATATGGGCTGTATGGATGCATATGGTATCCTCTGACAGTGACCCACAACACTTTTTTTGTCCTAAGGGACCAAATACTTGGTGTAAGTACAACAATGCAGCATACTCGAACACAGTATCAAACTTCAAGCATAAGAACTCCCTCCCAAAATCTGTCATGGAGTTGGTAAAACCAATATTTAAAGACCTTTCAGACCCAAATCTACTGAAACGCTGTCTTGGAGGGAGAACTCAAAATCCTAATGAGTCTCTAAACTCCCTCATATGGAAATATTGCCCGAAAAATATAAATACTGGGAGAGAAATTGCACAAATAGCAACAAATATTGCCAGTATAACATTCAATGATGGTGGTAACGGTATAATAAAAATTATGAATGCTTAAAATATATGTAACCAATCACTTTCAAATTTTTTGCTCTTACTTGTTTCATCTATATACATAATTTATAGATAAAAAATCCTCATAAATAAGTAAAAATTTAGTAAACGTTCTACATCTGACTAACAAGAAACGACTGCACGAAGCGTCTGTTCGAGTTTCCGAAGCAACCTATAGAGCTCAAGTAGCCCCTAAAAGGCAGAAAATTTTTGATTTTTCTTACATAACAGACATAGGAAGGTGCTAATTATGAACCAAAGGCATTTTAAGGTACAAAGTAAGATAATAAGTAACATTGAAGTATTTTTAAATTTTAAAACTGTTTTTCTCAGATATGTGATTTTAACACTTGCGCGCAATATATTTTAAAATATATGTAACCAATCACTTTCAAATTTTTTGCTCTTGCTTGTTTCATCTATATACATAATTTATAGATAAAAAATCCTCATAAATAAGTAAAAATTTAGTAAACGTGCTTCATCTGACTAACAAGAAACGACTGCCCGAAACGTCTGTTCGAGTTTCCGAAGCAACCTATAGAGCTCAAGTAGCCCCTAAAAGGCAGAACATTTTTGATTTTTCTTACATAACAGACATAGGAAGGTGCTAATTATGAACCAAAGGCATTTTAAGGTACAAAATAAGATAATAAGTAACATTGAAGTATTTTTAAATTTTAAAACTGTTTTTCTCAGATATGTGATTTTAACACTTGCGCGCAATATATTTTAAAATATATGTAACCAATCACTTTCAAATTTTTTGCTCTTACTTGTTTCATCTATATACATAATTTATAGATAAAAAATCCTCATAAATAAGTAAAAATTTAGTAAACGTTCTACATCTGACTAACAAGAAACGACTGCACGAAGCGTCTGTTCGAGTTTCCGAAGCAACCTATAGAGCTCAAGTAGCCCCTAAAAGGCAGAAAATTTTTGATTTTTCTTACATAACAGACATAGGAAGGTGCTAATTATGAACCAAAGGCATTTTAAGGTACAAAGTAAGATAATAAGTAACATTGAAGTATTTTTAAATTTTAAAACTGTTTTTCTCAGATATGTGATTTTAACACTTGCGCGCAATATATTTTAAAATATATGTAACCAATCACTTTCAAATTTTTTGCTCTTGCTTGTTTCATCTATATACATAATTTATAGATAAAAAATCCTCATAAATAAGTAAAAATTTAGTAAACGTGCTTCATCTGACTAACAAGAAACGACTGCCCGAAACGTCTGTTCGAGTTTCCGAAGCAACCTATAGAGCTCAAGTAGCCCCTAAAAGGCAGAACATTTTTGATTTTTCTTACATAACAGACATAGGAAGGTGCTAATTATGAACCAAAGGCATTTTAAGGTACAAAATAAGATAATAAGTAACATTGAAGTATTTTTAAATTTTAAAACTGTTTTTCTCAGATATGTGATTTTAACACTTGCGCGCAATATATTTTAAAATATATGTAACCAATCACTTTCAAATTTTTTGCTCTTACTTGTTTCATCTATATACATAATTTATAGATAAAAAATCCTCATAAATAAGTAAAAATTTAGTAAACGTTCTACATCTGACTAACAAGAAACGACTGCACGAAGCGTCTGTTCGAGTTTCCGAAGCAACCTATAGAGCTCAAGTAGCCCCTAAAAGGCAGAAAATTTTTGATTTTTCTTACATAACAGACATAGGAAGGTGCTAATTATGAACCAAAGGCATTTTAAGGTACAAAGTAAGATAATAAGTAACATTGAAGTATTTTTAAATTTTAAAACTGTTTTTCTCAGATATGTGATTTTAACACTTGCGCGCAATATATTTTAAAATATATGTAACCAATCACTTTCAAATTTTTTGCTCTTGCTTGTTTCATCTATATACATAATTTATAGATAAAAAATCCTCATAAATAAGTAAAAATTTAGTAAACGTGCTTCATCTGACTAACAAGAAACGACTGCCCGAAACGTCTGTTCGAGTTTCCGAAGCAACCTATAGAGCTCAAGTAGCCCCTAAAAGGCAGAAAATTTTTGATTTTTCTTACATAACAGACATAGGAAGGTGCTAATTATGAACCAAAGGCATTTTAAGGTACAAAATAAGATAATAAGTAACATTGAAGTATTTTTAAATTTTAAAACTGTTTTTCTCAGATATGTGATTTTAACACTTGCGCGCAATATATTTTAAAATATATGTAACCAATCACTTTCAAATTTTTTGCTCTTACTTGTTTCATCTATATACATAATTTATAGATAAAAATTCCTCATAAATATGTAAAAATTTAGTAAACGTTCTTCATCTGACTAACAAGAAACGACTGCACGAAACGTCTGTTCGATTTTCCGAAGCAACATATAGAGCTCAAGTAGCCCCTAAAAGGAAGAAAATTTTTGATTTTTCTTACATAACAGACATAGGAAGGTGCTAATTATGAACTGAAGGCATTTTAAGGTACAAAATAAGATAATAAGTAACATTGAAGCATTTTTAAATTATAAAGCTGTTTTTCTCAGATATGTGATTTTAACACTTGCGCGCAATATATTTTAAAATATATGTAACCAATCACTTTCAAATTTTTTGCTCTTACTTGTTTCATCTATATACATAATTTATAGATAAAAATTCCTCATAAATATGTAAAAATTTAGTAAACGTTCTTCATCTGACTAACAAGAAACGACTGCACGAAACGTCTGTTCGATTTTCCGAAGCAACATATAGAGCTCAAGTAGCCCCTAAAAGGAAGAAAATTTTTGATTTTTCTTACATAACAGACATAGGAAGGTGCTAATTATGAACTGAAGGCATTTTAAGGTACAAAATAAGATAATAAGTAACATTGAAGCATTTTTAAATTATAAAGCTGTTTTTCTCAGATATGTGATTTTAACACTTGCGCGCAATATATTTTAAAATATATGTAACCAATCACTTTCAAATGTTTTGCTCTTACTTGTTTCATCTATATACATAATTTATAGATAAAAATTCCTCATAAATAAGTAAAAATTTAGTAAACGTGCTTCATCTGACTAACAAGAAACTACTGCGCGAAACGTCTGTTCGATTTTCCGAAGCAACCTATAGAGCTCAAGTAGCCCCTAAAAGGCAGAAAATTTTTGATTTTTCTTACATAACAGACATAGGAAGGTGCTAATTATGAACCAAAGGCATTTTAAGGTACAAAGTAAGATAATAAGTAACATTGAAGTATTTTTAAATTTTAAAACTGTTTTTCTCAGATATGTGATTTTAACACTTGCGCGCAATATATTTTAAAATATATGTAACCAATCACTTTCAAATTTTTTGCTCTTGCTTGTTTCATCTATATACATAATTTATAGATAAAAAATCCTCATAAATAAGTAAAAATTTAGTAAACGTGCTTCATCTGACTAACAAGAAACGACTGCCCGAAACGTCTGTTCGAGTTTCCGAAGCAACCTATAGAGCTCAAGTAGCCCCTAAAAGGCAGAACATTTTTGATTTTTCTTACATAACAGACATAGGAAGGTGCTAATTATGAACCAAAGGCATTTTAAGGTACAAAATAAGATAATAAGTAACATTGAAGTATTTTTAAATTTTAAAACTGTTTTTCTCAGATATGTGATTTTAACACTTGCGCGCAATATATTTTAAAATATATGTAACCAATCACTTTCAAATTTTTTGCTCTTACTTGTTTCATCTATATACATAATTTATAGATAAAAATTCCTCATAAATATGTAAAAATTTAGTAAACGTTCTTCATCTGACTAACAAGAAACGACTGCACGAAACGTCTGTTCGATTTTCCGAAGCAACATATAGAGCTCAAGTAGCCCCTAAAAGGAAGAAAATTTTTGATTTTTCTTACATAACAGACATAGGAAGGTGCTAATTATGAACTGAAGGCATTTTAAGGTACAAAATAAGATAATAAGTAACATTGAAGCATTTTTAAATTATAAAGCTGTTTTTCTCAGATATGTGATTTTAACACTTGCGCGCAATATATTTTAAAATATATGTAACCAATCACTTTCAAATGTTTTGCTCTTACTTGTTTCATCTATATACATAATTTATAGATAAAAATTCCTCATAAATAAGTAAAAATTTAGTAAACGTGCTTCATCTGACTAACAAGAAACTACTGCGCGAAACGTCTGTTCGATTTTCCGAAGCAACATATAGAGCTCAAGTAGCCCCTAAAAGGAAGAAAATTTTTGATTTTTCTTACATAACAGACATAGGAAGGTGCTAATTATGAACTGAAGGCATTTTAAGGTACAAAATAAGATAATAAGTAACATTGAAGCATTTTTAAATTATAAAGCTGTTTTTCTCAGATATGTGATTTTAACACTTGCGCGCAATATATTTTAAAATATATGTAACCAATCACTTTCAAATGTTTTGCTCTTACTTGTTTCATCTATATACATAATTTATAGATAAAAATTCCTCATAAATAAGTAAAAATTTAGTAAACGTGCTTCATCTGACTAACAAGAAACTACTGCGCGAAACGTCTGTTCGAGTTTCCGAAGCAACATATAGAGCTCAAGTAGCCCCTAAAAGGCAGAAAATTTTTGATTTTTCTTACATAACAGACATAGGAAGGTGCTATTTGTGAACTAAAGGCATTTTAAGGTGTAAAATAAGATAATAAGTAACACTGAATGTATTTTTAAACTTTAAAGCTGTTTTTCTCAGATATGTGATTTTAGCCCTTGCGCGCAACATATCTTAAAATATATTTAACCAATCACTTTCAAATTTTTTGGACTTACTTGTTTCATCCATATATATAATTTGTACTTCAAAAATTCACCATAAATAGTAAAAAAAGAATTGTGAAGAGGTTTATTTCATGTTTTTTAACACTGAAAATGAAAATTTCATTTTGTTTAAGTTTTAAAAATATTAAATTTATTTCAAAATTTTAAAAAGTGTGTACAAATTAAAGATGTAATAGTTATAAATATATTATTATCAAATTGAAGTCCATAAGTATAATATTATTTGAAATATCCTGCGCGCGGCTGCTACATACACCATTATGTCTGTCAAAATTGTATAAATTTTAAAAAACAATATAAAATGTACATATAATTATATGACTTCAGTAAAATTTGTGTAGTAAGAAAGGTTTTCTATATGTTTAGAGAAAAAAATTTGAACATCTGGGATACACCTGGTTAAAATTAAAAAATTGTAAAGATAGCTCTATTTTCAATGAATTTCGACTGTTTAAAGGTCCTATGCCCCCTTAAGATCATACAGAATTAATAATTGTAATAATATTAAAATTCCTCTAGAATTTTTAGAACAGAAAAGAAAGGTTGTAATAAAAGAAATAAAGCAAATTTTGGAAGAATTTAATGGTATAAAGGTAAATTTGAAATTGTTTTGTTTGTATAAATTGAATGAAGAAATTCAAGAATTTGCATTCAAAATTGAGAATCAAATTATATTAAAATCTAATGATTTACATAATTTTTATGATTATGTTATTGACAACTTAATAAATGAATCTGATGATTTTATATCAAAAATATCTGGTTGGAGTCTTGAAGAAATTAAATTTTTGGAATTGAGAATAAATAAATATCAACCCTTGAGAGGATCAAGTTATATTGATTTACCTGAAAACATTAAATCTAAACAAGCTATAATAAATGTAAAAAATAAAGATAATAAATGTTTTATGTGGTCTATATTATCAGCAATTCATGCTGTAAAAAAGATCCTCAAAGAGTGGCAAAATATGAGCAATATAAAGATGAATTAAATTTTAAAGGAATTGACTTTCCTGTTTCATTAGACAATATTAAGAAATTTGAAAAACTAAATAATATATCCGTAAATGTTTATAGTTATGATGGTTCAATTTATCCACTTAGAATAACTAACAATAAATTAGAAAAACATGTAAACTTGTTTTATATGAAAGATGAAAAAAATGATCATTATTGTTGGATTAAAAATATGAATAGTTTGATCAGATCACAAATTACTAATCATCGTATATTTTTATGTGATAGATGTTTAAATCATTTTTATTCTGAGGAAAGATTAAAGATACATGAGGAATGCTGTAAAGAGAAAGAAGCTGTCACAATTAATATGCCTAAAAAAGATGAAGTTATTCAATTTAAAAATCATGAAAGAAAAATGAGAGTACCATATACTATATATGCTGATTTTGAATCTCTCTTACCAAAAATTGATACATGTGAGCAAGATCAAACTAAATCATATACTGTGAAATATCAAAAATAAGTAGCAGATGCATTTTGTTATTATATCAAATATGAAAATGAATACTTTAAACCTCCTGTTGTTTATAGAGGACCTGATACAATCAAAAAGTTTGTATCTATGTTAACAGAGGATACTCTTAAAATTGAAAAATTTATAGAAGAAAAAACTAAAAAATATGAAAGTATCAAATCAATGATAGAGTTCGATGAAAATCATTATAAAAGAACTAATATTTGTCATATATGTGAAAAACAAATCTTAAAGGATGAAAAAGTGATTGATCATTGTCATATAACTGGAAAATATAGGGATCCTGCTCATAATGTTTGTAATTTAAATTATCAAATTCCAAAATTTATTCCAGTAGAAATCCATAATTTAACAGGTTATGATTCTTATTTGTTTATAAAAGTACTTGGATTTGATAAATCAAAAATAGATGCTATACCTAATACTGAAGAAAAATATATATATATTTCAGCAAAAAAATAGGAGGTATGAAATTGAGATTTATTGATTCATTTAAATTTATGTCTTGCAGTTTAGATAATTTATCAAAAAACTTGAGACCAGGGAATGAAATAAATAGATGTCCTCCAAAAATACGGAAATTGATATATATTAAATACTTAAAATCAAAATTTAGAGAGACATCATTACATTTTCCTGATGATAAATTAGATCTCATTACAAGAAAAGGTGTATATCCCTATGATTATATGGATTCTAGAGATAAATACAAAGAAACGGAATTACCTTCAAAAGATAAATTTTATAATAAATTGAATGAATGTAATATAACTGATGAAGAATATAAACATGCTCAACGTGTTTGGAAAGAATTTAATATAAAAAATTTAGGTAAATATATATACAGATTTATATGTCAAACCAGATGTATTAATTTTAGCGGATGTATTTGAAAATTTTAGAGATGTTTGTTTAAAAACTTATAGATTCACAACGTTGTAATACTGACCATCCATCTTGCTGCTCTTAGTCCTTGGACGAGTCGGATGGTCTGGGTTTTCGACAAAGTTGTAATAGATATGGAAAAGCAAATAATAAATATATGAAAAATTATGATAATAATAAAGAATCCAATTATTTAATGTATTTAGATGCTAATAATTTATATGGATAGGCTATTAGTCAATATTTACCATATGGAGAATTTAAATGGTGTAATGGTGATGAAATAAATTATGTTAAACGTGAAGTATATAACCATAAAATAAAAGATGATTCAGAGAAAGGATATATATTTGAAATTAGTTTAAGATATCCAAAAGTGTTACATGATTAACATTCAGATTTACCATTATGTCCTGAAAATAGAATTCCTGAAAATTCGAAACAAGGTAAGTTATTAACAACTTTATACGATAAAGAGAAATATGTAGTTCATTATGAAAGTTTAAAACAATATTTGAAAATGGGTTTAAAAGTTGCAAGAGTACATAGAGTATTACAATTTAAACAATCGAATTGGTTGAAAAAATATATAGATTTAAACACTGAAATGAGAAAAAAGCTGCTAACGATTTTGAGAAAGATTTTTATAAATTGATGAATAATTCAGTATTTGGAAAAACTATGGAAAATATAAGAAAACGAATCGATGTAAGATTATGTTGTAATTATGATCAAGTTAAAAAATTAATTGCTAAACCCAATTTTAAATGTAGAACCATTTTTGATGAAAATTTGGTAGCTGTTCACATGAAAAAAACAAAACTATATTTTAATAAACCGATTTATGTTGGAATGAGTATATTAGATTTATCTAAACATTTAATGTATGATTTTCATTATAATGTTATGAAACCGAGATATAAGGATAATATTAAGTTATTATATATGGATACAGATAGTTTTATATATGATATTAAAACAGATGACTTTTATGTAGATATGAAGTCAATGATTGATTATTTTGATACATCTGATAATCAAGTAAATAATCCAAATAATATACCTAGATGTAATAAAAAAGTATTAGGTAAAATGAAAGATGAAAATAGCGGTGTGTTTATGGAAGAATTTGTAGGTTTAAGAAGTAAAATGTATTCAATAAGATTAGAAAAACAGAGTGTTGAAGAATATAATAATAATGAAGAGGATATAGAAAACCATAAAAAATGTGAGACTAAGGAGTCTAAAGGTTACTAGTACCGTTAAAAACAGAATATCATTTGAAGATTATAAAGACTGTTTATTAAATAAAAAGATCAATATAGAACACAGAATTTAATTAGAAGTAAGAAACATGAATTGTATTCAATTCAAGTGAACAAGATAGCTTTATGAGCAAAAGATGATAAAAGATTTATATTAGAAGATGGTACGAATACTGGAGCTTTAGGACATTATAAAAATGTTAATTCTATATGAATGGATGAGTGCTTAGGTGGAGATTTAAATTTTACCAATTCTGAAGACTATTTGACTTATCTTTGTAAAGAATTGTATGATAAATATGATCATACTAAAAAACTATTATCAGACAGTTTTCAAAGGATTAGGAGTTTTATATGTTATTTCAAAGAACTTATTCTATTATGATTAAGAAGGGTGGATTTATATTTATAAAAAAATTTTCTAATAAATGGAAGAGTTCAATAGACTGAGAGGTTATCCCAAAAACGTTTAAATTAAATGATTTATATCCTGGGGAATATGATCTGATATCATTGAGAAAAATTAATACTAAATATGGAGATTCAGTAATCGTAAAGTTAGATGTGGAAGTTGAAGAAAAAGAGTATTACCTTGCGAATAAACATGGAAAACTTTCTGATGAATCAATATATAAAATCAATAAAGGAAGATATATATTTAAGTATTCGGGTATGATTGATGATAAACACGTATATGAATTAGAGAAAGCTTAATCATTTTTTCTCTATAATTCAGTGGGGGGTGCGTCACCCCCACTATAAAATTATCATCTCTTTTTTATTAAACATATGTTTTGTAATTCATAATGATTTCATTCATATTTTTATAATTCTTTTTAATTTTATAAAAAATATTTAGATTTAGTTAAAAATTTTGAATTTCATCTATTAAATATCTGGGGGAGGGGTCTCAACCCCACCCTTTAAAAACAGAGGGTTTCCATTCAGGTCCTCTTTTTTCACTCATTTATTTTAAATAATTCACTGCATACTTTTAATATGTCTAGCTTTTTAACTAAAAAAAGTGAAGAGGACTTCCATTCATTTGGAGGTCCTCTTTTTTCACGCATTTATTTTATATGTCTAGCTTTTTAACTAAAAATGTTCAGTAATTCACTATTAAAATTTGGTCTTAATGTAAAAAAGATAATACATACCTTTTTTAGCTATAAAAATCGTGTTTTTAATATTTAAATGGATCGAGACATTTTTCTTCATAAAAAAAAGATAAAATAAGCTGTAAAATCATGTTTTTTAGTGTAAAAAGAGTCTGTGCGCTCAGACATGCGTATGGATACTACTTTTAGAACGCCAGTGAGTGACCACAGTAAAAGTGAGTTGAAGTGTACATTCACTTAAAATCACTTAAAGTGCACTTTAGCAAATGAAATCTTTAAATATATGTTATTATTCAAGTATTCTAAATAACTATTTTCATCACAAAAATAAATTTCGGCGTTCAATGGGTTTAGTTTCAATTTTTATTTGCCATCGAGGTTCTTTTACCATTACACGCTATGGTAAAAAATAATGCCCTTTTGCCCTTACGTTTCTGCGCATTCTACCACGCAGGTTGTTTATTTACACTCGTGCCTATGCTCTATATGATATTCATTCGAATCCCCCCGGGCTCCTTCTGTCTGGAGTCACAGACGATTTTATTTTTGTATGAAGGAATGCTGAAGGTATTTTGTAAAAGCTCGCGGAAGCCCTATGGATGTATTTTCGTTGCTTTGGACCTATTATATTTTCAACGTTAATATATTTTTCTGGTTTCTGGAATTAATAGCGTTATTTTATGTAAAATCATCACATATTAACTAGTAAATTCCGCTGTATAGTTCTGGCTGAGTCTGAAATCTAGACTTTTAAATTATCGGCTGATTATTATGGACGAGTGAAACGAAGTCCGTTCCTCATTTCTAACGAAGTGAAATCAATTTTTGCCTGAATTCTGTTTGTCCTTTTATTGGAAAACAATAGGTAGATAGATGACATTTTGCTTACATACGTGAAATTGCACCCATGTTTGCAGAATTAGAACTTCATTTGAGGCGAACTGCAACAGGGCAAAACGCCCATTTTTAAACTGGGTATACCCACTACGCTTCCTACAAATAGCGTGTAAAAAGCCGATGTTGCACAAAGTTAAAAAATCTGATGTGGACAGCACATGACTTTCCCTGTGGACTCAAATTCATTTTCTCTTTATTTATTTAGTAATTCATTGAGTTTAGTTGCACAAAATAACACTGAATTTGCATTTTTAATTCAATTTTTGTTTTTTTTGGTAACTGGACATTTTTTTAAAGGCGACGTAGCAAAAATGAAATAAATCTCAAATATCCCGAGAACGGTTTAGTCCTATAGTAATGGTGTTGGTCTTATTATTTTCATCGTTAAACATTACATATAAAACAAGCATTAAATTAATATATTTGAAGATACGTAGTTTTTTATTTTAGATTTTGACGACTTTGAGGGCCATTTCGTGATAAAAAGAAGGTTGTTCCATTCCGAATCGTACCAAAATTTAATCAGCACCAGAGTATCCCACAAGCAACTTATCCAAAAAATTATGTGAAGTTAGGTCAATTAGTATATTAGCTAGAGTGGATACATGAGATTTTTGCGGGCCATTTTGCAAAGAAAGGCGAGTTCTGTGTTTCCGAATCGTACCAAACACTAATCAGAACCAGGGTCATACCCAAGTGACTTCCCTACCAAATTTTACGAAATTCGGTCTATTAGTTTTTGAATTAGAGTGGATACATATATTGCACAGACACACAGACAGACACACACACACACAGAGACGTCACGCTAAAAATTGTTTTTTCTTCTTCTAGAAGTTCCAAAACGTGTAGATTCCTCGAAAACTCGAGTTGCGATTTTCGGAATGATTACAATACTTCCCCTATACATTACCATATATTGCAGGGAAAGTAAAATTAGTCCAATATTAAATTAGTCCATTATTATTTTCTTTTTACATGGTTACTACGTAGGAGGCTACGTAGAAGGTACATGGTTACTGCATGGTTACTACGCGACGAAAAAAATCACATACCATGGAGTTTGAGAGTTGTTCTTTGCCTCCATGATACATATGATAATAAGGCTCAAATCTATGGAAATACGTTTTGCTGATTTAAATGTGTGACTATGATTCCATTGTTCTCCTGCATTTTAATTTGTTCAAATTACAATTACAATTCTGGCCGGTATTAATTCACTACAAACTCTTTTGTCAGTGTCCTCGGTCTGAGTTGGCAATTCAAATTCTGCAAATGTATATGCTTGTATTGTATTAGGATTCTCAAATATTGAAGTTAATCTTTTATACTTCTAATTTCATAGTTTACTTGCTACATTAAGTATTAATTAGAAATCTTTCACAGCTCGTATACTTTATACGTGAGAGTCCGACTTTTGCAAGTTTATAATCATACAAATCGATAAAAGGCTTTGCATCAGAAAAGTTTATGACGCAGATGCACCTGACTTCAATGGGAATAATATTGTTATCAAGTACGTAGAGCTTCCCATGGGATGTGATTAATAAATATGCATTTTAATGGGTTTGGCATTTTCTATTTTTTTTAATATTTTACAACACAGTTGAAAAGTTTTCATGACTTTGTTCATTCTGCCTGTCTGTCTGTCCGTTCGCACGATAACTGCCGTACAAATGACTTTATGAGAACGAAATGTTAGTATGCTGTTGAGACTGTGTGTGAGACATATGAGAACGTAAATGAAAAATAATATCACTGAATTAGTTTTGGATTGAATCCGGATTGAAAAATTGAAATACATTGAACCCTATGGGATCTAATTTTTCAAATATTTTTTAAGCGAATGTAAAATTCACAAATTGCTTTGAAAATTTTAGGAAATATTCAAATTACCCCATAAAATATATAAAAAAAAATTCAGCAAAATATGTTTGGTAGTTTTTTAAATAAAAATTAAATAAAAATTACACCCACATTATATGAAGAGTTCACGCGACCCACTTCAAAATAAAATATGGCATCCATTTTGTGTCAAAATCGGGATTTTTGAAGTTGTTGTTAATTTATATTTAGTGTTGTATCCGTCCTAAAATCGCTTTATTTTTGCTAAATTTCTGTGCATCTATATTCAGAAACAATGCAATTACAATATATTTGAGTTTAAATAATCATCGAATATTGATTATTTCTAAAATGAAGCCTAATTTTCAGTTATGGAGAATGTAAACACATCAAGCTGTAAGATGAGTTGTAAAGAATTGCTGAATTTTAACGCAAAATTATTTAGCTCTGGAGTCTGAAATATAGCTGATATGAATGAAGCAGTCATTGATTTTGCATAGAGAAGTAGACGATTTTATAGTAGACTTTTTCAATGAAGTTTTATGCATAGAGTTAAATTACTTTTACCTCCATGGTTTTAAGTTTTTTAAGAAAAATGTATTATTTTAGTATTTTGATAAATAAAAGGAATGGAATAAGAGTGTATGCATGAAATATTCATTGTTTTTACATAGAGAGCCAGACGATTCATATTTCGATAACGTTATATGATTAAAGTTCCTTTTCTTCGATGAAGTTTTAAGTTTTCAAATATAATAAATTATTATAGTGTTGTGATAATTTTAAAAAGATTGCCGCTGAATGTATCGCATTTTAGAGGTGTTTAAATAAAATTGCGTTTCAGTTGGAAAGCGTTTCATAATCAATGTTTTTTGTATGATTGATATTTTTTGTTCTTTTTCAAAATTTTTATCTAGCAGTCATTTTATCAGTTTATAAGTAGTTGCTCGGCAACTACTTATAAACTGATGTAATATTTATTACTGTTAGGTTCAGTAATGTTTATTACTGTTAGGTGAAATCCTCGTCACTGCAAAATTTCACCGCTGCAACAAAATTTATCTTCCTAAATGAAACTCCCTCTACTTAAATTATAACTATCACATACATATCAAGCTAAAATTTCGAAAAGATTTTCATTATTTTATTTACAGTTCATGTTAAAAGCGTTTGTCATTTTAATATCTTTAGTCAATTACAAAAATAATGCAAATAGAAAGAAGAACCAAATTTTCAAGTATTTTGTACATTGTAAGTTTGCTTCTTCTTTCTGCGGCCACTCCTGTTTTGAACTTCTTGTTTTTTGGATCTCTTGCAGTGACGAAGGGTATCCAACGTATCCCCAAAACAGCTGTATGCTGCATTATTGTGTTATTTCCGCTTTTTACTTTCCCTGCAATACATGGTAATGTATAGAGAAAGTATTGGAATCACGTCGAAAATCGCAACTCGAGTTTTCGAAGGATGTACACGTTTCGAGACTATTTTTAGCGTGACGTCTGTGTGTATGTGTATCTGTCTGTGAGTCTGTGTGTCTGTGCAATGAATGTATCCACTCTAACTCAAAAACTAATGGACCGAATTTCATAAAATTTGGTAGGTAAGTACTTGGATGTGACCCTAGTGCTGATTAGTTTTTGGTATGATTCGAAAATACAGAACCCGCTTTTTTTTGCAATAGCCCCGTAAAAATTTCATTTATCCGCTTTAGCTAAAATACTTATTTACCAAATTCCACAAAATTTGGTAGATAAGTTACGTGTTGGATACTCTGGTGCTGATTAGAATTTGATACGATTAGGAAAAGAAGAACTCGCCTTTTTTTACGAAATGGCTCGCAAAAATTTCATGTATCCACCCTAGCTAAAATACTAATTGACCAAATTTCACAATATTTGGTAGATAAGTTACTTGTGGGACACTCTGGTTCTGATTAGATTTTGGTACGATTCGGAAAATAACAACCTGCCTTGTTTTACGAAATGACCCGCAAAAATAGCCAAAATCTAAAAAAAAGAAGACTACGTATGCTGAAATGCATCAATTAAATTCTTGTTTTATACGCAATTTTTGACGAGGAAAAGAATATAACACACTCCGTTATACTTTAGGACTAACCGTTCTCAAGATATTTGAAATTTCTTGCATTTTCGTTACGTCGCTATCGGAAAAATATCCAATTACCAAATGAAACCAAAATTGAATTAAAAATGCAAATGTAGTGTAATTTGGTGCAATTAAACTCAATCTAATGAATTATTAAAGAAATAAAGAAAATATGAATTTAAGTCTGCAGAAAAAGTCATGTGCTGTCCACATCAGATTTTTTTACGTTGCTATAGTTTTCCTTATCCTTTGCAAAACATGTATTTTACTTATTGAAGTTGTACTTTTGTTTTCAAACTTTTGCAAAATATCGCTGAACTACGGGGTTTCGTTCAAACCTGGTCGGGAATCACAGATTTAATGTGTACAATAAAAGCGTTAATGTATTGAAAAGGCGTATTCTCATTTTAAACCATGAATGTTTACCGTACATTCAGGGTATGAAAAATACAATGCCTTTGTTGCATTTACTTTCAAACTTGAGTGAGATATAATACTGCAGCAATTTATCTCCACATCACGTATTGATTACAATTCAGTTCTGAAGAGATTCTGGTGAAATATGATCTCCGACATAAAGGAACATAAAAGCGTTCAATTTCGACAGTGGGCGGCTGGTCCAAACTGGGGAAAGAGCGATATTTTGGAATTCAGAAGCTGAATCATTCTGGATTTATCAGGAGACGGATAAATGCAGCGCTCCCTTGCGATATTACAGAGTTTAAGAAATGCGAAGGGGATAGACGTGCCGTTTTAAATTTTGTCAGGCCTCTCTAAGATAAGTATTAAAGTCTTCTTTACAGGTATAACCGGGTATCGTACGGAATATATATTTTTTAAAGTAGCTTATAATTCACAATTAGTGGTTTATAATTATTGGAGTTTTTCTCTTTCAAATTTTATAATTAAAGGGGTGAGTTCTCCAGTGCTGCGATATACAGATAGAAACACAACATATAGTTTTATTTATATAGATAATAACAATTTTACAAGCTTTTCCAGTATGTTGTCAAAAGTCGGTAAGGGACTAACAAGCCGATAAAATAAGCACATTTAGGATCCTTACAGGTATTCTGTAGGAAAAAGATCCTAATATTCCTCCATTAATAGGAAATACATCGAAATTGAAAATAAAGATAACCAAGAAAGATTAATCATACATAAAGCATAGATTAGGAAATACTTTCAAACTGGAATGCAATGTTTTCTAAGCATCTTTAAAATGTGATGCATTCAGAGCTGACATTTTTTAAATTATCACAGTAATACCACTTGAAAACTAAAATCTTCATCAAAAAAGACAATGCTGGTTACATAAAATGAATTTTATTCATATGAGTCATAGAAATATAAATCGTCTGCCTCTCTATGTAAAATCAATGAATATTTCGTTGAATTTATCATTAATATTACAGACTCCCGAGTTAAATAATTTTGCTTAAGAAAAATTCAGCAATTTTTATACAACTCATCTTACAACCGCTTGATTTGTTTACATTCTGTATGCTGTAGTTTACCATTAAAATTAAGCTTCGTTGTAGAAATAAAGAAAGTTTTGTGATCATTTAAAATAAAAAATATTGTAATTGCGTTGACAGAGAATTTAGATACACAGATAATACGTAAAAATAAAGCGATTTTAGGACGGATGCAACACTAACTATGAATTTAAACAATCTTTAAATATGACGATTTTTACACTTGGGAAAAAATGGATGACATATTTTGTTTTGGAATAACGCACGTGATCTCGTCATATAATATGGGTTGTTGTTGAAACCCAGACCGTCCGACCTACCAGAAAGGTGTAAGGTAACTGTTTGGACGGTCGGGAAGTGCCACCCAATTTAGACCGGAACCCAGTGAGGGAGGCATCCACAGGGACCGTACCCTCCTTCCCCTACCACCAACCTCTCGGAAGGACTTTCGGACCCACATGTTTAACGTGATCGTACTCCGCATGAACACGGCGGCAGTTTTGGCAGTGGCTGGAATCGAACCCGGGCCTACCGAGTGCAACTCCAGCGCGCTAACCAATGGGCTACCGCGCCCCCATATAATATGGGTGTAATTATTATGCCCATTTTCATTTTAAAAAAGTACTAATAAAATACTTTTCTGAAAAAATTTTTACACGTTTTATGTGATAATTTGAACATTTTCGAAAATTTTCGAAGCAATTTATGAATTTTAACTCCGCTTGAAAAATATTTGAAAAACTGTGTTCCATAGGTTTCTATGTATTTCATTTTTCAATCCGGGTTAATTATGGAACTGACTAGGAGCTATTATTCATTTTCATTCCCAGACATCCCACAGACCGCCTCAACAACATACTGAAATTCCATTTCGATAATGTCATTTTTACGGCAGTTAATGTGCAAAGGAATAGATAGCTAGATAGAATGACCAAAGCCATAAGCAATTTTCAACTATGTTGAAAAGCGTTAAAACATCGGCGGAGGATGAAAGTCTGGGATGATGGAAAAGTAATCCCCTCCTCCTAGGCTGCAGCCTGATTGAGTCGAAATGTTTTCTCGTGAATAACATTGTAAAACTCCAATAAAGTTCAAAATATTTATTCGATTTTTTTCAGACACATTTACGAGAAATGTAAGCCCTTTGGACACTTATATCCCCAAAACTAATAGCCAAAAATGTAAATATATTTTCGTGTTTTGTAGAGATATGAGTCAGATTATGAATATGTAAGAATGATTTCAATGTTTTAATATTTTGAACTGCTTTTTCTTGAGACCATTTAAAGTGAATTCAGCAGAATCAATTAAAACAAGTAAGATCAATCATGCATACAGTATTGATTATGAAACACTTTCCAACTTCAATGAAATTTTATTTAAACATCTCTAAAATGCGATGCATTCCTCGGTAATATTTTTAAAATTATCACAATACTACATTAATTTATTATATTTGAAAACTTAAAACTTCATCGAAAAAATGAACTTCATTTAAATGACTTCATTGAAATATAAATTACCTCGTTTAAACACCTCTAAAATGCGATACATTCCTCGGTAATATTTTTAAAACTATCATAATACTACGATAATTTATTATATTTGAAAACTTCATCGAAAAAAACTGAAATTTATTCAAATGACGTCATCGAAATATAACACGCCTAGCTCTCTCTATAAAAGCAACATTATATTCAAAAATTCTTTTCCATTCATTTCATTCATCACAATACTATAATAATTTATTTTATTTAAAAACTTAAGTTCATGTAGGTACAAGTAATTAAGCTCTATGCTTAAAACTTCATCGAAAAAATCGTCCTTCTCTTTTTAAAATCAATGAATATTTCATTCATATCAGCTATATTGCAAACTCCATGAGCTAAATAATTTTGCGTTAAAGACATGCAGCAATTCTTATACAACTTATTCTACATATCTTGCTGTTTACATTTTCCATGAGTGAAAAGTAGACTTCGCTGTAGAAATAATCAAATTTTGATGATCATTTAAACTCAAATATATTGTAATTGCGTAGCTTTAGTATGCAGATGTACATAATTTAAGCTAAAATAAAGCAGTTTTAGGACAGATACAACACTAAATATGAATTAAAAGAACTTTAAAAATCACGATTTTGACACAAGATGGTGCCATATTTTATTTTGAAGTGGGTCACGTGATCTCTTCATATAATGGTCACGTGACCGCTTCATATAAGAGGCGTAATTATTATTTTAATATTTATTTAAAAAACTACTGAATATATTCTGCTGAAATTTTTTTTATATATTTTATGGAATAATTTGAATATTACCTAAAATTTTCGAAGCAATTTGTGTATTTTACATCCGCTTAATAAATGTTTGAAAAATTAGGTCCCATATGGTTCAATGTATTTCATTTTTTCAACCCGGGTTCAATACAAAACTAATTGGGTCATATTATTCATTTATATTCCCATAGGTCCTACAGAGCGTCTGAACAACATACTAAAATTTCATTTTGATTAAGACATTTTTACTGCAATTATCGTGCTAACGGACAGACAGACAAACAGACAGACAGACAGAATGAAAGTCATAAACACTTTTGAAATTTGTTGTAAAGTGCTAATAAAAAGGGAACTGCATTTATCGTTGCTATTGGTGCAGTATTCTTTCGAAGTATTAGACTAAAATTTTTAATCATTAACCTATATTTAGAGCGAATAGAGTTATTAAAATCGAGAAAAAACCTACGCGCGTTGTTAACACTTTACAACAAAGTCGAAAGGTGTTTATGACTTTGCTCATTCTGTCTGTCTGTCTGTCAGTCTGTTAGCACGATAACTGCCGTAAAAATGACTTAATCAAAATGAAATTTTAGTATGTTGTTCAGACGGTCTGTAGGACCTATGGGAATATAAATAAATAATATCACCCAATTAGTTTTGGATTGAACCCGGGTTGAAAAAATGAAATACATTGAACCATATGGGACCTAATGTTTCAAACAATTTTTAAGCGGATTTTAAATTCACAAATTGCTTAGAAAATTTTAAGTAATATTCAAATTGTTCCATAAAATATAAAAAAAAAATTTCGGCAAAATATATTCAGTAATATTTTAAATAAAAATTAAAATAATCATTACACCTCTTACATGAAGCGATTACGTGACCATGATATGAAAAGTTCACGTGACCCACTTCAAAATGATATATGGCATCCATCGTGTCTCAAAATCATGATTTTTAACACTTTACAACAAAGTTGAAAAGTGTTTATGACTTTGTTCATTCTGTCTGTCTGTCTGTCTGTCTGTCTGTCTGTCTGTCTGTCCGTTAGCACGATAACTGCCGTAAAAATGAGTTTATCAAAATGAAATTTTAGTATGTTGTTCAGTCGGTCTGTAGGACCTATGGGAATATAAATAAATAATATCACCCAATTAGTTTTTTATTGAACCCGGGTTGAAAAAATGAAATACATTGAACCCTATGGGACCTAATTTTTCAAACATTTTTTAAGTAAATTTAAAATTCACGAATTGCTTCGAAATTTTTAGGAAATATTCACATTATCCCATAGAATATATAAAAAAAAATTCAGTAAAATATGTTAAGTAGTTTTTTAATTAAAAAAATTATTTAATATAGGGAAAAAAACAAATTCAATTAAATTCTGACTTTGGGATATCTTCCAGAAAGAAAAGAGAGAGATATTATATAATAAATATCTCTCCATTTGTTTAAACGTCTTGCATATGGGAGTGGCTTCATATTTTAAAATAAATTTGTTAGATAACAATTTTTCATTTTTTTTAAATTTTATATAACTCTTCATGATAAATTTAATTGATGGCATTTTAAATGCACTTTCCTACGTCCTAGAGAGTTAAAATTTGGTACACAGCTTAAATTTGTTGAACATTTTATTCGACAAAAATTTGATGGATCTTTAAATATAGATCATACATTTTTTTCGAAATGGCCTGAAAATAATCCCCGTTCACTTCTATAAATCATTGGTGTAATATTGTTAAAAATTCTGATGTGGACAGCACATGTCTTTCCCTGCAGACTCATATTCGTTCTCTTTATTTATTCAATGATAATTTGAGTTTATCTGCACAACATAAGTATTTTAAATGACATTGAATTTACACGTTAAACTTAAATTTGGTTCTCATTTGATAGCTGGACTTATTGTCAAAGGTGGCGTAGCGAAAACGCGAAAAAACTAGAATATCTCAAGAACGGCTAGTCCTAGAGTAATGGGGTTAGTCTTATTCTTTTTGTTGTCAAAAATCACATATAAAATAGGAATTTAATTGATATAATTGAGCACACGTAGTCTTTTATTTTTATATATAACGATTTTTGCTGGCCATTTCGCAAAAATAGCCCGTTCCTTTTTCCCGAATCGTAGTAGAATAACCTACAAATGATTTATATACAAAATTTTGTTAAATTTGGTATATAAATCACTTGTAGGTTATTGAAATATTATACTCCAAATTTTGTTAAATTTGTTCCATTAGGTTTTAGCTAGAGTGAATAAAGGCAATTTCTGCCGGCCATTTTGCAAAGAAGGCAGATTCTTTTATTACGAATCGTACTATAATCTAATGAACATCAGGGTTTCCTACAAAAAACGTACCTACCGAATTTTATGAAATTCGGTCCATTAGTTTTTCAATTAGAGTGGATGTAATATCCTCACAGACACACAGAAACATACACAGATATACCCTTACACACACAGACGTCTTCCTAAAAATAGTTTTTTCGTGTTCTAGAAGTCCCAAAACGTGTAGATCCTTCGAAAATTCGAGTTCCGATCTTCGGCACGATTCCAATACTTTGAATACATACATACGCACACACATATATTATCTGTGTATCTGTATTATCTGTGTATCTGAATTCTGTGCCTACGCAATTACAGTAGTTATGATTTTAAATGATCCCTAAACTTTTATTATTTCTTCAACGAAGCCTAATTTTAACTTATGCAGAATGCAAATATCTCAAGCGATTGTAAGGTGAGTTACATAAGAATTGCTGAATTTTTTTCACACAAAATTATTTAGCTCTGGAGTCTGGAATACAAGTTAGATAAATGAAATATTCATTGATTTTGGATAGAGAATCAGATGATTTATATTTCGGTACAGTTTTAAATATGTAAGTATAATAAATTACTGTAGTACTGTGATAATGTAAAAGATATCACCACTGAATGTATCACATATTAGAAGTTTCTAAATAAAATTGCATTTCAGTTGGAAAGTGTTTCATAATCAATGCTTATGCATGATTGATCTTTCTTGTTTAAGTTCTGTATAATTCATATTGAGTGTTGTATCCGTCCTAAAACCACTTTATTTTTGCTTAAATTCTGTGCATCTACATACTGAAACAACGCAATTACAATATATTTGAGTTTAAATGATAATCCAAATTTGATTATTTATACAACGAAGCCTATTTTTCACTTATGTAAAATGTAAACTGCAAATATGTAGAATGAGTTGTATTAGAAATGCTGTATTTCTTTAACACAAAATTATTTAACCCATGGAGTCTGCATAGCTGATATGAATGAAATATTCATTGATTTTACAAAGAGGAAGGCCGATTTTTTGCGATGAAGCTTTAAGCATAGAGTTTAATTAGTTGTAGCTCCATGGTCTTAATTTTTAAATAAAATAAATTATTATAGTATTGTGATGAATGAAATGAATGGGAAAATGTTATGAATGAAATGCTGTTTTTATAGAGAGATCCAGGCGTGTTATTTTTTCTATGACGTCATTTGAATGAATTTCAGTTGTTTTCGATGAAGTTTTCAAATATAATAAATTATCACAGTATTATGATAGTTTTAGTAATATTATCGAGGAATGTATCGCATTTGAGATGTTTAAACCAGGAAATTTATATTTCAATGCCGTCATTTGAATGAAGTTTATTTTTTTCGACGAAAGTTTAAGTTTTCAAATATAATAAATTAATGTAGTATTATGATAAGTTTTAAAACATTACCGAGGAATGTATTGCATTTTAGTCTTGTTCAAATAAAATTGCATTGAAGTTGGAAAATATTTCATAATCAATGCTTTAAGCATGATTGATCTTTCTTGTCCTACTTACTGTTGTTTGGCATCTTTAAAACTGGGATCAAATTCGTTTAAATTTGTATTTGCGATAAACAATGCAACATATTCATTTATGCGCAAAAATTCCTTTAAGGGTTTATTTATTAAACTTAAAAATCAATTAAATCACACTGAAAAGGTATGCTCCTCCTAGAAAATTCGCTTTCGACGATACATAGAAGTGTTTCAAATTCACTATGAAATTTTTTGTACAGTTCATGGAGTGAAAAAGTCTATTGTCATCATTGGATATGCATATAATCAAAACTTGTATCGAGTTCTTTTTTGCAATACTCAAGGATATCGGACTTCATATTGTAAGACCACCCCGAGATCAGTATTAGGGGAAATAGAGGAAAGTCTATTATAACTGCAAGTTGGGATGCCGGTGGAATTATAGTTGTTGCAGGATTGCTATTTTGTTTAGGGTAGATTCTTGGATCACACATAGGAGTGTACACATCTTTGGACACGATGGAATAAGTTGGTATATTGAATCTTCTTTTATCATCCAATGCGTATTTCACACATTGTGATACATGTTGTTCTTCATTCATTGTCACAATAAGCAATATCCTGAACTTGTGTGTATTTGGATTGACTTCCCGTAATATGGCTTTAATGCGTCGTGTCGTTTCTGCATTGGCCAGGTCTAAACACTTTTAACCGCCTCTTCGAGATTACCATAAATGTAGATTTGGTCATTCCTAGGAGTTTCAATTCCTGTGTTAGTGTGAAATGTTGTTGCATGATGATACACTTTACCCTCAGTCTTTACCAATGGAGGGTCTTCCTCTTGGTCAGCGGCTACACAAAGTTACTTTTTTAATACAGAGAGACTACAAAAGTTGAGTTTTATTTCAAAAAATGTTATTCACGCAAGACCATTTAGGCTACTTTGGACTTGAGTCACCTCCCAATTTTTTTCGATTGAAACATATGCATTCATGTCCAAAAGTTAAGCATATTTGCTGTTTATGTGAAAGTTTCAGGAAATCTACATCATAATGGAAGGAAACGCAGTATGCGGGTGTAATAGGGTTATAGAAGAAGAAAACAATGCCAAACAAGGATAATAACGACCTTTATTATCCGAAGGAAAGGTTGAAGGAAAAAGGGTCACGATATGAGTGTCAACATCAGTGAAAAAGAATGATTAAAATAATGTGATGCTGTAGTTTAATAAGGTGTGTAGGAACATCGGGTAGACATGCATGCTGCACAAGGATTTCCCATACTTTCGATGAGGATTTGTATGAGTTGTGCTCTCAAAGAGTTCCAAGCCTCACGGAGAGCAGTTTTCAATCCCGGAACGGAGCTTGGTGGGTAGCGGAGGGCTGCAAGATGTGTCTTGAGCATGCCCCACACATGCTCTATTGGATTCAGATCAGGAATGTTGGCAGGCCACTGTATGTGCCGGATGTCTTTAGTTTGAAGGAAATCGTCGACCAAGGCCGCACGGCGAGGAGGCGCGTTATAATTCATGAATATAAAATCAGGTCCAACAGCACTTCGAAACAATCGAACGGTAGGCTCAAGGATTTCGTCTCTGTATCTTTGATGGGTAACCGGCCCCTCGTCAAAGATGTAGAGGTCTGTGTGGTCGTCCATCATGATGCCTGCCTTGACCATGACTCCCCAAACGGAAAACGATGTTTTCAGTGATGTTTCCCGGGTGAAAACGCGTTCCACGTTCTCTCTAGGTCGTGGTATGACGAGAATCCTTTTGCAGGCTAAATCTGGACTCGTCACTGAACATGACATTGCCCCACTATTGTCCACTCTACTGTCGATGTTCCAAACTCCACTAAAAGCGCGCGTTTCTGTGAAGACGCCATGAAGGTGCAAACTGCTGGTCGTCTGGCATAGAGACCAACATGTCTGAGTCTCCTGTAAACAGTTTGTCTCGAAACAGTGACTCCTGTGGCGGTTGTCAGGGCAGAACCCAGTTGTCTGGCAGACCGGTTCTTCTGAAGTCGCTTAGTTATCCCCAAATATTGGTCTTGCCAAGAGGTTGTCACTCTTGGCCGACCTGATACTGGTCGTCGGATAACTGTGGGTGATAACTGTGGGTGATAACTGTGGGGTCGGATAACCGTGGTTTGGAACATCTACCACAGTCTGGAGATCACACACTGAGGCAAATTCAGATTTCGAGACGCTTCGTTTTGGAATCGACCGGATTCCAGCATTGTAATAATTCTTCCCTTCAAAAATATGACTAGTTGGCATCTTTGTGACGTTTCGTCTTTTTTGATTGCTATCAACGCTCCGTACCACAGCAATTGGGAATTTTTGCCTCAACTGGTCATGCTGATCGAGGCCGTTTTATATTCGTTCCGACATGCACCGTTGCTTTTCGCATGATGATGTCGACTGCATAATGCACAATGATTTGCATATGCACAATGATTTAACTTCGTCCTACGATTCTTCACAACAGGTTGTGAACCATTGTATCCATATTAACTTTGAATTTTTCGCATTTTACGAATTATGCTTAACTTTTGGACACGAGTGTAGGTGCAACAGTTGCTCAAACGATTTCAATATAAGCAAAATAAAAACTAAATCGAATTTTGATACAATTATTTTGATGTAAGTTGCCAGCAGGTATTTCATAACATTGAACATAGTTCATTTAATGATTTGAGTTAATATGTGAACTTTGCATTGAACGATAGTATATAATGGTACGTGCACCAATCAGTATTGTGCTATAAAATGTATTGTCATTCTATAAAATGCATTACTACTTTTCATAAACAAAATTTAACAGGTGTGATTGAACTCTTATGTCACGTATTTATTGTACGAGTTAAGATTTAATTTTATTTAGTTTATTATTAAAATCATTGTCACGGATTCTAATGATTAAATTTTTACTTTCTCATGCTATAGAATATGGTATAGAGAAAATGTTGTTTTTATGAAAGGTTTCAAATTTTAATGCAATTATATGTTTTAGAATCTCCTGAACAAGTTTAGGTCACTTTTAAAGTGATGTCCGTATGTCTGCGGTCAATTGTTTATGTACACAATAGCGGCCACAAATAATGGATTTTCACGAAAATTTATAGTGAAAGATAGCAATTTTTGTCGTGAGAGGTATCAAATTCGATAGATACCAAGATAGATACCAAGTATTTGATAGATACCAAGTTTATTAATACCTCCCGAAGGTATTAATTGACTTATTATCTATCGAAATAATTTTCCGGTTCCTTAAATTGAAATGTAACAGGCTATAATTGTAATCATTTGCACTAACGATAGAGATTTTTCAAATATTTTTTCCTGTAAAAGAAAAAAAAATCATAATTTATTTAAAATGATACTGGGTATGACAAAGTTGAGTTGAACCACACTTTAGTTAATTTAGTTAACGACTTATATCGCATGATGCCTCCGGTTATACTAGTATTTCTAAGTAGTACTTCATTTTTCTCGCCCAATTATAATATAATTGCCACATCATTTTTATATCGTAAAACGAACGCGTTGTTTCGAATTGAAACATATTATAAAAACTCCAATTTAACATGAGAATATAAAAGTCATAAGATACGTAATTATGTTAAACTTTTAAAAACAAGTTAGTCAAGCTCAGTTATAGAGAAATACTTCAATTTTCTTTATTTCGTACCCCCCAGGCTAACAGTATTCATTATCCTGGGAAATCACCACCTACATCTTAGTTCTGTAACAAGATATCCGGTTGTTACTTTTAAGAACAGTGGGTCTTTCTTTGAAGAAAGCATAAAGATGTGTTGGGATTAAATATAATTGAGCAGTTTTGAAAATGAAGTATGCTTCAATTGCAGTAGCAAGATGCATATGAGTAGAACTAATTACCAATGATATCTAGAATAACCCAGATCAATTTTAAAGATTTTATTTAACTCGTCATGACCGAAGTGTGGTCATATACCTGTCTGTTTTAACTTCTTTGTCATTTTTAACATACTTTCCTACGTTCTATAGAACTGGAATTTGGTACTTATTTTAATCTATTGGAATATTTTAAATTATTAATATTTAGCGTATCCTCGAAAAATAGAACCAGTATTTTTATTTAGTGAAATGATCAGCAAAAGTCCTATTGCTGTAAATTGACATTCCTACGTCTTAGAGAGCTGGTCTAGTAGAATATTTCAGTAGAACATTTTAGTTAATAATTTAGTAGAATATTTGGTCTAGTAGAATACTTAACCACCTCTCTAAAGTGACCTCCATCTCTCAGTGTTAGTATGTCACTGCGAGGTGGAGGTTCCTCAAGAGATCTACTTTTGAGGTTGCTTCAGACTTCTTTAACATCCACATCGCAGTGTCAGTATGTCACAACAGAGATTATAATAACAAGGGCTGGAAAAACTTATGTATTTTAATGCTATGATGCTGAATCCAAATCTGATATCCTTTTTTCAAAATAACCATCGGATTTGGTGAAATTGCCTCTCAAAGTTTCCTCTTTTTGCTTTCTTTGTGCTTTCGTATCTCAGCTCGAAACATGATGCAATTGCATGGCACAACGCCAATATATGATGCAATAGTATGGTAATGAGACTAAATGGAAACCAGTATATAATGTTCAGCTCATGGAATTAGAGATGAGACCACCTCCATGATTGAGGTGAAAAGGAACGTTAATATTGTTAGGTCATCCCAACTTTAAAAATATTTGTTAAGATGATTCATCCCGCAAAAGCTGCATGATTAGTATTATGTTCATTAATTAAAAAAAATATTCAATATGAAGTATTTTATTATTAATTTTGTTAACTTTTATATACTGATGAGAACGCGTAATATTTCCCCACTGGCGTTTTCCCTTTCGTCCCTTTCGATGACCTGACGGAGAAAATATCATGACGTGAGCCCAGGGTTGCCACGATTTCACGTAATAAGGGTTGCCAGATTTTGAAAAGAGCCTTGCTGCCCCAACCGGGAATCGAACCTTGGATCTCCGAAGTGGTCAGCCGATGCTCTACCGTTGAGCTACTGGGACGAAATTGCAATCTCTTATAGTCGAAGTGGACTCTGCATTCTCCTCCCTCTAATGTCAGATTGGCTATAGAGAAAGTAGAAAGTAGAATTGGTCAGATAGAGAATGTATTAGAATAGGGTAGAAAATCGGAATTCGAGGTTTCAATAGATTTCTACTTTTGGGGTACTGTGGAGTATGAATTTACTATTAGAATGATTTTTTGATGTGCTTGCATGTAAAGATATATGCCAGTCCTTGTTTTTTTTTGTCAGTAGAATGTATGAATTTATGCTAGTTCTCTGAGGAAAACGTTTCCTCACGTTTTTTCAGCTACCAGGTTATGGATTTGAATCTCACCTGCGGGCATTGATGTCGTGGTGTCCTTTAAGGGCATGATGTATTTTTCCCATTCAGGTACGCCGGGGAAGCGTTATGTGCCTCTAAGTATAGACGAATGATTGGACGATCAAGTGTTTAATCATTAAAAATAAATAAAAAGAAAGACAAGAAAGACCAATTATACATAAAGCATTCATTATGAAACACTTCCCAACTACAATGCAATTTTATTTAAACATCTCTAAAATGCGATACATTCAGCGGTGATATTTCTTAAATTATCACAGTACTACAATCATTTATTTTACTTAAAAACTTAAAACCATGCAGGTGCAAGTATTTTCTAACTCCAAACTTAAAACTTCATCGAAAACTGCAATGCAATAAAATCGTCTGTTTCTCTATGAATGTTTCATTCATTTCAATGAATATATCATTGATATCACCTATATTCCAGCTAAATAATTTTGAGTAAAAAAATTCGCATTCTGCATATATTAAAATCAGGCTTCGTTGTAGAAATAATAAAAGTTTTATGATCATTTAAACTAAAAAATATAGTAATTACGTTGGCGCAGAATATAGATGGACAGAAAGTACGCAAAAATGAACCGGTTTTAGGACAGATGCAACAATAAATATAAATTTAAATGAACTTTAAAAATCAGGATTTTGACACTTGGAAAAAAGATGGATACCATAATTTATTTTGAAGTGCGTCACGTGATCTCATCATATAATATTGGTGTAATTATTATTTTAATTTTAATTCCAAAAATTACGGAACATATTTTGCGTAAATTTTTTTTGAATATTTTCTGGGATAAATTCAATATTTCCTAAAATTTTCTAAGCAATTTGCCAATTTTAACTTCGCTTAAAAAATGTTTGAAAAATTAGGTCCCATAGGGTTCAATATATTTCACTTTTTCAACCCGGGTCCAATCCAAAACTAATTAAGTGATATTATTCTGTTACATTCTTAAATGTCCCAAATATCGTCTGAACAACATACTAAAATTTCATTTTGATAAAATTATTTTTACGGCAGTTATCAAGACAGACTGACCGAATGACCAAAATAATAAACACTTTTCAACTATGTTGGAAAGTGTTAAAAATCTAGCTCCAAAATCATGCGGCAAAATTTTATGAAATTTTGAATCACTTATGCGTTGCTCTGGTTCTTAAGATATTGGTTTGATTTGGGAAAACGGATTTTTTTCTCAAAACAGACCGCAAAAATCATCCAAATCTGTAAAATAACACTAAATAGGCTTAAATATGCTAATACATTGATGATTTTGATCATATTTTTTTTTTATCAAAAACTTATAAAAAACAAGAAATTCATGCTAGGTGTCATGTCGCAATTCTGCGCCTTTTCGTGTTTTTCTGTGAGAAAAACAACCTTCTTTCCTTCCGTGCCTGTGCTTTATTTCGGTAAGCCTCGTTCGAATTGGTTTTGCGTTGAAATTGGAGTTTCGTCGTGAATTCGTTGTCGCGAGCTAGGATTCCTGTCTCGGCTGAGATGTGTGACATGTGTTCGGAGGAGAAAAGCTGTTGCTGGGGCGCGCTTGCCTGCCAATCAGGAAGCTGCTTTGAGGAGAAACTTTTTCTGGACTCGTGAGACCCGGGGATTCGACTTGGAACTCTCGACTTGAGAAGTCGCATCGTAAAATTTGTCTTAATGAAGAAGACAAAGGGTTTTGGCCAAAATGGCTAAAGTTGCTGAAAGGGAGCTTTTGTTTCGGATGAAACCGCGCTTCATTTTTCGGAGCTGAATGAAGAAGATCCTGGAAGATTTCGATGTTCCTTTACGTTATTCTAAATTTTTCCTTTTTTATTCCAGGATATTTTCTCCCGGATATTTTTGGTCGTCACTGGTTGAAACCAGATGGATGTTTGTTCGGGAAACTTCGGGATAAATTCTCCGTTGAAATCCTTGATGCTTGGAACCCTTCCTTCCCTTGAATTTATCCGTTTCTGCAAGTAAAACATATAGACTAGAACTTTTCTGTGAAATTGGTTAATTTAATTCTTCAGTACAGGTAACCCCTTTTGTATCGGAACCAGAAGTTCCAACTGAATTCTTTAGCGCGAACTTACATCACAGGCATACTAAAATGATTGAATTTGAATTAATGACTTACTGAGTTTTGAGAAAGTAAAATATAGTTGTATTTAATTTTATGATTTAAGAAATAACATTATATTGATTTAAGAATAAATAATGATTGATAATATTTGAACAGAGCATAAATTGAGAAATGTTTGTTAATGATATGGATGGCTCTGAATTATTGAAAATAATAAATGAAGTAAAGTTATATTCATAAATATGCAAGTTATTAAAATAAATAGATTTGTTTAAATTGATAATTGTGCCCTGTGTTTTTCTTTGCATTTCCTCATGTTCTTGCTCACTGAATACCATCTAGAATATAATTCTTCTAGACTGGGAAAACTGCTTCTAAATAAATCCTGGGTAAATGTTGATGTTAAAGTTAAAATGAATGTTAATGTTAAAGTTAAGTATGATAATTACCTCTTCTTTTGGTTTGCTAAAATTTACGATCACTGGCCTTGTGTGTAGCGGAATCGGTACTTGGAGGTTGGTTCTGAAACCGCTACCACACTAGGGCTTTCATTTGATGGCCATTGGCGTGCACGCTTCTTCTTTTTTTCACTATTAAGCATTTTTATTCTCTTTTGTATGCATATTACTTTCCTTATATACAATAATGTATAAGGAAAATAATGTAAAGGGGTCGAAAATCCGAATTCGTGTTTTCGACGGGAGAGCACGTTTGAAGTATCCCTGATCACGAATCGAACATTTTTGAGGTGATGTCTGTGTGTGTGTGAAGACCCAGACCGTCCGACTCATCCTGAGGACATGAGCAATAATTTGGACGGCCGTGTGTGTGTGTGCGTGCGTGCGTGAAAGTGTGTGTTTATGTGTGTGTTTGTGTTTGCGTGTGTGTGTGTGTGTGTGTGTGTGTGTGTGTGTGTCTGTGGAGACGATATCTAACGAATGAATGGAGCGATTTGAATGAATTTGGTACACAAATTGCAATTCGTAAATATTGGAAGCCTATTGTTTGTAACCACAATCGAATGTACAGAACCGCGCTAAATTTTCGATTGAAATTTTGAAAAATCATCAAAAAATCAAAACCTTTAATAAAATTACGAAAATAGACAGTTCTATGGTAATTTTTCCTTAGAAAATGATTAACATAAACTGTAGAACGGTAGAATGAATCGTTCTCGAGATATTGCCCATTTTTTCCAATAAATTTTTCAAAAAATCCCATAAATTAAAAAAAATATTAACTGTTGAAAGTCATGTTTACTTTTCATATATAATATCATGTCATAAATTTGGTGACATCATGATATCATTCTCATGGATCTAACTCGTCCATTCATGAGAAAAGATACTTTGAGAAATACTTTTGGATTTGAACGCCAATAGTCATTTGTCTGCTATAAGAATAACTTATTTCTCCGTGCATAACGCTTGGTGAGATTTTGGCGATGAATTTGGCGGAATGTCGCCAACTTGGCGATTTTTTAAATATTGTCTAATTAACGAAAATCTCGCCAAATGGATAACAATGACGCTTAATCAATGAAAATGACGACTAATTGATGAACATTCAATATCTTGGAAAGAATATAAGTATCTACTATAAAAATAACCTATTTTGTGTTAGTGTAAAAATAGTAAATTCATAGGATTATGTAAGGAAGGTCATGTGTTTCCCACAACAGATTTTTTTGTATAGTCATTATGAAATTTCAAAAAAGAAAATTGATATCTCCAGATCAGAAAGTGGAAATACATGGTGAACTGTCTCCCTCCCCCCACCTCCTCTGAAATTTGATACTGAATCCAAATCAATCATCATATAAGTTCTATTTATAGTCTATCCTAAGGAATAAGATATTTCAAGGACATTTTTTTATACGGAAGTGAAAAAAAATACCGAAAGTTGAAATAATTAGTGACACCGCCACACGTACACGTTACCTCATTTGGAAATCAATTTTAAATGCATATCAGTCATTATCTGAGCTCTATCTATTGCTGCTAAAGAAAATAAGATGTCTCAAACACAATATAAATTTTTGAATCGGAATTGACATATCCAAAATAGGAATTTGAAATTCTAAGCTAGTTCATTTACCCCCACGGTAATTTTTATGCTTAATTCATATTACTTATTATCTGAGCTCTATCTATAGAAACACCTGAGAAATATATGTTTCAAGTAGCACTTTTGAACCGGAAGTTAAAATGGAATAGCACATGGAAAAACTCTTAGTGACATAACCTAGCTCCTCCGAAATTTATGGCTGAATCCAAATAAATCATCACCTGAGTTCTATGTATAACAGATCCCGATAAATACATATTTCAATGAAAACATTTAACCTATGCTTACGGGTGAAACAGCGTCAATCCTGAAGTAAGAACCTCTCAACCTCTCGAGGGCGAACTGTTTAGGATAGGGTATGTCAAATACCTGTCTTTTTGAGAGGTTCTTCGTTTGAGATTGACGCTTTCCCACCCGTAAGCAAAAGGTTCAGTAAATAGAATAGTATACTTTTTTTTTGTCATCAACATCTACATTGCTGATAAGATTCACCCCGTTGCTCTTAAAATTCCTTTTTTTTTAATTTTGGCGAAGTGGCAAGGTTTTAAAATACGCTAAGTCGCCACATGAGATAAGATAATGTATTAAAATTGAAAATGGGACATAAATTAAAATAAAAATGCTTTTATGCTTAATTCGCATTAAAAAACTTAAATTTGTGCATTACAGAATATGTGAAGAGTTAAATGGAGTACAGTTCATCTCATCTTTCTCATACTAGACTTCATTTTCTTTTGTCAAATTTTACAAGAATAAATTTGAAAAATTCTTATTCTGGTTCCAAATGATTGCAACTAAAGCGTGTTACCTCCCACTTTAAAGGGCTTGAAAAAGAAATCTTTCCATTCATATCCTATTTGACAGTGTATGCCCCCGGGGGTAACTCGCTACTCCTCAAAAGGAGCTAGTGAGTTCAAGAAACAAACAAAAAATCTGATGTAGGCAGCACATGACTTCCCTTATATAATGCAATTAATTTACTACTTTCACAGTATGAAAAACGGTTATTCTTTTAGTAGATACGTATTTTCTTTCCAAGATATTGAATTTTCATCAATTAGTCGTCATTTTCTTTGATTTAGTGCCATTTTTACCCATATGGCGAGATTTTCGTTAATTTGGCAACATTTAAAAAAGTCGCCAAGTTGGCGACAATCCGCCAAATTCGTCCGCCAAATTTTGTTAATTTGGCAATATTTAAATCCGTTGCAAAGTTGGCGACATTCCGTCAAATTCATCGCCAAAATCTTGCCAAGCGTTATGGATGGAGAAATATGTTATTCTTACAGCATATAAATGACTATTGACGTTCAAATAAAAAAGTATTACTCAAAGTATATTTTCTCATGAATGGAACGAACTAGATCCAAGAGAATGATGTCACCAAATTTATCGCATGATATTACATATGAAAAGCGACCATGTTTCTTAACAGTTAATATTTCTTTTTAATTTATGGGATTTTTTTTATTAATTTATTTGAAAAATGTGCAATATCTCGAGAACGATTCACGCTAGCGTTCTAAAGTTTATGTCAATCGTATTCTAAGGAAAAATAACACAAAAAATGTCTATCTGAGTAACTTTATTATAGGTTTTGATTTTTTGATGGTATCTTCAAAATCTCACTCGAAAATTTAGGAAGGTGCTGAACATTCGATTGTGTTTAAAAACAATAGGCTTCCAGTATTCATGTATTGTAACTTTTGTACCAACTTTCATTCGAATCGCTCCATTCGTTCTTGAGATATCGTCTCCACACACACACACACACACACACACACACAGGCATCACATCAAAAATATTCGATTCGTCATCAAGGATCCTTTAACCGTACTCTCCCGTCGAAAACTCGAATTCGAATTTTCGACCCCGTCACAATATTTTCCTTATACATTATACTATGTATATAAGGAATGTAATAATGTATATATGTAATAATGTATATGGAGGAAAGAAATAATATATATAAGGAAAGAAATTATATATATATGGAAAGTAATAATGTATATAAGGAAAGTAATAATGTATATAAGGAGAGTAATAATGTATATAAGGAAAGTCTGGTGATCATTCAACCATAAATATTCCCTTTTGGCATGATTATGTCAAATTTTGTGCTATGCTGAAATTCGAAAAATTTTCGTAGTTTTCAATCGAATTTAGAAAAAATTCTATGTAGTTCTAGATTTTATTACAATAAAGCAGGATATAATGTTTCGTGAAAATCCATTAATATTTGTAACTGCTATCATGTGCGCAATAATTTGCACACAGACAGACAGACGGGAATCACTCCTAACAAAGTTAAAACGTGTTCGGGAGGTCTTGAAACATTTATTAGCATCAAAATCTAGAATTCGGATATTTTCGTGAAAAAAATACGTTCCCTATACTATATTACATAATATGAGAAAAAATAATATGAGTCTGCAGCGAAAGTCATGTGCTGTCTGCATCCGATAAGATGAATTGAGAAAAAATGCTTTTAATTGAGAAAGATGAAACCTCCAAGTGAAATTGATATCATAATGTTCGAATGGATATGCAATTATATTAGACCTGCAAAACTTGGTGGATAAAAATAAACTTCTATAGAAATCCTCGAATTTCATTTATATGATAACCTTAGAAAAGCAATGCTCATTATTTAGAAAAAAAAGAAAAAACAGTTATAATTTCCAAAATATTCTTTCTGTAACAAGATGTGCGGAGTATCAGCTACTGCTGTAGGCCTTTTAAACAGTTGCATTAAACGTAATTGAGGATAATTTCAAAAATATAGTATACTTGAGATACTGTAATTGGATGGATGTAGGAGAGTCAATTAGTATTAACAATGCAGTAGCTCAAAATAACATGTTTATTTTGGGTGCTTTCGTATTTTTGCATATTATCGTAGATATTTAATTTTACACTCGAAAGAATGACTCTGCGTTGCACAGAGACCCTAAATAAGTGCTCGTTACATAAAAAATACATACATATATATATATATATATATATATATATATATATATATATATATATATATATATATATATATATATATATATATATATATATATATATATATATATATGTTTCCTTTCTATTTTTTCAATCTTTATGCTTGTCGTCCTAATAACACATGTTTGTAAATAAGATCTATCATGTGTTTCAGGAACAAGCATTTTTATGTTCATTTCGTTTAAAATATTAGGACTTGATAAATAACTTTTTCTAAATGAACTATTCTTAAGCCTAGAGCTCTTGCACGTGCAAGCTTTAATGCTTGATTACTTTGGTATTCCCTTTTTCCGATTCCTCTCCATTGACATTTGTTGATTATCTTTAGCTTTCTGAACTGTAATATGTATTATAATTTCCTCTTTATTGTTGAATTTCATTTTGTTTCATTTTATTCTGTAGGCATAAAATTTTTTAAGTTAGTGTATTAAGAATTACTACTTCCATTCTACCATTGGATATACAATTTTAATATTTTATATATATATATATATATATATATATATATATATATTTTATTTTTTTATTTTTTTGAGGATTTCCAATTGCAAAAATGTTTTAAATTTTAATATCTATTATCTTAGAAACAGTTTAAATTAATAAATTTATTTCTGAAAGGAATACGGAATATAAATGTACATACAGTCCCCCGGTCCTACAAACTATATTTAGGAAAATCATCCTCATACAATTTTATGCAAAATAAAAAAAAATCATCCTTTTACGACCAAAATTGATCGACTGTTTAAAGTTGGAGCAGTTTGTGTGCTGAGAAATAAATGGTCAATACGGTCCCCGATTAGTTGGTTGTCTGGAGAAATGGTCAGTACGGTCCCTGATTGGTTGGTTGCCTGAAACGTGACATTTTTATATGTGGAAAAGCGATATAAGCATAAAAGCGATTAAAGCATATTTGCAATTGGAAGTATATCTCTGTGACTAACGGTTGAGAAAATAGCCATTGGACACTTGGACACCGATAGCACTGGATATCCTGTATATATATATATATATATATATATATATATATATATATATATATATATATATATATATATATATATATATATATATATATATATATATATATGTATATATATATACATATATATATATGTATATATATGTATATATGTAAATATATATATATATATATATACATATATATATGTATATATATATATATATATGTATATATATATGTATATATATATATATATATACATACATATATATATATATATATATATATATATATATATATATATATATATATATATATATATATATATATATATATATGCGTGTATCAGATACTTAACGAAATACACTTAAATGGGAATACATTATCATCATAATGTATTATAAAACACGTACTTTTCTTTAAATACATGCATTTTAAGGGCTTTAAGTTAAAGCTGTATTTTCCCCATAACAGGATATTTTCCCTCTTCGAGGCCTTAAAAGGGTTTAGCCATGAGTTACGTCCCATACATTTCACTATCATGACCATTATCAGCATGAACAACGGATCCGTAAAGCCCATAGTGAGTAACATTATCCTCCATGGCGCCACTGCGGTCGTAAAGGCTCATTAGCTTCAAATAGAGATTTTCCTTCAAGCCACGTATTTGCTCCATATATCGCGGGTTATACTGGCATATATATATATATAATCGCGGCATTTTGGGGGGATATTTCAGAAGCTATAACGTTCCGGAACAGTGTAAGATGGGGAAGGATTCGTAAATCCACAAAATCTCCTTCATATGTTCCATAAAATATGTTCTCTTCATATTAAAATTCTGATGTATAACAAAAAAGTCTGATGCAGTGTCAGATAGCAAATTTTCACATTATTGTAGAGTAAAAACACAATACCTGAATGCAAGGCTTAATTGAACTGTCTTGTATTTTCCTCTTACACAATTAAAACACTTTTCTGCATGTCTGTCTGTGTATATCGTCTGTAGCGGAAGATCGAAGTGTCGGATGGAAGCGAAATTTGCTACAGAGGTCCTTCAGGTCCCCAGACGATGAACTTATTCTTCAAAATTCTATTTAGTTTAACACTTGTGAATTTTTAAAGGGGGTAGCCCAGTGGTAAAGACATGGGGTTTGTACTCGGAGGATTCGAGTTCCATTTCTGGCTCTGTTCAAACTATCACCGTGGTCACGCTGAGTATGGTGCATGTTAAATCTGTGGGTTCGATATTCCTTCCGAGAGGTTGGTGGCAGTGGAAAAAGGGTACGTAGATGCCGCACCAACTTGGTTCTGGTCTAAATTAAGTGTCACTATCTCGGCCATCTGAACAGATGCTTCGCACCTTCAGGTAAGTCGAACTGCCTGAATCAAAAGAAAGAAAGCACTTTTAAACACGAAAATTGCCATTTTACACCATTTCATCTGAACAGTGTATCTGGAACGCGGTCAGTGCTCGCGTTCTGGACGCAAGTTGTCTGCGCACAATGTAACAATTTTTTTTAACTTTGTTTGACTGTTATTTTATGTGCTATTTTCTAATTCCGACAATTTAAACGATAAATTTTCATGTTTAGGAATACAGAATTATTTTAATATTATAAAGTTTCTCTTAAATTTGACTTCCATCGTATGAAAATTTGTTGAAGTAGCAATTATTTTCTTGAATTTTATTTCTTAGGTAAATGAACTTTCTCTTTTTTTTGTGGTATTAAGTGTTTTTATTGATTTGTGTTTATTTTAAGAAATTCAAAATCTTCACTTCTTGCATATTGTTTTTCTAACTTCTCGAATTTATTTTTGTGGCGTTCCGCAAAGATCAATGAAGCAGATTTTTGTACTCATAAGTGGCCATATGTAGCGTGCCTATTTAGAGCGTATCAAAGAAGCAATTTTAAAAAGAACTTATTTAGGACGCATTTAGCGATTGAATGTTCAAATAACCACCCATTTTGGAATGTTTTTTTTTTATCATGGCTTTCAATAAGGATGAATAAATCATTATATTCTGCACAATTTTTGACTAGAAAAATAAAAGACACCAATCTAGTATGAACCGTTCTCAATATATTGTACGTTTCATAAATAAATTTATCACAAAATTATTTAAAATTCAAAAAGTGGTAAGTATAATCAAATATGTTTACTTTTGACATGCAACATTATGCAACAGAATCTGTTAACATCATTTTCGTAGAGAGAAGCGGATTGGCACAATTAGACCGTCCTGGCCAATGATTTGCGCGGTCCATATACGAGGGTCACACTGAAAATTTTGAGACGGGGGCAGACGGTATGCGTTGGAAAAAATTATTGGTCGGATATTTAAATTTAAACTCTTTTATGTCCGCAGACGATAATTTGTAGCAACAATTACAATTTAGCTATCGTAGAATAAATTTTGAAAGATAAGAAAATGGAGTTGACGCGAGAGTATTATCGAGTTATGATTTTCTATGATTTTAAAGTGGGGCTAAATCAAGAAGAATGTCTTCAACAGTTAGCATATGGAAATGATGCTCCATAGATGAAAAACACACAGGAAGACCTTTGTCAGCTGTAGCCTCAGAAAATATGTCGGCCATTCAAAAAATATTATGATAATCGCTGTACCTACCAAATGATACAGAAGGAACTTAACATTGGATCTGCAACTATATATAACATTATTCATGAATAACTACATATGAAAAAATTTTTGTTGGGCTTTTTGTTGGGTCCCCCATAATATAATAGAACTAGAAAAAGCGGAACGTGTCAGAATCACTGAAAACCCCCTAGAATTACGTAATGATGGTGGACACCGTGTTATGTCTAAAATCATAACTGGTGACGAAGCGTACATACCGTTTTTTAACGTTCCAACACATCAAAAAAGTAAAGTATGGATCTTTGACAATGACCCCAAACCAACAATGGTGAAAAGACAGCGAGAAATGAAAAAAGTAATGTATGCAGTGTTGTTCAGAAGTACAGATCTGGCCAAAGCCATAAAGCGAGAGGGACAAAAGATAAGTAAAGCTAACTGGTACACCGCTAAGTGTCTTCCAGAAATTCTTCAGGAAGTGAATGTTAGGGGATTCATGCTTCACCATGGCAGCGCATCTTCTCATTCAGCAAGAATGACAGTCGAATTTTTTGAATTAAAAAACATCAAAGTTATAGAACATCCACTCTATGCTCCTGATCTTGCTATGTTGTTATTGTTGAGTCCCAGACCGTCCGACTTACCAGAAAGGTGTAAGGTAAACGTTTGGACGGCCGGGAAGTGCCACCCAATTTAGATCGGAACCCAGTGGGGGCGGCATCCATAGGGACCGTACCCACCTTCCCCTACCACCAACCTCCCGGAAGGACTTACGGACCCACATGTTTAACGTGATCGCACTCCGGATGAACACGGCGGTAGTTGTGGCAGCGTGCAAATCCAGCGCGCAAACCACCGGGCTACCGCGCCCGAAATGTACCAACAGCACGCGGTGTTCCCAGGTGGTCACCCACCCAAGTACTAACCGCGTCCGATGCTGCTTGACTTCGGTGATCTAACGAGGACCGGTGTTTTCACCACGGTAGGGCCGTTGGCTTGATCTTGCTATGTGTGAATTTTGGCTATTTGAATCTAAAACAAAATTACGTGGGTGTCGTTTTCATTCCGAAGATGAAATTGATGAGGCTATATGTTTCATATATTCCATGAAATGGATGGCTTGAAACAATTAATTTTTGGAAAATTGGACTTCAAAAGTGCATTGATGTTGAAGGGGAGTATACTTTGAATATTCCTAAGAGTTGGTATGTTTAACTGGTAACACTTAGCCGTATCTCAAAAATTTCAGTGTGACCCTTGTATACGCCATCAGTTATTCCCTAATACAACTCTCTTTCAATTGGCATTCAAGGAAAACTTCATAGAATTCCATGATGAAATTGAAAAGCAAAAACGAAAAACTCATTTTCTGTATTTAATATGCAATTTAATCAGGATGGGTTTTATCTATATTCAAACCAAGCGTATCTATAACCGTAAAACCAAGTGTAAAATTTAGGTCTTCGAAACCTGACAAGGATCCACATTCTTCTGATGGCAACGCAAAATTAAACATTTGTTTAAATGAAATAAAAGCTGTAAAACTAGCAATGGGATATTTATTGCTTGCATCTAAACTTTGCCTAATATTGGTGAAATACAAAAGCAATTTTTAGCATCTTACAAAAAGAAGTGGTGCTTTTACTGTTGATGCATCACTAATACTGGTACGCGACTGGATAAGGGGAGCCCTTGTTAGAAACATGCTCATCTTTGGAAAATGTATTACAATTTCAGGAAATGGCAACATGCCACATTAAATTTATGCAATGGAATCTAAATTTATAACATATTCTATATGTCAAAATATTGTAAAGCTGACAAAATTTTATACAAATCGAAGGTTTTACAATTATCTAATTAAATTGGGTTCAGCACTTTGAGAAATTTTTTGAAGGGTTTAAATTTGAGTATAAATTGATTCACAGTAAAATATTGTAGCACATTACCACAAGCAAAATGGGTAGAAACAAGAAAGATTAATCATACATAAAGCATTGATTATGAAACACTTTTCAATTTCAATTTTTTCTTATTTTAACATCTCTAAAATGCGATACATTCAGCGGTGATATTTTAAAAATTATCATAGTACTACAATGATTTAGTTTACTTAAAAACTTAAAACGATGGAGGTAAAAGTACGTTCTAACTCCATGCTCAAAACTTCAACGAAAAAGGCAATACCATAAAGTCGTCTGCTTCTCCATGTAAAATCAATGGATATTTCATTCATATCACCCATATTCCAGACTCCAGAGCTAAATAATTTTGCGCTAAAAATTCAGCAATTCTTATACAACTTATCTTACAGCTTGATCTGTTTACATTCTGCATACATTAGAATTAGGTTGCGTTGCAGAAATAATCAAAGCTTGATGATCATTTAAACTAAAAAATATTGTAATTGTGTTGGCGCAGAATATAGATGCGAAAATAAAACGGTGTTTGGACGGATGCAACACTAAATATAAATTTGAAAGAGCTTTAAAAATCACAATTTTGACACTAGGAAAGAAGAAGGATGCCATATTTTACTTTAAAGTGGATCACGTGCTCTCTTCATATATCATAGGTGTAATTATTATTTTAATTTTTATTTTAAAAAACTACCGAACATATATTACTCAAATTTTTTTACATATTTTATGGGATAATTTGAATATTTTCCAAAATTTTCAAAGCAATTTGCGAATTTCAACTTCACTTAAAAAATGTTTGAAAAATTAGGATCCATAGGATTTAATGTATTTCACTTTTTCAACCAGTGTTCAATTCAAAACTAATTGGGTGATGTTATTCATTTACATTGCTATATATCTCTATTGCTAACAACATACTAAAATTTCATTTTGATATAGCCATTTTTACGGCAGTTATCGTGCGAATGAACAGACAGACAGACAGAATGAACAAAGTTATAAACACTTTTCAACTATGCAGAATAGTGTTAAAAACGTATATTTGTTTCACTTTGGTCTGAAAATTGTTATAAAATATTCCCAATTTAAAAGAAAAAATAGTTTGTAACAGCCTAATAGTCAGTTAAACGGATTGATTGGACACAATAACATTATTTGTATTAATACATAATTTTTAAAACATATTTTAACATTTGTGTCGAAATTCTGGTATATGTATGTATCCCAGTAAGGATGGAAAGCAAAATGTATTATTTTAGACTTGCTTAATATTAATTCTAGGGGTTCTAAAGTACAGTATCTTCATAGTTATCAGTTTCTCGTAATAATTATACTCTTATTATTGTTTTTCATATACGAAATAATGCTATAAAAATCTTCAACTTTGAATAACTCGTGCTAACAAAGATTACATAAATAAATAATAATTTTGCTATTTATTGGTACAAAAGTATCTACACTGTGTAGAAATAATAACTTTACACAAAGATTACAAAGCTTGTTCAAAACGTTTTCCATCCATACCAAAGATCCCTTAAAAATAAGAGGCAGATATTATTTGCCTATGATGCATTTCTGTGTTACGTCATTTGCACTTTTGCTGTAAATATTTACATTTTAATTTGCGATTAATTCCTCGCCAACTTTGTTTAAACATATCTCTGGGACTTTTTATGATAAAATGCTGAAATTTTGTACATTACCTTATTAGTGCATGGGAGCATATTTTATTCATTGGAAATGTTTTTGTATGGGGGTCGTATAAAAATTTAAATTTTGTATTTCATCAAACTTAATCCCCTGAAAATTTTTATCGATTTCATAAAATTCCGTACCTTATTTTACTCAACCTTGTAATTTATTATATATGTCTAAGATCAATATTTATGGAATAAAAGCAGAGATCAATGTTTTTGGGACACCCTATATATATATATACAGTCGAACCTTGATATGTCGAATTTGAAGGGAGTAGAAAAAAAAATCGAGATATCAGAAATTCGAGATAACGAAAATTTTTAAGGAATTCATAAAATAATATATACATTCTAGTCCTATACTTTACATATTTTAAAAAAAAAATCACTTACTTTATCTTACAGAAAGAGAATTGGGTATTACCCAAGAGAATGCTGACAACAAATAAAGCGAAGCTTGAAATGATTGGATACACATTTAATGTAATAAACATTATTAAAATTTAATCTTGCATTTCTTTACTTGCAAAATAGTCATCTATGACAGTTTGGTTACAGGTACTGAATCCTTTAATATCTACCACATTTTCCAAATGAGCTAGGCAGATCCAAATGAGCCTAATTTTGTGGCGATAGTTTTCTTTAAAACTCTGAATAATACCTTGGTCCAAAGGCTGTAACTTAGAAGTTGTGTTTGGTGGCATGAAATGAACTTTCACGGATTTTAATTTCCCCACCGCATTATGCGCTGTACGGTTAGTTGTCCAAGAAAGATAACAATATCGCGATTTTCACGGAACATTTTTCTGTCTAGTTCCTTCAACCAATTAGTGAAAATTTCGGCAGTCATCCAAGCCTTATTGTTCGCAAAATAAGTCATTGGAACAGATTTCATTCTTGAAAAACATAGGAGTTTACAGATTTACCTATCATAAGAGATTTGAGCCTTTCTGAACCGTCCATATTAGTGCACAATAGCACAGTTAATCTTTCTTTGCTCTTTTTCCCGCCATGACATGTCATTAATGGCCATAGTTTTATCAGGCATACACTTAAAAAATAGACCTGTTTCATCTGCATTAAACTCATTTTTTGGATCGTATTTCTCCAAATGAAAAGATGAAAATGGTAAGCTGATCCAAATGGTCAAATGAAAAAATTCGATATATCGAGAGTTTGATTAAAAAAATTTCGAGTTAAAGAGTTTGTTTTACATTAGTTTTATACCGTGCGTGAAGGGAGATGAAAATATTTCGAGATACCGAAAATTTTGAAATACCGAGGTTCGACATATCGAGGTTCACCTGTATATATATATATATATATATATATATATATATATATATATATATATATATGTATATATATATATATATATATATATATATATGTATATATATATATATATATATATATATATATATATATATATATATATATATATATATATATATATATATATATATATATATATATATATATATATATATATATATATATATATATATATATATGTATATATATATATATATATATATATATATGTATATATATATGTATATATATATATATATATATATATATGTATATATATATATATATATGTATATATATATATATATATATATGTATATATATATATATATATATGTATATATATATATATATATATATATATATATATATATATATATATATATATATATATATATATATATATATATATATATATATATATATATATATATATATATATATATATATATATATATATATATATATATTACAGTAAATAAAAAAAATATTTAAAAAGGGGGGTAGAAAGGAAGAGGGAAAAGGGTGAAAAGAAGGGAGAGTGTTTGCAAGAACGACAGTAAAAAGGCCGGGGGGGATTGTGACACCCCGTTCCCGGTTAAAGCGCTTTTACTCCCAGGAAACACTCCCGGTTCCTCTGTCTTCCCGAAGCATCCCTCCGTCCGATGTAGTAGTTTAAAACTACTGACATATTGCATATTATTTCCTTTACCAAATAAAAGTTATACATGTGTTCAAAGATGAAACAAATGTGCAGTACATTATTTTTTTTATTCTTTTCTCCTTTTATTAACTTAATATTGAATATATAACTGAAGATATCTATAACAAATATTTTTTTTTATTTAACAATCTTCAAGTGAATATGGAAAACATAAATTTCATAAAAATACTTTCAGAAAATGCAGAAGCAGCTTTAATATATCCCTGGCCATGGTTAACTTTCTTAAAGAGCAAAAGAGAAATAAGCAGCTTCACACATGGAGCACAATCACATAGTTATATACAAGTTAACAGTCATGGAAACGCAAAAAAAAATTACGACTAGAGCAGAATGTACTAACAACACATACGTTAGGGGAAAGATAAAAAACAGTTCTTCACAGCAGTAGAGAAATTCACATATTCCATTCACTTCTATAGAATCACTGTTAGAAAAGTTCAGTAAGGCTTCATTATACATTTTATAAAACTCTAAACAAATGAAAAGTAGGGAAAATTTAGGCAACTCAGACATATACGTATAATTCAAAGACATCAATGCGTCTTTATAAAAAACGAAAATCTACAAGAGAAATATTTTATCGTTTGCTATTAATCTTTCGAAAATTCTTGAAGGGCGCAATTTGGTTTTTATTTCATCCTAGAACGTAACTGACACCTCTTAGATGTTTGTGTGTGATAAGAGGGAGATAAGACATTTAAACGTGAAAAATAATTTGACTGGAACTTTATGAATATGATGCAATAAAATGAAACACTAAAATGAAACTATATAACTGATACACAGCGTCCATGGTGTAAATTATATAATTTCATTTTCCTTCGACTCATGTTTTCTACAGTTCCACTACCTGGATCACCAAAATTGATTACACATTATCAACATTTTTCACTCTTTTTTTTTCTTTTTTTGTTTTGCGCAATATATTTCATTTTTTTGTTTAATTTACATTTCTCCAAACTTTCCTACTGTAATAGACAATAGACGTTTTCATAAACACTAATAAAACTTGAAGTTTGCTTGATAATATATGATAATACTACTGCACAATTTATACACCAAGTGACGCAAAGTAGATATTATAGTTGTAAGTTAAATATTGTTTAATCAGCATTTGATTTCACTTAATGAAAAACAAGTTGGCAGTAATGCTTCCCCCATAAGTTAAATGTTTAAATTAAATATTTAAGTTAACCAAAATATAAGTAAGATATTGGTTAATAGCATATGATTTCCTTAAGTAAGAAAAGAGTTGGTAGCAATGCTTTTACCAGTTTCAGTTGTATTTAATCTGCCAACTTCTAAGTAGATAGAGAATTGTATTGTTAATAAGCGCAGTTATAATAACATTGTTTACAGATAAATATAACTACAGAAATATACTATGTTATTTTGTTTAAACTAGTACAAACATTTTTAACAAGATTTTAGTTCTGATACAATTGCTTAATAGTAATCGATGTGTATTTGCTATATTGCAAATTTTAAATATCTTGCCTTAGAGGACATTTTTCTCTATAGTATACATTATAGCTATACCAATTTACTGTGGACTAATTGAAAATACTGCCAATATTTAGCCATTACTCATCGCCATTGATATTGCAATACATATGTGTCCAATTACTGAATGCATAATAATTATATTTTCTACCTATAGATGATATAAAAAATATCTATATGCTTATATATATAGCACATATTGTCAATAGTGGCCATTATCCTTAATTATTGACAGTCAATTGGAAATGCATACAAGCACCGAAGATATGGCGATATTGACTACAGATTGGCGATATTATTCTCAAAATATCTGCAATGTTAAAATACGGCTTCTGAATTTGACAGGTGTAACTTTTAACCGATTTTAATGTAAACTCAGCATCATTTTTAAATATTTTCTTAAATGGAGGATTTCTATCAAAACAGATAGTTAAAAAAATAATTGATTTTGTAAGATAGATTTTAGGAGTAGGTTTGGATTTCGTAGAATATATTTTTTTGATGTTTCAGTGTGCATTACGATCACTTTAAACATGCGTAAGCTATCTAAAATCTCAAGGCTGTGAAGGCTGAAATTGAATAAAAATTATAAAGTTACTTCAAAACTTTGAATCATATTGTTTTATTCAAAACTATCGTTAAAATTTCGGCACCGTCATTTATTACACTTGTTTGAAGTGAATGGTAAAATTTGTAAGCGCATATTTAATCAAATTGATTATTCTTTTATTTTTCCAAATTAAGCCTGAACTAAAGAAAAAAGCTATGAAAATTTCAGTTCTGAATTTAACTCAGTTCGAGGTATCCAATGAATGAACGCAATATTAGCAAAAGAATTCGAAAAAGTATCTACCAGCATTTTGAAATTCAGTAAAATTGCGGAAACGGTCAGTAGATATACAAAAGAACTAAAATTATTCTTTCAACTGCTTGTGAAAGTCTCTAATTTCTTTTTCACTAAAAAAATTGAACTTCTCGCCAGTAAAATGCGATGTCCCCCAAAAAATAAAACATTTCTACAATAATGGCAGTATTTCTCGAAGATTTTGATTTCCAAGTGGCCAAATCTCGAGTGTCTGTGGTGATAATAGTTTTAACCTCTTGATAACGGTTTCATTTTTAAAAACTTGACGAAATTAACTGCAGACATTTCCACTGATAGTAATGGCAAACCATCATGTTAAAGCTTTATGGGCAACCCTTGTTTATAAAAGTGGATCCGTACTCACTGCTTTATTCCAAACAACTAAATTAATAATAATTTGATTTAATAAATTCATTATATACTTTACATCAATTGGTGTGCGAATATAATGTACTTTGGTCCGTTTGTCCTTTGATCTATATCACACAAATCAAGAGCACGCTAATAGTCGAAACTCTGATGTAAACATGGCTATATAAATATCTATATACGTGCTTGTTAGATAAAAGATGCATTTAGTGCTTGCTTTTCCTAATAAGTGAAAATATGGTGATTAGTGATTTTCTAAAAATAGTTCTAAATCCACGTTCACCTTTAGCTCTGCACTCTTGTTACCTAAATTTTCCCTTTACAACCGATACTATATATCTAGTAAGCTAGTTTATTTGAATAATTTTGGGCTTGAATGTTAACGCCAAACTTCTCCTCAGAAAATTAAGGACATTGGCATCTGGGCTCTGTACTGAACGCTTAAATCCTAGAAGGACGGTTTTGAAATGTATTTTCGATAACTAGAAAATCGTAATATTTATTAAAAGTGCTACCGGCCAAGTTGCATTTAAAAGTGGTAATATGCTAATTTATTTAATGTGAAATCTCATGTAATCTACGAAAAAGAACATTTTCCTTTCGGCAATCTTTTTAAAAGTTTCCAGATAATGCTGGGGGTGTTAAACTTCAAATAATTAAATGTGTTTAAATATCGTATTTAAAAGCGTGTTGGATTCAAGGATTAAAAAATAGGGTCACAGTCCGTAGGCCAATTTTGAAGAGAAAGTACAGGAATCAGTTATCTTATCTAAGAATCTTATCTAAGTTATTTGAGGCCTTATTAGGTGCAAGTTTTCTGGATTTAATGGACTTTGCTGGATTCTGGACTTGATGGATATCGGGATTCTAACCCAATCTCCCTATTGGGAACAATCTTTATATTGGGATCGAATTTCATATTGGAATTGGGTAGCCGACAATGCATCATGTGATATTGGGGTTAATATAAGTCTTACTGCATTGTATGTATTTCTATGACAAATTAAATAATATTCATATAAACTGTTAATTTTACAGAGAAAACTATTACTGCAATGCAAATCAGATCTCAAGCTAAATGGAATATTCCTAGGTATTCAAATTTATTTTACTTTTCAATTTATTTTTGACTCCATATATTTTGTATCCTGTTCCACAACTAACTCATTACTTCTACTCATAATTAGGTAACTTTGGTTTAAAAATGATCGAAAATACATATACTAAACATTATGCGTTTCTCTTTTGTCGAACGAGAACAGATGAGAATTTAATAGTACTTACCACAGCCAGATATAATTCTTAAAACATTGTGGTATTTTGTAAATTGTCATTCATAGAAGTTTCATCTCCTTTGTTTTAATTCAATGAGTACAGCAAACATGAAGTATACTTCAAAATAATAGAGCATATTAAAATTATGAAATTCTATTGTCGTTAAATATGCGTATTCTACTTGTTTGATAACGCAGCATGCAATACTTTTCTATCAAGTCAGCGAAATATTATTTGACTTTTTGATGTAGCCATCTTTGTATGCTTTAGATGGTGATTTTTAACCTCAATGTTTCCAAATGCGACTTATTTTGTAAAGCTAATGAGTTACAGACAGACTCATAAAGCACTAAAGCACATTTTTTACGACTTAAAATTACGTATTTAATTTCTGAATTTACCAAGTTATCTTGCTTTTAAAGTTATAAATTGTTAACTAATAAGAGAATTTTGATTTTTGACATCACTCGAATATTTGTTTATAAAGTACAGTTTATAAGGGAATAAATAACAAATCATTCGCCAGCATAATTAATAATGAATTAAAATAAAATGCAGCATTAAGATTAAATAAAACGCAGCATCCATTGTCTAGATGAAAGGGACACAAGGATGTTTTGAATGATCGTCTTATGAAATGACATATAAAATTATACTTATATTTAATGTAAGGTTATATTTAACGTAAGGTTATATTTAACAGAAATGTATGTTAGGATAATTTAAAGATTCCTATAATTCATAAGAAAACTTATATACATGCCCTGGAGGCGGATATTCATATGGAGGTGTATCTTTATGGATCTACATATTTGTCTTCATATTGAGGACAGATAATCAAAAACTCATGGTCTGCTACTTAAATTTTAAATCATTCCTTGCATGTTTTGATTGTAATAGTAAATTTGCTTTCACATAACATATTGAATCTGGCATCGTTCTACTGATTCTTAGGGAACTCCATGAAATTTTGAGATTCTTTCATGGCTAGTCTAGATAGACCAGGAATAAGAAAGAAGGATATGATGACAAGGGATAAGAAAGAAGATGATGATGGTAAAGAATAAGAAAGAAGAAGATGATGAGAAGGAATGAGGAAGAAGAAGGTGATGACAAGGAATATTTTTAAAACAAAAGTTACAAAGCCATGAACTTCAGTTCCCATAATAAGAGGTGGCTAACCTTTTTTGGGGTGGAGGATGAGGGTAGCTCAACTTTAAACCTGATTTGGAGCCTCTACGACGTCACAATATTTCTGAGGGTCTACATTGTATTCAGTTGTGACATCATATAGTTCGGTCATATTATCAGTACACTATTATTAACATATGAGAAATATTTGAAGCGTGCGGACATCATTACGCTACTGCATTTCTTAACTTTTAAGAAGTTTTGCAACAGTCAGATATACAAAAAAATTTGGTGAATTTGAACTCAAGTAGCAAGACCAGCTGGACCGTATTCAACACCTCCATCAAAATATGAAAATGTGCTTCACCAGCATATTCTAACTCTGACACACTATGCTATTGACATTTAAAAGTTCTGGTCATTATATATATAAATCCTATTTCAAAATTATTAGAGTCGGTGAAAAGTATCCTATTAAAGGGACCAGAAATTATATTAAATTATGGAAAAATTCGAAATTATTAAATTTCACTGTTTTGCAATGCGGACATGACAACGAATTGAGTCGGTAGCATGCTGTATATATGTCAAATAAACTCATGTAGCGCACACCAAAAAGCTGGGTTACAAAAATCCGACATAAGACTATGCTTACATGTAGCTATGCATATACGTAAGACTATGTTCATACGTGCTTATAATAGTCGTAACTCGCTTATAGTAGTAGTAGTTGCTTCATAGTAGTCGTAAAAAGAGGAGATATAAGACTGTATAAGTTAAAGCTCAGATTGTTAAATGTAGAAACTTTTGTATAAAATATAAATAAAAATATTTAATTTAACTAATCACAAACTAAAATAAATGTAAAATATAAATATTTCGAGTGAAATTATATCAACATTTTTAAATGCAACTTGCCAGATTTAACATCTTTTCTAATACAAGTGACTTGATTATGCCGTGCCAGAAAAACAAATGTATTTTATATTTACATACTAAACGAAAAAATAAAACGTGTGTTCTATGGTAAAAGTGCGTATAGATACAGTAAACCTAAATTAACTTATCCTAAATCAATTCTAGACCCCTACAAAATGCGTATCACTAAAACTAAGTTTTTACATTACTTACTTTCAAGTTTTGTTCCCTTTGTGATTTCGAGCGCCGAAATCAACGTCACTGTTTATGAAAAATCAAGTTTGCTAAAGGAAATTTGCAAACCGTCTTCTGACGTGGTAGTTTATATTTATTTAAGCTGTGTTCAATTTGATACGGAAGTTATTTGTGGAAGCAAGGGGTTAATGCTGAGTCATCTGCAAACCAATAAAGGGTAAAAAGTAAAAATGGTTGTTTCCAGTATCTGGTGTTCCAATTTAATCATTTTATCGACACAGTTTAAATGGCAATATTTCATCTCATAGAGATCAACTAGTTAGATATAAGTCGTTTCTACTTGATATTAACAGGTCCCTAATTTCGACACATAACTGAACTTGCTACGTTAAATGTCTTATAATGCCAATAAACTGAAATAATGTTCTTCAGGGCACTTCAAATTACGCAGCCATTGCTCTTTCTGTATAACTACCCTTATTTCCTGTAAACCAACCACTGTTTTCTGTAATTCAACCTTTGCTTTTTGTAAACCTACAGTTATATGTGTATAGACTGATGGACAAAAGTGAAGATTTTTAACAGAGAAAGCCAAACATAATATGTAGGCAATTTAGCATATGACTTCTAAAAGAAAATAGCGCTAGTTTAACGTTGTTTATCAGATAATGAAAATACAACATATTGACGGTTTTATTTTTTATTGCAGATGACTTGACCATATGTTTTATATAGAGATGATATATTTCCATTGAAAGGGTCTAAATAAGTTAATAAATAATATATATCTTACAATCAAAATAGGAAATTAATAATTGTTAAACAAAATAGAGGACAGAAGCGATAAATGAAATCCATGTACAAATTTTAATTTAGATGTTTTATATAAAAAATATGCATAATTGTTTACCATTGTTTTTGGGGAAAGTATTTGAAATTGAAAGTTACACCTAGTTAAAAATAAAATATTTATAATTATTAGAATTAAACACTAATTTTAATAAACTATTAAATTAAAGACAACACATAATAGGTTTAATAAGTAATTTAATGAAACCACCTTTCTTGACTTACATAAGTTTACAAATCCAAAGCGCTTTCGGGCGTCACCAATCACCATGCCCTTCATCAGTGGCTAAATGAAAAATACACTTCTGACTGTATTTTTGATTTCGCCACTGATGAAGGGCATGGTGATGCCCGAAAATGCTTTGGCTTTGTACACTTATGTACTTCAAGAAAGGTGGTTGAATAAATGACTGTTTATACTTATGATTAGTTGTCTTTAATTTAATAGTAAAATATTTATACTTTAAAAATATAATTTATCCTTGCTATTTTTTTCTCTAACGCCACAGAAGTCATAACTATGAAGATAAAACGTACTCCTTCACTTAGTTCTTAAACTTTGAACATGGAACTGCAGTTCAAAATGATTTGATACTTATCTTATGAATTTGCTACTGCTGCCACGTTCATTTTCAGTTACCCCAGAAACTTTTCTAGACTCCAAGTCAGATGATTTGTTATTAGCTGCTGACGAAATTGAATACTAATTGAATGAATTTGTGTTACTTTTCATGCGATTTCAAATAATATGGTAATATTTAATCCAAAGATTCTTTAATCTATTTTAATTGATTTTTTTTTCTTAATATAGTGGTGTTAAACTTTTTTATAGCATTTTCCAACTATCACCTATATTCGCGCTTTTCTACCAGATGGCGCTGGAAACCGAAGTGAACATTGCTCTTATTAGTTTCTACTGTTCCATGATGATTTCTTGAGTTAAAGTTAAATGAACGATTTCTTATTTGAAAATAAAAGATGGCGGTTTAGAATTAATTTACAAATTAACTTTGCTTGAGAAATTGTGTATTTTGAAGGAATTTGATAAATTGCACTGGATTATTAAAAAATAACTGGTAAAAATTAAAGGAAATTTGAGGAGTAAAAAATCAAAGAGAAGCCATTACAAATCCATTTCTTTAACTTACTTCGGTTCCATGATGAGTTTTGTCGGTTAAAGTTAAAAGATCTAATGTATGTTCAAAATTTAAAAAATGTGCTTTAGAATCAATTTAGAAATGCACTTTAATTGCGAAATTGTGAATTTTGAAAAAGAAATGGGATGAATTGCACAAGAATATTAAGAAATAACTGTTTGAGCTTAAAAACAAATATTGAGCATATTAGAATAAAGAGACGTCATTGCAAGACTATTTCAATATGTCCAAAGGAATATTAGGAAAAATTTAGACAACATTCAATGGAAATATATGCACAGGCCTCGATATTCTAACGCTAGAGAGTACAATTTATGAAAATATATTACTTCTATGTAAGAAACTTTTATAAAAATGCGAATAAAAGTGCTATTGGAAATTTAGTGTGAGTATTTTAAAGGGTGCAATTTATAAATTTACAATTTTACAACTAAATATTTGTGCTCTGTGTTTGGATATTTAAAATACTACATTTTTTTTACAATTATCATAATGAATGATTACATTGCCATGACATAGCCATTTTAACCAGTGTCAGGAGGTAACTAGTGATTCTTTCAACTATATATTTGATATGAAATATAAATTTTTCTCAAAAGTTTACAAATTTTTCACACGTGCGGTGCATTTTGCAAAAGGATAGGTGGTAAATAAAATGAAATTACAATCGTGCCTATAATACATAGTTTTCTGAAAAGCAAACAGAAAATTATTCCATGTAACAACAAAATGAGTTGAAATGCAGTAAAATCCCGATTATCCAAACTACAGGTATTTGGATTTGATCTCATTTAAATTCTAAATTCCTTGATAGTTGCAGGCAGTTATTTTTCAAGCTTAATGTCAGAGAAGTTGAGGATTAAATCCTAATAATGATAAAGTTTATCTATATACTTTCTGCCTTCTGAAAGCTTCATATTTTATTACAGTGAAAATCAGATTTTACGATTTTCGGAAGGCAATAAAAAGATCGACGACGTAGGATAATGTAAAATCGAGGTTGGACGAGGAAAATATCACAGTAATGCAGATTAAATATAAACACCCAAAGGATTAAAATTAGTTAAAATACAAAATCTTCGACAGAAACACAGCACAAATCGAACCAGCAACGTCATCAACCGGCCACAGCCGCCTCCTTAGCTGTTTCTGTAGTAATTTGGGTGATTTACTTTTAATTAATACTAGTCAAAAGGCTGAATCCTCATCAGAAACGCAGCACAAATCAAACCAAAAATGATACCAATTTGTCCTGAAAGCATGAAACAGCCTTATTATTATCAGTTTTTGGTAGCAATTTGGTTGATTTTATTAGATTTAATACTAGTTAAAAAGGTACATCTTCGTGAGCAACATAGAATAAGTCAAACCAAAAATGGCACCAATTTGCTTCGGAATGAAGAAACAGCCTCCCGTTTAGTTGTTTTTGTAGTAGTTTGGGTGATTTAGATTTAATCAATACTAGGTAGAAAGCTAATTTCTCGTCAGAAACATAGCACAAGTTAAACCAAAAATGGCATAAATTTGTCTCGTAGGCAAGAAACAGTCTCTTTCGTAGTTGTTTTTCCAGCAGTTTGAAAGATTTACTTTTAATCAGTACTAGTATTGTACACACGTAGAAACAAACCTAAAACTATTCAAACTTAATTGTAAAAAAAATAATAATAATTCCACAAAATTCGGATTGGCTCTTACTTTTTGCATGTAGTTTAAATAAATTACTTTTAATATCAGAAAGGACTAAAAATACCTTTAAGCCAATCGTGAACAAGGAATATGCTTCACAAAATAAAATCCATGTAATCGAATGCTAGTAAGGTTTGAAACGTTGTTATCAATATATTTTTCTTGCCAGATTCCACGTCGCAAATCATTTGAATTTTTGATGCAAACACATTTGCAACAGTTGAAGCATAAAGTTCAGTCAGTTAAACTATTTTTGGGGATATTACTTTTCTTGCCCATATAGAAGTTACGATAAGCTTACCGTAGTTTGAAATCAAGATATATAGAACGATTGGATTCGGCATCAACAGATTAGAGTTCAAGATGTGAAAAATTGATATAGGAAAAAAGTATTATGTGAGAAATATTACGGATATAGGAAATTATCGGAACTGAAGTGAAAAGACGTACAGTAAGAGAAAATTATAAAATGAATTTCCGATAATTAGAAGTTCACATTCGTAAAATCAGAATTTCACTGTATTATGAATTTCTATTTTAAGATAATTCACTTCCTGTTTCTTCGCATTGGTGTAGGTGATATCTTCAAATCTTATTAAACCATGTTTCGAAATATGCCAGAATGTCTGCCCAACAATGCTACATTAATTTGCTTGTCACCCATACTACATTAATTTGCTTGTCACCCATGCTACATTAACGACATGTAACCAGCTGTAACTGATAACAATGCATTTTTTTCAAGCTTTATTGTGCCTGTACAGAAATAATTCTGCATTAAATGTGTATAAGCAGAAAATATCTTTAAAAGTTCTAACACATAAAATCACTTCTTAAATGTTCATTAAAATGCAACAAATTCATCTATATCCCTTGTTATTGCGATTATCTATTTATACCTTTATTTTGAATGATCGAGTTTTTACTGCTCATTGAAGTATGAAAAAAAATGGAATACAAATATTTACATCTTTTTCTGGTATTCGTAAGGTTTTAAGGAGAGAAAAAGTGAAGAAGAAAATATACAAGATGATCATCAACAAGTAGAGAGGAATAAATAACCTACACTTAAGTGAGTAAGTTTCGTGTTGTACTGTACAGTCCAAACATTGACCATGAAAAATTGAATATAAAGATGGTGATAAAATGAAATTAAAAGTCAGAGATTCACATAAAACATGCAACCACTGCTCGGAAATGCACATATTGACGTCAGGAATCTATATGGAAATTTCAAAGATCACCATTTCTCCATTGATTTCATGTATGATCACCTGTAAAGGAATGTCAGTTTTAGTTTCATATATTAATTCATTAAAATTTGCATTAATAAATATTATTATATTATTTTTACTTTCCTTATATACATAATGTATAAGGAAAGTATTGTGACGGGGTCGAAAATTCGAATTCAAGTTTTCGACGGGAGAACACGTTTCAAGCTTCCCTGATCACGAATCAAGCATTTTTGAAGTTATGTTTGTGTGTATGTGTGTGTGCATGTGTGAAAGTATGTGTGTGTGTGAGAGTGAGTCTGTCGAGACGATAACTGACGAACGAATGGGCCTATTAGAACGAATTTTAGTACAAAAATCACAATCATTAAACACTGGAAGCCAATTGTTTTCATACGCAATCGAATGTTCAGAACCCCCCTAAATTTTCGAGTGAAATTTAGAAAAAGTCGTCAAAAATTCAAAACCGCTAATAAAGTTACGCGAATAGACATTTCTTATGTAATTTTTCATTAGAAAACGATTGACATAAATTTTAGAACGCTAACACGAACCTTTCTCGAGATATTGTACATTTTTCAAAAAAATTAGCAAAAAGTCTTATAAAATAAAAAAAATATATTTCCTATTGAGAAACATGTTCACTTTTCATATGTAATACTATGCGATACATTGTGTGACATCATTTTCGTGGATCTAGCTCGTTCCATTCAAGAAGAAAGATACTTTGAGAAATACTTTTGTATGTGAACGCCAATAGTCATTTATCTACTGTAAGAACAACTAATTTCTCCATCCATAACGCTTGACGAGATTTTGGCGACGAATTTGGCGGAATGTCACCAACTTGGCGACATTTTTAATTGTTCCCAAATTAACAAAAATCTCGTCAAATGGATAAAAATGACGCTAAATCAATGAAAATGACGACTAATTGTCGAAAATTCAATATCTTGGAAAGAATATAAGTATCTACTATAAGAATAACATTTTTTTAACTGTAAAAGTAGTAAATTCATTGCATTATATAAGGAAAGTCATGTGCTGCCCACATCAGATTTTTTTTCAATAAAACAGTCAATTAATCTGATTTCTAATTACTAGAGCTTATTAATTATTTTTATTTCTTAAATATCTATTTCTATATAAAATTTAACTCTAAATTTAATTTTCTTGCCGAAATTCGAATTACATATACTTGTTTAGCCAATCAATGCTCTATCTATTAAACTAGTAAGACAATGTATATTGCTTTCCTATAATGTAAATAATCTCTATTATTCTATTCTTTCAGATTTGAGATCGAAGTGAAACAGATTTTCACTTTGATCTCAGTGTAGAAGATTTTAAGAGCACTTCTATCATCTAATTTTTCCTCCTTCACACATATTATAAAGTATAAGGCCAGTGTTATGACAGGGTCGAAAATTCGAATCGGAGTTTTTAACAGAAGAATAAGTTTTAAGCGTACTAGAACTCGAAGCAAAAGTTTTGAGTTGAGTGTGTTATTTTGTGTGTCTGTGACACTGATTATGAAATATATCACGAACAAATGGATAGTTTCGAATGTAATTTCCCATGATTATTGCGATGTATGAATACTATAATCTTTTAATTTTAATCGCGATCGACCGTTCAAAACCCCCAAATATTTTCGAATACATATTTGAAAAATCTATAAAAAATCAGAAGCTTTTTATAACTTTGAAACTATTGTTTTTATGATTCCTTCAATAACTTACTTTCTTTAAGATAAAATAAAGACAACCAAAATTGGTTAATTAAAATAATGTCTTTAATAGCAACACCCTTAAAGGCGTACTTAAAAATTACACAACCGGAGCATGGACATTATTACGTCCTACATTAGTGGCAAATTAAATTGTAGGGGACAAATATGAGCTCTAATATACAGCTCACAATCGCGAAACTATATTTGCATATTGATCCTTTTAAATTCAAAAATAAAAAAAATCTGATGTGGGCAACACATGACTTTCCTTATATACTGCAATGAATTTACTATTTTTACAATAAAAAAATAGGTTTTTCTTATAGTAGCTATTTATATTCTTTCCAAGAAATTGAATTTTCGTAAATTAGTCGTCATTTTCACTGATTTAGTGTGATTTTTATCCATTTGATGAGATTTTCGTTAATTTGGCAACATTTAAAAAAGTCGACAAGTTGGCGACATTCCGTTAAATTCGGCGCCAAAATCTCGCCAAGCGTTTTGGACGGAGAAATAAGTTATTCGTATAGCAGATAAATAACTATTGGCGTTCAGACACAAAAGTATTACTCAAAGTATCTTTTCTCATGAATGGAACGAGCCAGATCTACGAGAATGATGTCACCCAATTTATCGCATGATCTTACATATGAAAAGTGAACATGTTTCTCAACAGTTAATATATTTTTTTTAATTTATGGAATTATTTGATAAATTTATTTTAAAAATAAGCAATATCTCGAGAACGGTTTATGCTAGCGTTCTGAAGTTTATGTCAATCGTTTTCTAATGAATAAATACATTAGAAATGTCTATTTGCGTAACTTTATTAATGGTTTTGAAGTTTTGATGATTTTTTCAAAATTTCACTCGACAATTTCGGGGGTTCTGAACATTCGATAACATTTAAAAACAATAGACTTCCAGTATTCATGGATTGTGATTTTTGTACCAAATTTCATTGGAATCGCTCTATTCGTTCGTGAGATATCATCTCTACAGACTCACTGACACACACACACAGACATACTTTCACACACACACACACACAGACATCACCTCAGTAAAGTTTGATTCGTGATCAGGGATGCTTGAAACGTGCTCTCCTGACGAAAACTCGAATTCAAATTTTCGACCCCTCCGTCACAATACTTTCCTTATACATTATGTATATAAGGAAAGTAAAAACATAATTTAATTACAAAATACATAAATGATAATAAATCATAAAAAACATGGTAAACCAATAGATGTGTCGTCAGAAGCAAAGAAAAAGGTACTATATATATCCAGAAAATTATACAATAGTTTAACACGCAGTTTTTTTAAAACTTACTTATTGTTTAACAATGTTGGCACATTATTTCCTCCTCTTGAAGAAAAAGAAAGGAAATATAGATCTTTTTGTTGCTGGTGGGACCATCAGCATCGGCATTTGGTTCTTTTGAGTGATGTGTATCTATTTTAAAAATGATTAAAATATTCGTTTTAGTTGAGAAAGGAAACTGACCTAGATAAGAAATAATTTTATTAAAATAAGCTCCCTTATCAGCAGAGCTTCCGTCATTTATATCCTAATAAAACTATATCCTACTGTGCAATAAATTAAGACGCTTCAAAAGTATTACTCATACAATTAGAAAAAATACTATCTTTAAATATCTATGACTATGTGATAAATTGGCAATGTGTCATAGAAAAGCAATTTTGGTTTATAATTAAGTTATTTCATCCGATTATTTTTTGGTAACTGACATCTCAAATGTATTCGTTTTAAACCGTTAAATTCCAGCACGTTTTTCCTAGATAAAAAAAGTCCATAAATTAATGAAGAAATTTTTAACTACAAAATTTTAACAAATAAGTAAGTTTCTCAAATAATTAATTCACGAATTAATTCCATGGGTAACTGCCACATTTTCATTAACCGAGAGTCTTGATGACCTCTAAATACTTTTTCCTAATTATCTGGATATTGTCTACCATCAGTCCTGACAGAAGGCAGACAATCCAGTCCTTAAAATAATTCAACGTCTATTTGAAGCTCGCTTGGCTCACAAACATTTTTATACAATGTATGCGCTTACTAGGCTGTTGTCCGCGGAAAACGAATTTTTCTTCAAAATGCTATTATTATATTATTTTTCTGGCCATCCTACTGTGTGTGCAGTTCTACAAACATGTTTATCTCCCTAACAAATATTCGACAGCAAAAATTTGCTTATTTTGCAGACTTAGGGTCATCCGGACAATATTTTGCAGCTATATGATTGCACTGTTCAGAAGCTTTTATGATATTAGTACTTAAAGTATGGTCTGCGGATCCTTCGATCCAACTGTAGGAGTATTTCTCAGAGATAGATCAAGACGTGTGGATAATGAATTTATTTACTGATGAACTTTCAACTAAACGCGCTTTTAAATTTCGTATTAAAGAACGTGAAAATTATGTCAAAAAACAGGAATTTAATGGATTTTAAATTGCTCAACATTGCTTCAATTTTGAGCACCGCTTTGAGTTTTCTTCAGCAATGATCATGCAAAAATGCACGTCCATCTATGATCTTGACTTCTATGAAATCTTCCATATCTAGAAAAGTTCCAGTAATTTAGTTAATGACTTGCCCAGTACTCCATTTTAGTCCGCGATCTGGCAGGGTGCCATCTAATTTTTTCCATTTCCTTTGTTCTATTTTTTAGTCTTTGTTGCAGCTATGTGTCGTTTATTTGTGTTTCGTTTTATTGGGTCTCATTTATTCTTGTTAGGATTTGACTTGTCTTGTCGGGATATTTCTGTTGCAGTTTGGTGCACACCATCAGTGTGTTACTTCTCGTTTAGGATTGGCTGGACTATTCTCCATTCAGCTTTTTGTTTGGCTCTCTCGGGTGGAGTTTTAATCCCGGTCTTGTGTATATAAACCCATCTGTTTCTTGAATTTGCACCCAACAAGAGAGGTTATCCAAAATTAAATCTTACGTATGATAACCAATTCACCTTAGTTTATCCAAAACGAGGTCATACATCATGAACAGTCTCTGGCATTGAAGAGCACATTAGATTAATCACCCAAAATTTCTACATTAAAAACTTTGAGAAACCTTGTATGGCAGATACTGATCTCAACTACAATCTTAAACTAGCTAGCAGAAAACGCAGACCCGGGCACTTCATCTTTGACCCAAGAGGAACTTACGAGCCCAGAACTAAAAGAGCTCGGCTGCCTGACTTGCCTGCACTGCCAACTATTATGTAATTCAAAGTTTTTTGACCTTGAGACGATAATGTTGTTTACATTTATCGTCTCACCCTTTGACCTCGTGACCACTGAATTGAAACTGGGAGTCCCGCGACATTCACTTGGATCCCATCTTCTTACAGAGAACCTGTTTTCCCTATGTTTACTCTCCTTTTCAAATTTAGTTTTAGTCTACCTATCAACATTGGTGGTCCATCTTCCAAGGTATTTTTTATCACAGTCTAAGCCATCATGACTGTCAACCTTTTCAAACATCCATCCAGAAAAGGAATGCTTCACATCAAATTTCAATTACAAAACTATTCTAAGAACTTATATTTCCGATGTGGGGATACGTGAGTTTTCTCACAGGTGCCCCGAAAAGAAAAAGCCTTGGAACCAACAAGAGAGGGTGAACTGGAATGCATTCAAAAGAGCACTATTCGAGCCGCACTTAGCAGTACCCGACATTATGAGCACGGCGGATATTAACTCTGCCACGCACACACTCACAACGGAAATCAAGACAGCTATTGCCTCTGCCACAACACATCGTGATTCACCAAAAATTCTCACACTTTCCCACCATGTCAAACAATTAGTTAGGCAGAGGAACAGAATGCGTAACACATGGCAGGCTAACAGAGACCATACCCTTAAAAGGGAGCTTAACAGACTCACGTATAAAGTCAGTGAAAAAAGCAGAAAAGCAACAACATTATAAAGAATTGATCGAATCCCTTAGCCCGGAAGATGTTTTGCTCTGTCAATTCGCTAAAAGACTCAGAAAACCCCAAATTAAACTCCCGCCACTAATAGATGGCGCTAAAATCGCCTACTCAGACGAAGAAAAAGCCGAGGCGCCTGCAAGGCATTATGAAAAACTATTTCAACCAAACCAGGATCTAATGTGTCTGGACACCCTAAGAATGGTTAGGCAAACTCTAATTAATTTCAGGAACTCCCCAGTCACGGCTGAGATTAACCCAGCCACCCCGCATGAGATAGTAGAGATTATGAAAAACCGTAAAAACACAGGGCACGACAAAATCAGAAATATCGCGGTTAAAAACCTACCCCTAAACGTAATATTTTAATTGACTATCTTAATAAATGAAATATTAAAACTAAACTATTTCCCCCAAATAATGGAAGGAAGCGATAATTATAACGATCCATAAGCCAGGTGAGGATTCCACAATTCCAGCTAACTACAGACCAATTAGCTTGCTACTGACACTTAGTAAAATTATTGAGAAAATAATTCTTTAGAGGCTGAACACGCACCTTAGTGAGAATGACATTATCATTCCGGAGCAGTTTGGATTTCGGCCCAAACACTCCACAACTCATCAATTGCTGAGAGTGGTAGAGTACATATCTTCTGGTCTAAATAACAAGACACCCACAGCTGCGATTTTTCTGGACATACAAAAAGCCTTTGATAAAGTGTGGCACTGTCGATTAGCATACAAATTGATCACTTTAAAAGCCCCTGACGCTCTTGTCAAACTTTTAATCTCATACTTAAATGACAGACACTTTTAAGTCAGAGTAAGAGATAAATTATCTTCACACAAGCTCATTAAAAGTAGTGTACAGCAAGGTTCTATCCTGGTCCCGACACTCTTTAACATATACTTGAACGACATCCCCAAGACTCCAAACACAGAGCTGACACTCTATGCAGACGACAGTGCTTGCAAAACACCCTTACGTCTCAGTAATGCACAAACAGCTACAACAACACTTAGACATACTCCAAACTTGGCTGGAAAAATGGCGAACAAAATTAAACCCCAATAAATGTCATTGGATTTATTTCTCGAGGAAACATAAACCTCCGCTGCCACTGTACATAAATAACCATGCTCTACGCGCGGAAAAATCTATAAATACCTAGGTGTAACGATAGATTCCCACCTAACCTGGAAACAGCACGTAACGAACGTAATCAAAAATGCGTATATATTTACAGGAGCCTTATACCTAATGATAGGAATCGGAAATCTCAGTTATCAAAACAAACTCCTAATTTATAAATCGGTCATCCGTCCGGTAATGCTGTATGCAGCACCCGTATGGGGATGTGCCTGTAAAACTACAATAGACTTCCTAGAGACAAAACGAAACAAAATCCTACGGATTATCAGGAAAGCTCCCAGGTACTTAAGAAACTCGGTAATTAGGAATGACTTTAAAATAAAAACTGTTAAAGCCCAAATTAAAAAGCTAGCGCTTAAATTCTACAAAAATTTGCCATCTGTTCCAAATGAACTATTATTCAATCTGCATGACTATGATCATTGCAAGACCAAATCTCGTAAGAGACTCTGCGCTGTTCTAAACATCGATAATCGGAATTAAAAAATCCCACCTCAAACATCTGAAATTAAATAAAAACCGCGATAAATGTTTTCTACAAAAATGTTCCTAAACCATAAATTGCCAAATTGCTAGGAAACCCTTAGATCTGCATCAACCCCCAAAATTGCTTAAACTCTAAATGTGCAACAAACTGCCACACTAGGAGCTACTAGGCCAAATAAAATAAAGTAGTAAATAAAAACCTCGAACCTCCAATTAGGGTCACTGAATTAATGTCACAGTTTGACGATAATAACCACATATTGAAACTGGAGATTAAAGGCGCTTCACGCCTGGTGCTCTGTTCTGTACGACACTCATAGCCACAATTTGCAAACACTTTGTCCTTTTTACTTCGGTTGCGTTGGATCTCTTTCACTGACAAAGGGGTTCCAGCTGAACCTCGAAACATCTGTATGCTACATTATTATCTTATTTGATGTCAAATACGTTGCTCAAGTTTTCCACAACCACTGTCTTTTAGCGCAAGAAAGATATTTTGTTACATATCTGTCATGTGATAAATAGTTAAAATTATGGTTTCCACAGTTACTAACAGCTTAATTCTAGTTAAATGAAGTAAATGATTATCCTGACCTCACAAGGAAGACGTTTAATAGCTTTACGTCATTTATTACCACATATTTGTGTGACAAGAATTTCTCTCAGCTCATTTATTTGAAATTGGAGTTGATGAATTAGAACTTCAGAATGATTAACTGAACCAAACATCGCTACTCCAGTGCCTAAAAAAAAAAGAGCAACATTGATCAGATTAAATTGTGTTGATTGTTATTTGTAACGTGGCGATGTTAGGTTAGTTTTAGAAGTTTTTTATTGTTTAGATTTAGATACAACTTATGCAAATTTCCTAAATTGATATCTCATAATTTCTGATCTTAATAAATGCTATTCCTTACTACAAAGTAATGTTTAATTTGCAACATGTGACTTTTTAATATATATATATATATATATATATATATATATATATATATATATATATATATATATATATATATATATATATATATATATATATATATATATATATACTGCTGTACTCCTTCAAAGTAATGTTACATTTATGAATGTCATTTCCAAAATAATTCAGACATCGTCGTACATTTTACAAAATTCTAACGTCGGACAATTCTACAAAAAATATTTGTCAGTCTGCCAGGTTGCTTTCATTTTTTGATAGCTAACTACTACCTTATATATATTCTCACAGTTTATCATCTTATAAAAAAAAATTCTATATCTGTCTGATTGTTTTCCTAACGAGATTGTAATCTATCAATGAAAATAAATTATTTTCTGAAAATTGTATGAAATCGTTGCCAGATTATTTACTGATAAGCCACACCATTTCTATAGAAAAACAATTACCAGGCTGCCAGGTTGCTTTCCTTTCTTGATAAAGTAGTTACTCCCGTCAAAATTATTCCTACAATTTACTGTCTTATAAAAACATTAATCGATCAGTCTGATTGTTTCCTTCACGAGATTTTAATCGACCAATAAAGAAATATTATTTTCGGGAAATTTCATAAAATCATTGCCAGATAATTTACGTATAAGATACATAATTTCCACAGAAAATCAGCGGCTGACAAGTAAAATACACTCACCGTACAAGGAGGCTGTATCCATGGTTCGCCATCAATTTGCATCGGAAACCTCTTTTTCGTCCTATTTAAAAAAATATTCTATATAATTGAATAATGATGAAAAGTTTAGCGATGTATTTTTTGACATTTTATTCATTACCTGCATTGATATGAATAAATATTCTTTTAGTGCCTAAATTATATTTTAACTGGATTGAATATCCATATGTGTAAAGGATGCTTACAAATTTAAAGCTAAACGTTTCCGACCGGCTATCGGTTTGTCTGTATTTGATTCATATCCAAAAAATCAATTATTCTCCATATCAACTGACTCCTTTAAAATGTAGTTTGAGACAGATGTAGCTTGCAGTTAAATCTATCTTATATATGGTTACTATATGCCATACTTTTTAAAAATTCACTTGTGTCGAACACAACACAATTGCCTATACTCGTGTGCACAGTATACATTGTCAATATCTTTTTACTTTCCCTGCAATACATGGTAATGTATAGGGAAAGTATTGGAATCATACCGAAAATCGCAACTCGAGTTTTCGACGAATCTACACGTTTCGAGACATCCAGAATACGAAAAAACTCTTTTTAGCGTGACGTCTGTGTGTCTGTCTGTGTGTCTGTGTGTCTGTCTGATTGTGTGTCTGTATGTGTGTCTGTTTGTGTGTCTGTGCAGATTTTGTATCCATTCTAACTAAAAAAGTAATGGACCGAATTTCACAAAATTTGGTAGGTAAGTCACTTGTGGGAGAATCTGGTGTTGATTAGTTTTGGGTACGATTCGGGATAAAAGAACTCGACTTTTTTTGCGAAATGACCCGCAAAAGTTTGTATCCACTCTAGCTGAAAATTTAAGGGACCGAATTTTACAAAATTTGGTAGATAAGTGGCTTGCTGTAGATAAGTGCTGATTAGATTTTGGTACGATTCAGAAAAAAAATAACCTGCCTTTTTTTGCAAAATGGTCCGCAAAAATCGACAAAATCTAAAATTAAAAAACTACGTATGCTGAAATATATCCATTAAATGCTTGTTTTATACGTAATGTTTAATGAAGAAAAGAATAAGACCAACGCTATTACACTAGGACTAGTTGTTCTCGAGATATTTTCGTTTTTTTTTCGTTTTTTCTCTATGTCACCTTTGAAAATGAGTCCAGTTACCAAATGAGAACGAAAATTGAATTAATAGTGAATTAAATTTAATTAAAATAAAGAGAGTGTGTATATAAGTCTGCAGGGAAAGTCATGTGCTGCCTACATTAGATTTTTTTCATCTGCTAAAAGAATAATTTGCGGTGAGTTAAATTACTTCGTGGTTTAAGGTTAAAAAGTTAAATATATACTAATACGATATGCAATAAATACTCCAAATTCTATTTATGGGGAAACGTTTCAGAATATATAAGTTGTAGAAGTACTTTACTAATCTAAGCAAACAAAGACAGAGTTTGATGGTTTCGCAATCTATTAACTTTTAGAGTTTGCGTCGGTTTGGTTGAAGTAGAAGTGATATGGGGGGTACTATCGGCTTCTGAACAAAATAAATCTCGATTCTATGGTTCTGAAATGCAATTAACTCCCATAAGAATGGTCTGGTAAAGTTAGGTCATTGTACAGCATTTATTGGATAGCGTTAAAAGTTAATTCTGTTCAGGCAGACACATTTTTACTTTCCTAGTAATACATGGTAATGTATATTACTTTCCCTGCAATACATGCTAATGTATATTACTTTCCCTGCAATGCATGCTAATGTATATTACTTTCCCTGCAATACATGATAATGTATATTACTTTCCCTGCAATGCATGGTAATATATAGGGAAAGTATTGGAATCATGTCGAAAATTGCAACTAGCGTTTTCGACGGATCTACACTTTTCAGGACTCCTAGAATACGAAAAATCTATTTTTAGCGTGACGTATGTGTGTGCGTCTGTCTTCCAGTGTGTCTGTCTGTGTGTCTGCCTGCCTGTGTGTCTGTATGTCTGTTAGTATACAATGTATGTATCCACTCTAACTCAAAAACTAATGGACCAAATTTCATAATATTTGGTAGGTAAGTCACTTCTGTGTAATCCTGGTGCAGATTAGTTTTGGGTAGTATTCTGATAAAAAGAACCAGTTTTATTTTGCAAAATGGCCCTCAAAAATTACCTTTATCCATTCTAGCTGAAAAACTATTAGATCAAATTTTACAAAATTTAGTAGATAAGTCACTTGTAGGGTACTCTGGTGCTGATTAGATTTTGGTATTATTCGAAAAAAAAATAACTTGCTTTTTTTGCGAAATGGCTCGCAAAAATCAACGTCAAAATCTAAAATAAAAAACTACGTGTGCTCAAATATGTCAATTAAATGCTTGTTTTACGTAATTTAATAACGAGAAAAAGAATAAAACCAACTCCATTGCACTAGGACTGGCCGTTCTCGAGATATTTTAGTTTTTTCGTATTTTCGCTACGCCACCTTTGAAAATAAGTCCAGTTACCAAATGAGAACGAACATTGAATTAACATTGAATTAAATTGAAATAAAATAAAGAGGACGTGTATATAAATCTGCGGGGAAAGTCATGTGCTGCCCGTATCAGACTTTTACTTTCCCTGCAATACATGGTAATGTATAGGGAAATAATTGGAATCATGCCGAAAATTGCAATTCGAGTTTCCGACGGATCTACATGTTTTGGGATCTCTAGAATACGAAAACAATATTTTTAGCGTGACGTCTGTGTTTTTGTGTGTTTGTATGTCTGTATCTATTCTAACTCGAAAATTAAAGGCCCAGATTTCATAAAATTTGGTAGGTAAGTCACTTGTGTGTAATCCTGGTGCAGATTAGTTTTTGGTACGATTTGGGAAAAAAAAGAACCTGCATTTTTTTGCGAAATGGCCCGCAAAAATTGCAAAAATCTAAAATAATAAACTACGTATGATCAAATATATTCATTAAATGTTTGTTTTATACTTAATTCTTAACTATCAAAAGTATAAGATCAATCCCATCACACTTGGACTAGTCGTTCTTGAGATATTTTAGGCTTTTCGCATTTTCGCTACACCACTTTAGAAAATTAGCCCAGCTACCAAATGACAACGAAAATTGAATTAAAAGTGCATATTCAGTGTCATTTTAAATAATTATGGCTGTTATTTTGTACAATTAAGTTTATTTTAATGAATTATTGAAGGAATGAAGAGAACGCGAATATGAGTCGACAGGGAAAGTCATGTGCTGCCCACATCAGAGTTTTTTGAGTGTACGGGTGCATTTCATAGTTTTGCAATTTCTGTAAAGTTATGTCTGAGTACAAAATGTATCAAATTTGGTCAGATGATATCCTTAAATCTAAAGAAAACTGAAAAAAGTATATTTAGGTTAGTGTTCAGTTGCTGTTAGAACAGAAGAAGCATTATTTTAAAATTTTGAGTTCAGCATGATCTAGATCATCAACTAGATCTTGTGAGCGACATCGAAACTAAAGTATGGTATAAATGCAGTTAATAAAAAAATTTCGAAAGTAATACGAATAATCTTTTGAAAACCATAATTTCAGCAAGTTAAAATTAGTCAAAACGTTGAGGTTTCAATTTATTTTTCAAAGACAAGTATGTATAAATACATGAATATATATTCACGAACCTTATCACAACTGACGAACACTGTGCTAGTCTTCTTCCGGATGCTCGCAAACCAGCTTTCACTTGGCCTACATGCATGCAATTTTCCAGCCCAATCACTTCAATCATACGATCGCCGATATCTAAAAAAAAATTTATTAAAAGAGAAGACATTTTAGTTAAAAAGTAAAAGCAAAAAAAAGGTAGTTTTCTAAGTACCACCTTTCATTATTCGTATGTAACTTAAATGCATGAAAACGCATTTATTAATTCTCAGAATAATTGAGTACCAGAACAGATTAATTTTCAGAATAATTAAATACTAAAGCAGATAGAAAATCCAAATTTGGTATGTCGTAGACTTTTATTATATATTTTAACTCTTCAGGTTTTGAACCTTATCGGATTAGCTCGTCCTGGGCCCACTTTAAGAATGTACATGTTTTTGTCAAATAACTCGTAAATCGGAGCAGCTCATATTTGGCATATCGCAGTCTTTGGTGATATAGTATTTTAGTTTTTTTTATATTGTACCTTATCGGTCCAGTCCGTCCTAGGCCCACCATGGGAATGTATTTGATTTTTTTTAGATTAACCGGATAACCGGAGTAGATAGAAAGTTCAAATTTGGCATGATGGTGTCTTTGATGTTGTTGATGTTGAGACCCAATGCAACTGTATGCAACTTAAACACACCAAAGATGTATGAAACATATGTATGTAACTCAATGCAGATGTATGTATAGATGCATGCAACTCAAACACACCAAAGACAGCGTCCTTACACCTTTCTGTTAGGTCGGACTGCCTGGGTCTCAACAAAAACAACACCAAAGACAACATCATACCAAATTTGGACTTTCTAGATACTTCGGTTATCCGATTATTCTAAAAAAAACCCAAATACATTTCCATGGTGTGTCCAGGATGGGCTGGACCGATAAGGTACAACATAAAAAAATTTAAATACTATATCACCAAAGACTGCGATATGCCAAATATGAGCTGCTCCGATTCACGAGTTATTCGATAAAAACCAGTACATTTTTAAAGTGGACCAAGGACGGGCTAGTCCGATAAGGTTCAAAATCTGAAGAGTTAAAATGTACAATAGAAGCCAACGACATACCACATTTGAATTTTCTATCTGCTCTGGTACTCAATTATTCTGGAAAAAATGAAAACATACCTAAGGCGAGCCTGAGACAGGCTTGCTATGCCGACAAGGTTCAAAATCCAAAGGATAAAAATATATCACAAAAGGCGACGAAAAGACATACGAAATTTGGACTTTCTAGCTGCTTCGATTCTCGAGCTATTCTTAAACCAGTACATTCACATGGCGGTCTAAGTACGGTCTGGCCCGATAAGGTTCAAAATTCAAAGTACTAAAATGTACCACAAAAGACAACGACTTATCAAATTTTATGTTAGTATGATTAATGAAACTTGATTAGTTTGGGCATCAAAATTTGAATCACCCTCGCAAACAACTGATCAAGCTAAATAGAAAATTGTAATAAACATTTGTGATAAAAGTTTGCAATAAATGAATAATAGCACTTTATTTAAATTTGGAGTCCACAAGCAACGACCAGTGGGTAGGATGCGGTCAGCGGAACGGGATTATCCGGACGCGGACGCTTTGACAAAAAATTTCAGTGGTAAATAATGAAGTGATGATATCCTGATATGCATTACACCAAATACCTAAATACATCAAACACATTCAGCGAGAGTGTACAGTGCTTAAAAGTCTATAGTGCTTAGTGCCAAAAATAGTGGCTTTAATTGAAAATTGGCCCACTTAAGTTCTGCCCCGTGGTCAAACTTCAGCCCTTTAATTCCTTAGTCGGGAGTTTTGAGAGGGTTCTGATAGACTTTACTCCTCTTCCACCACACTGTTGTGTCCACTACGGAAAATAAGCAAGAATCTTTCTTCGTTAGGTTCGGAACAGGAGTCGGTACTACAAGGGATCAAAGATTTATCCTTCTAAGCCACAGGAGAGTCGCTTGAAACTCCGGAAAGACGTAAACAAAAATACACTATCCGACATAGAAAATGCAACACCACGAAGCTTTGGCCGTATAATTATGCAAATTGCGAGACAAAGCAGTTGGCCAATGTATGCAAATGTTCTGAAATGCGGATAGGTTGCGTGATTAGAGCGCGGGATAAAAGCTATAGAAACGGCAGATGAACCACGGCTGGACGGTCGCCCCGTCGTATCGTCGCTGAAACACTCGTAGATGCGTCCACTGTGCAAATGATATGGAGAAGATAGATTGAAAAAGAACATGTGAATCGGCGCTGTGGTACAGATCTATCCAGACGTAGGTCAGCACGCGTTGACCGACGCATTAGAAAGCATTTGGTGTTGGCTCCATAAACGACAACTGTCGATATTCTGCAGAACTTGCAGGGTACATTGGATGTTCCAATAACGGTAAGAACAGTTTCTCGACGATTGGCCGAAAGCGGCTTGCACTCAAACCGTCCTTTACAAAGATTGCCATCCACGACAAGACACTGATATAAGAGATTGCAATGGTGTCGGGCCCGAGCCTCTTAGATGACTGAATGGAACAGGGTAGCGTTCAGCGACGAGACTCGGTTCTGTTTGTCGAATGGAAATCACCGCGTGAGAGTCAGGAGGCGACGTGGAAACAGATCCAATCCTACTGAGGCTGTTGAACGCCATACTGCTCGACTACGTGGAATCATGGTTTGCAGTACATCGGCTCCGATAGCCGGTCACCTCTGGGTCGCATCAGAGGCATAATGACGGCACGATGATATGTAGCTGATGTGCTGCGGCCGATTGTACTACTCTACCTTCAGCGGTTGCAAAATGCTGTTTTCTTGCAAGATAATGCCCGACCACACACAGCAACCAGCAGCAGACACGCCTTGCAAGGTATCTAGATGCTTTCTTGGTCTCGGCTCTCTCCAGATCTCTCACCCATCGAACATGTATGGGACGTGTTTGACAGTCGTTTATCTGCCCTACCCTAGCCTCAAACAGGAGACGATATGTGGAGAACGATTGTAGGCATATGGTCATCCATCCCTCAGAAAAGTTTCCGCACGCCCATTGCATCTGTTACTCGAAGGGTTTCTGCTTGTATCGCCGCAAGAGGTGGTACTACTGCCTTGTCTATGCCATTACTGTATTGCATTATTCTTCTGGAAATAACAAATGTAAGAAGGCATACGTAACCGACTGATCCCCCCGACTATGCTATTACTGTATTTCATTATTCTTCTGGTAATAAGTAAGAAGGAATACGTACGAATCCGAAAGTAAGAAGGAATACATAACAGAAAACCAGTCATATACTTTGAGGGTCTGGATCACTTTCCGGAGGAGTTCTGGAGGTCTGGATCACTTTCTGGAGGAGTTTCTATAGCAGAGTTTGCGACAAAATCGCTTTCTTGGTGACAAATTTTGCGAAATATCGCCAACTCTTTTGACGAGTTTTGGAAACTTATCAAATTTTTTTGATCGGTGAATAATTTCACAAGTCATGTTTTTTCGTAGCGAAAGATGTGGAGCCAGCATTAAATTCTGGAGGATGCAGGATGACTCACTGAGGATTTCTACATCCAATTCTAAGGAACCTCTTTTTCCAAGGAATGGCTATAAATAAAACTTCTATACAGTAGCGAAGTACAGTAGCGAAGTTACAGTCGAAGTTCTTCAGTACACGTCTATTAAGTTGTTAGCATTACATTTTGGAGAGGGTTGAATAATTTACTAAGGATTTTCACTTCCAATTCTGAAAATGTCACTTTTGATAAAAATTTCCGTTTCCCTTGCAACATATATTTTTTAGGATCGGACATATAATGAGTTTAGATGATCATTGATATGAAATCATCATCAAATTTTCAGTAGGGTTAGAGTCTCATTAAGAAATTCCACTTCCGATTTTTTCCACCATGGCTTAGATGGCGACCGGTTTGAATTTAATGACAAGTTTTTAAGGGCTCAGGGGGAATCACTAGAGATTTCAATTTCAGTTTATTTTCCATTCCGGTTCAAAAATGTTTCTTGATACATACGTTATTTCCCAGACTCTGCTATAGATAGAGCTTCGACGATGACCTGCAGCATTAAATTCCAGTGAAAATAGTGGTCTTAATAAGGATTGTGGAGGGAAACAGACTATCTCCACATCGAGTTTATTTTCCATTATCGGTTGGAAAATTTTCACGTTACTTGAATATCAAATTGGACTATAGAGCTTAGATAATGACTCATATAAATTCAGTTTCAAATTCTGGAGGAGTTAGATTGTATAACTAAGAATTATTATGTGCGGTTTAATTTTAACTTCCGTTTCAAAAGTGTTCCTTGGAACATCACTATCTCAGGAGTTTCTATAGATAGAGCTTAGGTAATGATTAATATGTATTGAGTATCAAATTACGGAGGGATCAAAAGACTCGCTCAGAATTTCCATTTCCTATTCTGGGTATATCACTCCCAATTCAAAAATTTACATTTTCCTTGAAACATCTAATTTTCTGTGTCTGAGATGGATAGAACTTGGATGATGACTGATATAAATTCAAAATTGAATTCCGTATGAGATAATGTGTGTGGGGGAAAGTGTTACTAATTATTTCAAATTTCGGTATTTTTACTTTTACTTCCTGTTCAGGAAATTTCTTTGAAATATATATTTCTTAGGATTAATCAAAAATAAAGCTTAGATGACGACTTATATGGATTCAGTATCGAATTTTAGACGAGGTGTGTGTGTGTGTGTGGGGTGGTGGGCATATTTTCACTTCCGGATATGGAAATATCACTTCCCGTTTATGACATTCGCATGACCGTACGGTGTGTGCAAAAGACTATAAAAAAGTCTTAACAGTTCCTTCGAAAATGAAATATACACACCATTTGCCACTCTATAAAGAGTCCTTCATAAATTCATTCTATTCTAAAGTAAAATTCTGAATATTGTGTAAAATGAAACTGACATATTTCCATGAATATAAAGAACCCAATAGAAGTTGTATATCAAGAAAGAGTCATGGGATGTGAATTTCATATATTTTCGCTGAACACCAACTGAAATTCAATTTGTTCCTTGAAATACGTTTTCATTTTGCTTCTGGAAAAACATGCAACTCATCTACTGGTAGAAAATTTAATCTTCCCACGCATCGACTTTCATTCGCCAACACGTCGATGTAAATTGATTAGGATATGTTATGCAAGCATGGGCAAAATCGATAAGTTTCTTTAACGTTTGGGCGAAAGCCATGAAATATTCCATTTGAAAGGCCAGAAAATAAATAGAGTTTATTAGTGTCCCTACATACATAGTATAATGTATAGGGAAAGTATTGTGAATTTCGGCGGAAGAGCGTGATTTAACATCTCTGAACTCGTATCGAACGTTTTTGAGGTGATGTATGTGTGGGTATGGATGTATATGTATGTATGTATGTTAGAGAGTGGGTATGTTAGTTAGTGAGGGTATGTTAGTGTGTGTGTGTATGTGTTTGTGTGTGTGTGCGGATTGTTTGTGTGTGGGGGGAGAGTGTTTGTGTGTTGGGGGAGAGAGTGTTTGTGTGTGGGGGGAAGACAGTGTTTGCGTGTTTATGTTTGTGTGTGTGTGTGTGTGTATGTGTGTGTGTGTGAGTCCTTAAAACTGTCGACGCGATATCTCATGATTGAATGCATCTTTTTGAATATAATTTGGTATGCTTATTACAATCAGTAAATACCGATATTTAATTGATCTCAAACGCGATTGAATGTTGGAAAAACTATCCCAATTTTCGAAGGAAATTAGAAAAAATAGCCCATTCAATAATGATAAAAAAATCATTTCAGAAGCCATGATAAAAATATAAAGCTAATCATTTCAAATTTTCTTTAGAAAACGAATGATATAAACTTTAGAACGTTGGCCGTTGGCATGAGCAGTTCTCGAGATATTGCATGAATTTCAAATATCATTTTGAAAAATCATTAAAAATCAGGAAGAGTTTTGAAGCGTGTTATTCCCTCTGTCATTGACGGGCTTAAATACTAGTCTATAATATAAAAGTCATTATCTATGTCCATTTGTCATGCTTCAGTTTGGCGGCATATTCTTCAAAATATCGCCAATTTGTCAGTTTTTAGACAAATCGAGATTTGGCGACAATTTAGACGATCTTGGTTGTAAATGTAGCTGCATTTCTTCACCCGTCTGTCTGTTACGTTGATGTGGCGACTTTGTTGATGAAATTTTGGTATTTGCCCATAATCTTGATAAATATTGCCGACTAAATGACTTTGAAGAAGTTCAAGAATTGAAGCAGTAAATGCATTTTTAGCGAGATTTTAGAATCTTTCATAAAAACTTAGGGTGTCGTCACGGACAAAGCGCTTTTGATCTCTAGTATCATTTTTTGAAATACTCGTCATCTTTTGGTATTATTCATTCAGTCATCGCAACTACGACGGTTTTTAAATATTTATTTTGGAATTTAATTAAACTTAATGTGGTATTTTGGTACACATTTGGGCTTGTCAGTTTTGGAAGTTAGTACAGATCTAACTTATGCAGAATTAGCAATTAAAGGGGAGCGATAATAGAGTTTAAGTAATAGAGTTTGTAAAGTAATAGAGTTTTTTGAGTTCTGGTAAATCCATAAATACTATTTAAGAGAAGTAGATAATGGCCCTACCTGTCTATCACTCTATCATGCTGGATAATATGTTGATATTTATTTTAATTTTATATTAGTTTAAATATATTTATATCTGCTATTAAATGCAATTTTACCTCTTCTGGAATTATCCTTGTATGCAATCTTCGCCATAAAATATTTGTTGTATTAATCGAACTCGCTCATGCAGACTCAGTGTTTAATAGGGACCAGCAGCTCATCAGGCTATCTACAACTTTATTGAATTAACCCTTACATACCATACAATTTTTTTATTCCGGGATATTTAATGAATTTTGTTAGATCTTACTTCAGTATATCTTCACATTGTTATGGAATTCCCTTCTATGTTATTTACAAAATATACATTGTCTTTCTATGTTCAAAAAGCGTTTGGTGGTGTTTTTGCTTTCTATCAATGATCCTTGTTTCCAGTCTTTTTTGTTTACAATATGTGTTTTCGCATTTCTATATCTATTGCGATTTTTATTTGAATTTTGTTCCTCAATTTATGTAATTTGAATATGTGTTTGAATTTTATATATGAGTGTGTTGTAAAACACTAATAGGGACCAGCAGCCAATCAGGCTATTTACAACTTTATTAAATTAACTCTTCCAGACCATACTAATGTTACAAGACAGCATAAATTATTTTTTATTTATTTAATCAACTTGTTATATCTTACTTTATTACTTTTTCCACTGTTATGCAATTTCTTTTTATTTTAATTACAAAATATAAATTGTCTTTCTACTTTCAAAAAGCGTTTAATGGTGTTTGTGCTTTCAATCAATGATCCTTGATTTATGTTTCCAATAAGTGCTTTTGCATTTCAATATCTATTGCACGTTTTGATTTGATTTTTGTTCCTCAATTTATGTAATTTGAGTACGTATTAAATTTGTATATATGGGTGAGTTGTCAAGCCTAAATACATACATTCACAACTTTATTGTATTTATCCTTCCACACCATACCAAAGTCACAAGACTCCATTATTTATATGTAGTTCTCCTGGTTGTTCATATCAAACCAATATCTCAAGTGATATCAAACCAATCCTGTAGGATCTTATATTAATATTTCTGTGATTTGTTATGGAATTTTCTTCTGTTTCTTTTACAAAAATTTAATTGTCTTTCTATGTTTATTTTACTTTATTTATTTATATACACTACATGATCAAAAAAAAGTATCCGAACACTTTGGATGTTAGAATGTTTTTTTGAAACAGAATATTTGGCGAAGTTTTGTATAACTTTGGCGATGTGAAGAACATGCTTGAACGCCAACTTTCCAGTAAAGTTTCGGTGATTGTGCATTTAGGGGACTACCAAGATATTTAAAAGGGGAAAAATATATTTGATCAGGTTGTATAAATAAAAAGTTGGAAATGATCTGTAACTTTCACAAAATAGTTAACTAGCCTTGTTCAATGTGTATAAGCATTTCCGTAAAACAAAAACGTATATTCATCAAGATATAAACGTTTCTTTAACAAAAAAAAAATGTTACACTTTTTTTTTTACAATATCCATAAGTTTCAATCAAATTTCGCGAAACTTACAGAACATTGGTCAACGTCCAAGAAAAATATTATACTGCAATTGAAAATTAAAGCTTGAATATGCGATGAGATATATGCATTTGAAGAAACTAAGTTTTTACTGCGTAGGCGTGAAACATATCAATAATTATTTTCTTTCCCGATTTTGTAGTGAATACTGGAGGGCAACTTCTATAAAAAAAACTCACTGGAATATCGTGAAAATTCACAAAGATATCGACGATATAGTGATCAGTTTTTCTCTGACTCTCTGAAAGTACCTGGATGATGAGGGGGTTTTCAAATTGACATTTTACAAATTCATCAGACGCCCGTGTTCTGAAAATGAACTAGCCCAATTTTATTCAAATAATGATAAAAAGTCTCCGGACACCCATGTATGTGGTAGATTCTGCCAGTGACGTCAAAGTTTCAGCTCTCAAACAAGTATGAAAGAAGTCAGACGAGTTAACAAATTCAATTTCAAAGCCAGAAAAGTAAAATGTGAGGAAACCGCGAGCTAAATGAGTTTCATTATTATTATTATTATTATTAGACCCAGATCATGCAACTCACCTATTAAGTATTGAGTAATTATAAGCATGGTCGGGAAAGGATATCTTCAGAATGAAGATACCCAGACATAATACAATACCATGGTCCTCACCCACGATCGTTCTGTTATTATTATTATTATACCTATATTAAACTAGATGGTCGTTACAGGTACGACCAACTTGAGCGAAATGAGTTTGAACGTGGTGAAGTGATTATGGTTGTCACCGCTGTGGAAGATTCGTGAGATTTCTCTCACGTGTGGTAGCGGTTTCAGTACCAAAATGCATGTACTAATTCCACTACACACAGGCCAGTGATCGTAAAATTAGCAAACCAAAAGGAACTGTAATTAACATATTTAATTTCATCATAATTACCAAAATAAACACCAGGTTCAAATTTCGAAGTTCCCAGTTTAGGAGAATTAAATCCTAAATGATGTACAGTGAGTAAACATGAAGGCATACACAAAAAACACAGGCTCATTTATCACACAAAATAATAATTTATTTTTAAATTTTTCAAAAGTGAATATATGTATTTATCTTTTCAAATTATCAATCAGAGATTTCAGAGCTTCACTTATCAATAGAAACATTTTTACTTTATGCTCTGTTCAAAATTACTATTATTCAACAATTAAATTCAAATTACAAATCAAATCACTCAATTAAATTATCATATATCTGCTTAAGTTGGAGAGTAATTACAATCAATTAAATTGGATTCATTGTGCCAGTGCTGCGACGGAACTTCTTGTTCCGGAAAAGAAATTTTACCTGAGCGGTAGAGTAATTTTACAATACGAAGAATGTCCTATTCAGGATAACACGGTCTGAGGTAGAATCAAAGCGTTTCCAAAAGTGGATTGTCGAGGAAAATTGTCCAAAATTTAGATAACAGGACATCATTCAAGTATGGCAAGTAGCCTGACCTCCGCGAATGAATATTCATCTCCAGCAACCGAAACAGGACTCCTGGAATAAAGAAAAATAATTTTAGAAAAGATGAAAATGAATTGCCGAAACTTTTCCAGGTTCTTCTCCATTCAGCTCCAGAAGAGGCAGGGCGGTTTCCCTTAGAAACAAATGCCCAACTCCGCCAGCTTAGCCATTTTGGCCAAAACCCTTTGTCTTTTAATAAGACAAAAATTTCGATGCGACTTTTCAGTCGGAATTTCCAGCTCCAAACTGCCGTGAGTCTCTCGAGGCCGGCCCAACATTTCTCCTCTGCGCCTCTTCCTGATTGGACAGGCGCGCTCTCCTTCGCAACAGCCGATCACACGTCACGCATCTCAGCCAGACACAAATCCTAGACATTCTCAACGAATTCTCGACCAAACTCGCTTTTCAGTGCGAATTCAATACAAACAAGTCTTAGCAAAAATACAACACAGGCACGGAAGGAAAAAGGATATTTCTCTCCTCGAAAATACGAAAAGGCTCATGGCGCAGAAATGCGACATGACACACGTTACGAGTGGCCCGTTCCACCGTAAATGATGTTATCGTGAAGTGAAAAAGTTCAGGCGCTATAACTGTACATCGACCTGGTCGGCCATTCCGTCTAGTAGAAAGCAACCGCAGAGAGCTGAAGAAGGGAGTTGTGAAAGCGAACGGCAAACAATCGGCGAAAATAGTTTGTTCTGAATTTCAGGAATCCTCTGAATGCAACGTCAGCACAATGATAGTTCACCGGGAGCTGCGAAGTCTTAGATTTCATGGGCGAGCAGCTGCAAATAAACCAAACATTACCGCAACCAATGCCAAGCTTCGCTTACAGAGGTGTAATGCGCGTAAAAATGGAGCCTTCAGTAATAGCGTCAAGTGTTATGGAGCGACGAATCACGGTACACTCTCTGGCAATCCGGTGGTAGATTCTGTGTGTGGGAAATGCCGGTTGAACGCCTTTTACGTGACTGTATTGGGCCGCAAGTTAAGTTTGGTGGTGGAAGCATAATGATTTTGGGCTGTTTCTCATGGTTCGGGCTTGGTTTTTTTATTCCTGTGAAGGGAACTATGAAGTCGGAAGGATATCTCGGCATTTTGGACAATTCCATGCTGCCTGCATTGTGGCAGCAGTTTGGAGTGGGTCCATTCGTGTTTCAACAAGATCGGGGTCTTGTTCACAAAGTGTTGCAGGCTGGGCAGATCTGGTTTACTGACATGGATGTTGAGGAATTGGACTGGCCTGTTCAGAACCCAGACTTCAATTCCATAGACCACCTATGGGATGAATTGGAACGTCGACTGCGAGCTCGGTCAAAACGCCCCACATCGGCGGCAGATCTGACTAATATTATTTTAAAAGAATGGAGTGCAATTCCTGCTGCAACATTCCAGAAACTCCACAAACTGGATAGACTCCCAGATAGAGTGCAGCCGTCATTGCAGCAAAAGGTGACCCACTTCATACTAATTTATGACTTTTCTGAAGGAAAAGCAAAACATTCAGGTGTCCGGATAGTTTTGATAAGATTCTGTATATGTATTTAGTATATTAGTTAATTGTATTTACTCCAGTTTAACTATCCTATCATTTACGATTTAAAATGTCAATATGTGGAAATCCCCTTATCATCCAGGTACTTTTAGAGAGTCAGAGGAAAACTGATCACTATATCGTCGATATCTTTGTAAATTTTCACGATATTCCAGTGGATTTTTTATAGAAGTTGCTCTATAGTATTCACTACAAAATCGTGAAAGAAAACTATTCCTATATTTCGCGCCTGCGAAGTAAAAACTTAGTTTCTTCACATGCTTATATCTCGACGAGTCGGACGGTCTGGGTCTTCAACATGCTTATATCTCATCGTATATTGAATGCTTTAATGTTCAATTGAAGTATAATGTTTTTCTTGGACGTTGACAAATGTTCTGTAAGTTTCGTGAAATTTGATTGAAACCTACGGATATTATAAGCAAAAGCAAATAACATGTAACAAAATTTGTTTTTTTTAAAGAAACGTTTATATCTTCATGAATATACGGTTTTGTTTAACAAAAATGCATAAACACATTGAACAAAGCTAGTTAACTATTTTGTGAAAGTTACAAATCATTTCCAGCTTTTTATGATACAGGGTGATCAAATATATTTTCCCCCCTTTTCAATATATTGGTGGTCCCCTAAATGCACAAGTCACCGAAACTTTATTGAAAAGTGTGCGTTCAAGTATATTCTTCATATCGTCAAAGTTAAAGAACACTTCGTCTAGTATTTGTTTAGAAATTCGAAAAACATTCTAACATACAAAGTGTCCGGATACATTTGATCATAAAGTGTATATATATATATATATACTATACACATGTTTAGTCAAATATAACTATTACAAGAAATTTTGCAACTGAAAAATGCCCATTTTATCATAGGCACATTGCAGCTCATACAAATTATTACGACAAAAAAAGAAAGTATTTGTTTTAAAATGTATGATAAAAGAACGACCTTTGATGTCAGCATAAACTATATCATCAACTGGAATACCAACTTGAGCATAGGAGTACTACGTAACTTAATACTCAATCATCTTAACAGAATTAAAAGATTAAATACAACCAAGACTGAACGGATTATATGTGAACGTTATTTGGTACGTGAAGCAACAAAACAACTATATCCGATACATTTCCTAAAGCATTATTTTGAAAAATCATACACAAAGTATGATAAAAACTTTTATGGAAAATTTTATGAGCTATTATAGTTACGTCACGCTGTATGCAAGAAGCTTAACCGTAACACGAATCTTAACCGTAGCATGTTATATACGGACTTGCACGTAATGAAAAGTCAGTGTTGATATGGATGGTGTAGATCGTATAGACATCCATGTTGTATTGCTATTCGTATTGTTCAATTTTATCGATCTAAGTCTTCATGTTCGGTTTTCAATGGATTGGATTTTGCTTTTCTAATGTTGGCATGTGGAGGATTGCTCCAGACGAGTCTGGTTCCGGGAACGTTTCCTGGTATTAAAAGCGTGCTTCAACCGGGAACAAGGGTCGTAATCCCCCTTGACCGTTCGACTTCCCTGTAAGCATGCCCATTCTTGTTTTTTTTTTTTCATTTCTTAATCATTTGATGCCATATATATATATATGTATATATATATATATATATATATATATATATATATATATATATATATATATATATATATATATATATATATATATATATATATATACATATATATATATTATCTTTCATGATGTTGTTCTATTATCAAACAATTATAAATTTTTCACATTTCAAAACCTATTAACTATCTATAACAACGCTTTCGCCACCTATGTGCCGCATCGCACCCGTTTTAGAAATGCTATAGTAAAGGGTTAATTCATGAATTCAAATCCCCGGGATCTTCTATCAAGGAAAATAGAAATAACTCAGTATTTGTAACTGGCAGAAGTTTGGTGTCAGTAAAAGCGGCAACACTTTTTCCACACTAGTATTTTTCCACCCTAGTACCTTGTACTCTAGTACCCTAGTACCCTTTTTCCACCCTAGTACCTTGTATTGCTGTGCTGAGATCCACCGATGTGAAGCTGTTGGAGTTGTCTCTATCCTTCTTCTTCCTCGACTTTTTCTTCTGCGCACTCTCACCCCACAGGTTGGAACCCCCGTAGATGCTGGGGATGTTGAGGAGGGCTATTCCTTGGAGAGATGGGCCATTTGCTAGGTCCAGGGACTGACCATCACACTGCGAAAAAGTGGTTGCAGTTAGACACGTAACTTATTATTTCTGCAATGAAACCAAATCTGATGTGAGCAGCACATGACTTTCCCTAGAATGTAATGAATTTGATTCTTTCACAGTGTAAAAATGATGAATAAAATCCATGGCACAATGTCTTTAACGTTGAATAAATTTTACATTTGGCGCTTTTTCGGATGGCAACAAGTACCCAATTAACTTATATTTCTCGCAACTCTGAATTGACAATTACCGATATTGATAGTATCTGCTATAAGCAATAGAGTTAAAATATTTTTGTAATGAATGCATCAATTTGGCTTCACTTCCGTTAATTTAACGTCATTTTTCTAATTTTGGTCATTCAAGCCAATTTGGAACGACATACTTCCAACTTGGCGACATTTCGCTAGGTGAATAGTCGAATTCTTCAAATTTATCGCCAAGGGTTATAGATAGTCGGAGAGAAGAACTTTTCTAACATAGTGATTAATAACGAATTGTTAAGTATGGAATTATAAAACAATTATTTAAAGTACATTTTCCCGTGAATGTAATGGACTAGATCCAAGAGAATGATTTTAAAAAATATATCGTACAATAATTAATACTTTTTAATGTTATGTTACTTTTTTATAAATTTATTTGAAAAATGTGCAACATCTCAAGAACGGTTCGTGTCAGCGTTCTGAAGTTTGAACCATTGGCTTTCTAATGAAAAATTACATAAGGAATGGTCACTTGCGTAAAATTATTGAAGGTTATGATTTTTTAATAATTTTTTTCAAAATGTCATTCGTAAATTTATGGGTCTTCCGCACATTCGATTGCGCTTAAAACCTATAGGGTTCCAAAATTCCCTCACTGTATTATTTAAACCAAATTTCGCTCGCTGAGATTTCACATCAACAGACACATGGACACACACACACACATGGACAATCAAACAATCACCTTGAGTGAGGGGCCGACCCATTGGGTTTATAATCTGAGTACGTCTCACCAATGAGTTTCAAATATTACGATACTAAATGAAAACCTATCTTTTAAAATGTAAGAAACTACAGATACTGTAAGTAAGTTGTCAATTATAGCAGTTATCTCTTTTGCGTCTGACCACAATACGATATACAAAACATACATCAATTCATATGTTTGGATCTATCATATATATTGTGTGTGTGTGTGTGTGTTTGTGTGTATAATATATGTATGTATGGATATGTTGATATTTATATATATAAATGTATCAATTAAATACTTTTATACAATATTTTTGTGCGACTAAAAGAATAAGACCATCAATATAAGTCTAGGACTAAGCGTTTTCGAGATATTTCAGTTTTTGTGTTTTTACCACGTCGCCTCCAAAAATATGTCCAGCTTCAAAATGAAAACGAAAATTAAAATAAAACTGCAAATTTAGCGTCATTTGAAATAATTGCCCATGTGTTTTTTTTTTATTTTTGCATTTAAACTCAATTTAATGAATTATAAGAGAAAGAAAGAGAACACGAATTTAAGGCTATAGGGCAAGTCAGGTGCTGCTCACATCAGTTATTTTACATTTTGTACTCGCAGATATGCCATTGCCATTAGGGCGTGTAAAAAAAAATAAAGTGAAAAAATCTCCATCCCGA